>JARHVA010001580.1:1257500-1355000 GCA_037957365.1 Torreya grandis
AATAAGACAAATAAAATACCAAATCTATAGTCTATAGGTAGTTTGAATGAAAGTGTACGATTTAATGGGCGATTCAAGGTATCAAGCATAACATATTCTATCTGAGATGTTATATCCATGATCATGTGTCTTTATTTAAGTTTTTTCAAGGTTTCATAAAATATTCATAGTCTATAAATCACCAATTAGTCTTCAGACACCCTCATAGTCTCACTTAGCATATTTTAAGGTTATTTGTAGAATCCTAGGTTTCTTTTTTGCACTATGTATGCTTCTCTAAAAGTCTCCAAACTATTGTATATTATTTTGCATATGAATATACTTATCTAAGATCACTTTAGACTATTGTGTGATTGTATTCATGTTTTTTTTCATCCCATCATGTTCATTCCATCTTCATAAGTCTTATCACTACCATTTATCACTATTGTAAGCTTATCACTTCATCTTTCTTCTCCCACATATCCCATCATACATGCATATAACTACCTATTCACCTCCACATCATGGATATAATTTTTTTTAGAATTAAATATTTTTAGAAACACCATGTTCATGTAAATGAATCATAAATCCTTAAACCCTATTTAAGGAGTAAACCTCCACCTACAACCAAGGTAAAATTATAGTCAAACTATATATAGTCTTTGAAAAGGTCTATGAGATGAATGTCTATAGAGTTTACACTATTATTACATACAAAATCATCATAAGTCATGTTAAATGATCTTTTAAATCTATTTTATCATATAAATACCATATATGTTCATAAAAAAGAGCCTTTGATAGTCACCTACAGTTGTCATGAAATCACACAATTAGCACAACATTAGATTAAGACAAAAGGTGCATATATGGAGTTAGAAAATATGTGAAAATATTTTTGAGACATATTTTAGATTTCATACAATATAAATAGGTAAAGGAGACAATAATTAAACCTAAATTCAATATTTTAGGGTTACTTATAGTCACATAGTCAAGATGTAATGTGAGGTCTACCTTAGAGATCATGAAGATGATGAAGATACTAAAGTGTTTGAAGAGTTATTAGGACCTAATTAACCTATAAAATAAGTTTAAATATATTTAAGTAACATAAAATCATTAAGAGATGTTCCAAACACACATAATATAGTCAAGAAGACCCTATAATCACCTAGGCACCTATAGGCTACCAAAAGTGACATGGTAGTTCTATCCTAAGGAGGGAAAAAAGTATGTTGAAAGGGGGTCTAGGGTCAACCTCAAACCAAATCAATGATAATAGATTCATGATGAAGATAAATGGATTTATAAATGTTTAATAAAATTAAACTTAAACCCATGAAACATATTCAAGAATGTCACAAATCACAAACATGCATATTTGAAAGATTTCTCTCTCTAAGCATGAGTAAGAATTATCAGAGGTATTGAAGGTTATTTTTAATCCAATTGAAGGTATTAAAGATTCATGGATATTTATAAAAGTGAGAATGATTTCATGTAGTTTTAAAGGATAAGGATTTCCTTTGGATACTACAGCCACCCTAGATTCACACATAGTGATACCTACACACAGGCAACAAACATAGTCAATGCATATAACCAGTCTTAGAGGAGTTTATAGTTTTAAGACATATAATGGTGTATTAAGGTATTAAAATTTATTAAAATAGATAATTTTAATTAGGTTAATTTTTTCATATCATCCTAAATTTTGGATAGTCAATGGAGATATTCATTATTCTATCTCAAAATTACCCTAGTCTGCTTGTAGTCTTTGATGAGACTAGGTAGGTCACTTGGAGGTTTGAAGAGAAAAATGGAGATTAAGATTCATGAGAAAGTTTTAAGACAATAAATTATTCTTATAATTTATTTATAGGATCTATAGGGTTTATGATACTCATATTTCAAGACAAAATTTCCTTGATGACTAGTTTAAGAAGTGAGACCTAAACATGCTTGAACATGATATTTAAAGATATATGCATACTTTTGGATATTAAGAGGATAAATAAATATTTTTAAGTAAGTTACTAAGGTTTTTATTGATTTAAATTTATACTATAACCTCATTTTGTGGCTTAAAATCAATAAACCCAATCTTAGGGATACTCAGGCCTAGTGAAACACAAACCCTAAGTTAGACTATGTTTAGTATGTAGGACCAAAATTGAATGGAAAAATTGGATTGAGGGTGTAGTAATCCATGGAAATTTTTTATATGATTATTAATCTCCATAATATATATAATAAATAGATTAAGTATACTCATATCCTCTACATTATCAAAATACTCACAAACTAACATGGAAAAATAGTGAGACCTACAGGCATAGTCATGAGAGAGGAGTAGAGATGGATTTTAAGTCATCTAAAGGTAATAAAAAATGATGGAAAAAATTGTAATGAATATCATATGATTATTTTTAAATTCCATATCACCTACATATGGCTTAAACCTCTAATACTTATTCTAGGCCTATTTGGCTTAAAGGCCATAACTAGGACTTAAACCCTACAACACGTTGGAGTATACCAAAACCTTATCTAAGAATAAATAGGACTTTGATGAGGTATAATTTTTTTTTAAATTTATTATTATAGTTTTTTAAATAATGTAAAGACCATATTAGTATCAAGAACTAACTCAACCCATAGAGTGTACACAGTCAGCTTGAGTTGCTTATTTAGATGCTTACATCGTTCACCATAAGGAGACTTAGGTAAAATTAGTATATATCCACCCTAACACACTTAATATTCATGGAGAAATTTTTTTGTTTTAGTGGTATAATTTTATGAATCATTGTTAAGACTATTAGAATGTCTATAATTCTTGTAGAGATCTCATAGTTTAATTTCTTACATACATATCTTAGCCTATATTTTGCATGGGAACTCAAGATGGTTAGATAATTTTAAGGGGTTAGTGTGCTTCAAATCCATGACAATAATTTTTGCATTAGAATTTCATACTCTATGAATCATTTCTAAGAGTCCTTGACCTCCAAAACCTCTCTAAAACCCTACTACAGACTAGTTTCGAGAAAAAATGATATAATGGCACCCAAACACCCATGAATAACTTGATAAAAACTGAAACCATAAATTACACTTAGACAAGGTCTTGACCATGGTACTGTGTTGTAAAAAACTATATGGACCTATCATAAAATAATGCATTTTTGGGAAAAAGAGTTGAAATAGAGGTACAAGGTAGTTTAAAGTGATGTAAATCATTTTATATGTTTTATTGGAAATTTTTTCACCTTTATATGACACCATATTCTAGATATTATGCTTGAAAATGCCTATGTGAGTCTCTTTTAATAAACAAGTTTGCAGAAGTGAAAGATAAGGTGACCTAGTCACCTAGTGTGGAAAGTTCATAGGTGTTTCTTGCTCAATAAGACCTTTTTAATGGTATGCATCATTTATTAAGGCATAAATATCAATTTTTAATAGGTTAATAATTTCTAAATTTTTCATGGTTATCAAGCACTACTAGTTAGGATACTAAGCCTAATTAGCCTAGTAGACCTACTTGGTCAACAAGTAAGGTTGAACAATGACATAGATAACTAATGAATGAGTAAATAAAAAGTAATTAAAATTTATATCTAATATTTTAAGAACTCAAGTGCACATTCAATAACCATTATTAAGGAATGAGTCATTATCTTGACTTTTTCTTATGCTTTAAAGGAGGGTAGGCTATTATACGCTTGGTGATGACTTAACTATATCTCACTAGTATTGTAACTAATTTGAATAGAAGGTATTTGACCCAACTATGTGTGTATAATGATTTAAATAAGTTTTAATAAGTTAAATACATCCTCAACTACCCCATATCAATGCATAAAGATTCATTAGAGAGTATTAATGCATAGAGAGTCTTTTGGAGGATTGAGTAACTATTTAAAACTACAACAATGAATGTATTATGATTATGGAAGACCTTTTCCTCTCTCCTTATCTCGTTATTCTATCATTTATTGAGGATTCTAGGCCTTATTTTATAATCCTTCTCTTGGGCATTAGGAAAATTTTCCAATATTGCACTTTGTAACCTCTTAAGTGAATAAAATGATTATTTTCAAATTCCTTGATACATGTTTATTGTATTTTTATTAGTTTAATTTTCATATGTGGTAGTTTTATCTCCCTTGGTAAGTCTTAATCTCACCTAGTTACTAGTATATCATATTATACAGGTCACATATAGTGTTTGAATGTTGAGTGACTAACCTTGGAGTGGAGATATTGATTGGTTAGTGATTTAAATTAGGCATTCCATCATTTCCCTCATTCTTTGATCACTTGGTGAAACCTTTATGTGAAACACTTTTTACATAGGAGTCTTTAGAGTCATAAGATTTAGTCACTTGCTTTGCTTACTTGTGTTTGTTAAGGTCAAATTGAGAGGATAAATGTTTATATTGGTGCATCACCATCCTTTAGAGTAGGTCTATTTTCTATACTTCCTATCCTTTTTCACCCCAATAATAGTAGGTTTTTAGTAAACTAAGCCATAAGTGATGTACTAGGGGAGTTAAACCCATAATCTAGAGGTCTAGTCTAGATATAAGGTCACTTACAACCTTTAGTCCATTCCCATGTTAGTCCAAGTTTGAGGAAGAATTCAACACTCTCCTTCAACAGGGTGCAATTTGGGTTGCTAATAATTATTTATAAAGGCCATCTTAAGATGATTTATTACACTTGAGTAAACTCTAAAAGAGTATAATATAAGAAAACTATTCATTGAAGTTTTTAATTTATTTGAAATTATTTTTGGCCATGAATACAAATTTTAGAAGACAACTTTGGATTCAAATGATGCCTAGGTAAAATTATTTCCTTAGAGTGAAATCAATATATTGATCATAATTAATATTTTTTAACAAAGTAAAATTAATTCATATAATTAAATTGAGACTTTTTAAAATAATAATAATAATTTATTATAATTAAAAATTATATATTTTGAAAACATGGATTTTTTCTATGTAAATATAAAAGCTAATAAAAAATTAGATCTCTAAACACATCCATAATTATATATTTAAAGTTTGAATATTTCACCACTCTATTTTAACCTTGTAAAATAGTTTGGAAGTTAATTAAAACCAAGACCTAAAAATTAAGTTTTTTAAATATGATTTTGTTTGGGTGTGAAATGTCAGTGAAACAATTAGATATTTTGTGTTTCCAATGGCAATAATTATTTTTTCCCATTTCTAAAAGATATTTTCATAAGCAAAAAATTAGTAATTTTATTTGTCTCTAAAGTCAATATGGAATCAAGCAAAATTAAATGTATATAGGTTAAATGTATCAAACCTAATGATTGAAATGTATTTATAATGACTAAATTTTTATAGTTAAAAAATAGGTGATTTTATTCTATAATATTTCAATTAAATTTATATGGATTTTAAATTAGCTCTGCAAAGGAAATTTTTCTAGGAAACCTTTTGCTTTTGAAAACAACTTCATAATAATAAGTAAATATTTAATTATATCATGCATTAAAATTATATAATGATGTAAACCTATTCACTCTTGCTTAACAAATATTTTCAATCTATTATAAGATTTATTGCCTCTTTCTCCAATGTATGTTAAGGCTTTTTGAAACCTCTTTCACATATTAGAAACTAGGGTTATGTTTTTTTATGAATCATTATTTTTCTACCATGATATTTAAGTGTTACCTTCTTGGGTACAGTGTACAAGGAAAAACTATTTTTCTTTGGATTTTAATACAAATTAAAATATATTAGTTAATCTAGTGGCCTTCTTAGGTTACAGTTTTAGACATCAATTTTCTAGTATTTTCACTAGACAAGAATAGAGACATTAAGGCTAGTGCCCTAATCATGGTGGCATTTTTTCATGTTTTGTCTCTTTTAAAGTAGTTGATAACTATCCTACACCTTTTTTAATATAATAATTAATTTTAAAACTCTATTTTAAATAAAACACCCTCAACATGACCCCTTTTGGGTATTGGGTTGTTTGCCTCTATGAGGATATGAATGAGTAGCATGGTGAGTTGAATCATTTTTATCTTATTTCAGAATTAGATAGCATAGTGACAATATTCCCTCATACAAGGGTATCTCATATTAACTTTTAAAAATATATAATTATGCAGAGGCTAATTAAGGGCCACGATGTTATCTACAAGGGTAATTATGTTAACCTTAGTCTTAAGGTTTAGGGTAAATATTGGTTGATTAAAATATAATTAACACTCTTTTTGGTAACATAAAAACTACAATGACCATTGATTCTACATATTAAAGTGGTCCTAATAGATATACATAAGTGGCTCAGGAAGTGAGTGAATGCACTAGTAACTAACCATCGAGGTGATTTATTAGTGTGGGAACTAATGACAAAATCATAGTGCAATATTTTTAGAATATGAACTAATTAATAACCCTTAGAGTGATTATAATTAGCACAAATTTTGATCATTAACCTTAGGGTGATCTTCCTTATGTGTTCACATTCTTCCTAGTTACTAACTTTATAGTAAACTTATATTATTAGTAGGTGTAACTCTAATTATTAGTTAAGTGTTGAAATAAATTAACCCCATATGGAGTGATATTTGATGCTTATGACTAAACCTTTGTCATATATAGAGACACTCTCTAAAGGTAGAGCTTGTATGAGTAGTTTAAGATAAGGAATATTGAGATTGTTGGTAGTAGTCTTGGAAGTATAATATCCAAGAGTATATTGAATGACAAGTGTGTGATTTGTAGTATTTTACATAATGTATATCATTTTTTATTGATTTTACAAATGATTGTATATTAAAATTCTATAATAAGATGAAAAGACTCATTTGAGAGAGAATAAAAGGTTAATAGTATGAAGTTACAAATACTTCTTACTCTATAAATATTATAAAGTTGTAAAGGAAAATAGTTTTGAATTATGAGAGATTAATGTAGAGTTTTTTGTATGGTTCTTTCAAAACAATTAATCACTTGTTTTTTATTTATTTATCCTCTATTTCATAAGATTTTTCCTTTCAATATAATAATAATTAATGATTTCTATGTTTTAGTTTATGTTTCTATGAATAATCACTAAATCTAAATTGAATGAATATACTAACTTGTCATATCCTCATCTGAGTTTTGAACTATAATTCACTTCACACACATAAACCTTACCATGTTCTAATGGGAATTTCTAGTAACCTCTACTCACATTGGTGCAATGAGTGTGGAATATAAAACATGTTAAAATGGCTACTAGGTCAAAGAGATTTGAAATGATGGTTGGATGAGAGAATTAAAAAATTCACATAAGAAGAGTCCAAATGAATTATAAGAACTATGAAGGAAATTATAATGAGCATATTCATGGAAAAATATATAGAATTTTATGTTATGAGTTGTCTGATTTGTTAGTTACCTAGTTTTTAAGAATTAAATTTTATTGCTTTAGGCTAAGAGACAAATCACTTTGTTTAGATAGAATAATAGCTATAATTATTATGAATCATGGACACTAAGTAGATGCATATAATAGATTATTTCCTAAAAACCACTATCGACAGATACATCATTGAGTTTTGTATACAATGATATATTAAATTTAAAGTTATTCATGAATTATTTGTAAGAGGCATCAAAGGTAAATTTTTGTAGAGAATACTGATACTTGTGAATATTTTGGTTTTGGATAAGACCATGTCACCAATCATGACTAATATAGAGTAGTCATTGAGGGCATGACATGGATGTAAATTGAATGGAGTGAATGATGAAGAGTTGAGAGAATGAACTTGAACCTAAACCTAGAAGATGGAATGTGAAAAAAACATAAGTAAAATATAATTATAAGGCTTGAGAGAGAGCCACAACAAAAAAGTTAACACAATAAATAGAAAACCCTCATGTAACTATAAGTAGATGTAGAATACAGAGTTAGAAGACTATAGAAGGAAATATAACTCCAATTGAAGTTGCATAATGCAAAGAAGGGGAAATTGAAGTACCTAAATAAATTGAGGGTTCTAAATAAATTAAGGAGAAGTGTGATATGGAGAAATGATTTAGAGAAAATGAAAGAATTAAAATGTGGAGGGGTTGTAGAGAAATAATTGGACTAACTAGAAGGTAGTTTTAAGAAGCAATTACAAGGGAAGATATTATTTGGATAATAAGAAGTAAAATGTCTTATAGAAGTAATGAATAAATTTAGAGTAAATTGAGGTTCAATTTTAAGTGAGGAAAGTATCTTGGATAATTATCACTTGTTCCAAAGGGATGCATCCCCCATGCCTAATTTGTTAATATGATTAAATAGTGTAGGAGTTGAAAGGAATACAAAGTGGTTTGATGAGTTTATAGTTAAATTTGGAAATTTATGTGTAGAAACTCATAAATTGGTGGAAAATAAGAATATCAGTACTTTGAAGATAACTACATTAAATATTAAAACATGAGTATAGTCCAAGCCAAAGTAGACAATTTTTCTAGGTGTAATCATAAGAAATAAGGTTCTTAATTCAAGAATTTTTGTGACCTTGACATCTTATATGGTTCTATAAACCTTGAAAAATATTTTTTGACCTTAAAAATGAAAAGGTAGGATACATGTGTCGCTACTGATGATGTAAAGAAATGTGAGCTAATAAAAGGCTTGATAGGTATATCCCTAGAATTCATATACAATAATAATCTAACCATAATGGATTTGTAAGATGTCAATAATAAACTGATTGAGGAATTCACTATGAAAACATTCTTAAGAACCATTTATGACCTAAAAGAGATTCAATAGAAAATAGAAGAATCAGTCTAGGATTATGACTCTATAATCTTAGAATTTATAAATTGAGTGATTTTCTAATTCCATAATGAAAATAAAGTTATGTGGTTCACATAAAGTCTGAAACATATGATTCAATTTTTTATCTCATAAACATAGTTCCCCAATAAGGTTCAAGATTGATTGACTATGATTCAAGTTGAACAAATGGAATACTTGGGGAGATTATGTTGGCTATTGTGAGGAAAAATGCTAAGTTATATAGTGTTCTATGAAATATATGAATTTCATGAGAGAAATAGATCTAAATTGTCTATATGGTACATGTAGTGTGATAAGGAAGGACACCATATGAATTATTTTTAAAAATTCAAGGTGACAAAATTATTCAATATTTTTCATATAGTGGGACATCCCACTACCAAACATCATTTTTTGCAACAAAACATACAATAATTGTATAGTATGTATTTGAATTTTTAAAAATACCATATTCATGATTAGAATAATTATAGAGGACTTTAGGAGCTCAATGAGTAAATCACCAAAAATGTCTTCATAGTGGTTTCATAACTAATTTGATCTGAGAAACTAGGAGTTCTAAGTCTAAATATAGATATGATCACAAAATATAGCATACTCTTACATGTATTCCCTAGTATTTGTATTATTTAGATATGTAGTCCCCTCAATATCATCTAAAGGATCCCACATGATTGACAACATATTCACCTTAGTACTAGGTTATATGGATATCTCTGTCCTCTTAGTATATGTAGAGTTAGAATTAAACACTTATGCCATAATAGTTAGGATGGGATACACCTTCCCCCTTAAATTAAAATATGGGGGATATGATAGCTAAACAAAATAGGGGTGTGATTCTCAAAAAATATAAGAAGTGAATAGAGGGTGATATAAAGGAGGATATCATGGAGGTAACCAAAACAATTGACAAGATAATAGACAAGTTAGAAATCCTCTTGTTTGTTACATGTGTAATGAATAAAACCACATCACATAAAATTATCAGGTTTTAACCCTAAGAAATAAATCTATTATGTTTATTATATAGTATCTGAGCAACATCATTCAAATTATTATCTATTCCTAAAGAAGTAGAGAAAGGAGAAACTAGTGAAAATGTGAATATGGTGAATGTGCAACCCAGAGACCCTATGTATTTATAATATCTCACTTGAAAATAGTATAAGGAATAAGGAATTCCACATTTAGATATGCCACATGAGCCCTTAATAAGAAAGGTTTGATAAGATAAGTATCTAAAATCTATTTTTAGTCTAGATTACACCCTTAAGGCAAAGGAGTTTCAAACTTGCCTCATCCAGATGATATAATGGATTCACCTCTAGGTGTGGGTATCCTAATGGGTGAGGTGAATCTCTATTTTTGGGACTAGCTCCCTTGATGCATCATCTAAGCTCAAATTTTAGGCCTACTTGTTTTGACAATGAAATGGGATAGAAGAAATACATGAAAACAATTCTAAGATATAAGAGGTAATGTACCAATATTTTATTTCTCCTTTACTTAATCCTTTAACAACACTTATGGGTAAACCAAGGACTAATTACTAACACACTCTTTCCAAAAGACTCCAACACATCAGTGATTTATATGGAGTCCATGACAAATACATATAACCTAAGGATGATGAGTGTAAGGTCTGATAAAAGACACTAGCAATCAGTTTCCACTATGATCATAAGCATAAACACCTTCACACATCATATAACCTAAATAAGATAATCGATTAGCATCTAGGTGAGAGATAACTACCTATAAATGGATAAAGGATCAACTACTTATCTAAATTAGACAAGCATGGATACACTATAATAGTAGTATGGAGAATGATGAATCAATTTTTATATTAGCTCAAGGTTATAAGATACAAATGGTCAAAATTTTCTCATACCCAGTAGAGGGATCATTATAATGGATTTTTAAGCCCAATTTATAGAACATGAGAAAGAGAGAGGGAGAAAATGGCATAAAAATGAAGTAGAGAGGCCATAATGACCATTATTCATCAAATAAATAGATACAAATAATAAAGAGGGGTACAAATAGCCCCATAATTCTACTCATATAATGCTTTAGTGGCATAGTGGTAGTCAATGAGCCTTTTAGGCATATAAGTGTAGTACATGGCTTATGTTTGGTCATAGTTGACTCCATGAAGACACCATACTCCTTAAAGCTAATATATTACTCCTTGAAATGCAGTAATATGTCATGAATCTATTTTAGGAAGGTAGTTACTTGTTTGAACATGGCCACTACTCACCTAACTACCACCCTCCATACCATTCTCAGCTTATTCAATGCATTTGTCAATTTTATGAGTGAGATACCTAAGACTTAGACATTTTAAATCATTTTTTGAGATTGGTAGTGGCTTTAAAATGTTTATTCAAGTGTGCTTCTACTCTATAAAGTCTCATCACCATGTGAGCAAACCTATAACATCCTCCTCTCAATGCAAACGAGGTCACCTCACTTAATTGACTCCAAGTCTTCTCATTAGGCTTACATATGCTACATTAGGAATTCACTAGTATTTTTTTGCAGACCATTCCCTCTCTTCATAGGTCTAAGAGGCCTCCTAATCCACTTAGAAAATCAAACATGCCTAGGAACCATGAAAACAATCCCAAAACTAGACATTATAAGCTACTTTCCTACAAATTTTACCTCACATATACTAAATTCTTGGTGCATAGGTAGCACATAGGAAATTTAGGTGTCATGTTGATGTTTTAAATCTATTTGAGGGTAATAAGGGTCATCAATAATAGATTATTTTCCATCAAGTTCTCTTTAAGGGTTTTGGAGGATTTGGAGTGGCCTACCATCTTAATGATCATTCATAAAGCATAGGCCATGTATTTTAAAATTAAGGCCATGAATATTGAGTACATAAACCCCCTCAAATTTTAATAATAAATTTTTGTCCCATATATCTTGTATGGTTATATTTTATCAAAGTTTGGTTCCCCTCTAGGTTCTTTTAGGTAGTTTGGGCATGCTTACATTCTTAAGGATCATTCATAAAGCTACACCCATAGATATAAATCTCTCCACCATGGATGGAAAGTGAAAATGGGTTATAAAATTTCATTAATATAACTGGGCCTCATGCATTTCCTCCTACAATATATGGACATCCAAACTTGCAGCTCAAATTGACAAATTGTGGTGAAAGAGCTCGAGGAGGAATATTAGTTCAAATTATCATTTCCCTTATCTTCTCCTACCTATGAAAAATATATTAAAAAATGTACCATAATTTTAAAACCTCATATATCCTTATATCTATCTTAGGAACTCATATTTCCATAAGAGTGGAGTTAGAGGTTTAAGGGCTTATGTAGGGTTTTAGGTTTTATAGGCTTAAACTAATTTTCAAGGCACAAGACGACCTATAGGTGCTTGTGGTGACCTCAAGGCATTATTAATATATTTTAAATTCAAATAAAACCTTTTATAAATTATCATATTGTCTTATACCTCTATCTCTATCATTTCTATTCTTTAGGACTACTATGACCATCATTGGCCTATATTAAGTTCTCAAACTAGTTGATGTCAATGACCTATGTAGTCTGTGTTTCGTAATTTTATCACTACTAATGGAATTTTAACCTTGATATATTTTACCTCAGTATTTATAAATAATTTATTGTTGTTTTTTCTCCTTCATCCCTTCAACAAACACTTTTATAGAGCCATAAATACATAAGTCTATTTGTGGGGCTCTAGACTCAATAGGTTAACCAACCTTGCCACCCTTTCTCACTAATTTAGAGGATCACATAGGGATTATGATATATCCTTAGAATATAATTTCCATGTGATTTAATTTTATATAACCTTATTTATCCTCAAATTAAATAGGTCCTTCACTTTTTAATCTATAGGGCCACTAGGCAATCCTACAGGTGTCTATGGGTTATTTCTACAAGGTCATAATGAATTGGTTTTGATCATATCTTATCAAAATTTACCCTTGTGTACCTATATCATAAAATCATATATAATAATTTTTATACATATGTAATTTCCAAACTTACTATTATGCATGGTATTCTCTCTTTAAGCTTGAGAACAAATTGAGCTGCCTGTAGGTGATTATTAGGCATCTTGAATGTTTACATTATGGTCTTATAACATATTTAGTTTTTTTAGCCCATACTAAGGGTGTTCTCAATTAGGTCCATCACAACTTTATGCCTTCATCTACTTCATAATATATAAGTCCTTTTGAGAAGTTTATATGTAGACCAATGTGACACTTCAGGCCTAATATGAACCTGTAGGTGGTCATTTGTTGTGTGAGTGGGTTTTTATATTCTTTAAGGCCTTATGTATCTCATTACTCATCACAAATTAATCTTTAAATAAACTTTTATTTTCCATATTCCTTCAAACTTTAATACCATATTGAAAACTTAAACAAGCTTACAGTTTTTTAAAGTTATGAATTTGGGAGATAAGGCTTACTAAATGGTGAAAATGGATTGATGTATCCATTATGAATCAAATGTTTTTGTGAGACCTCATATGGAATGCTCCTCTCTAATTAAGACCACTTATTTATACCTAATCATCCTTCACCTAGGTATCCATCAAGGTAATACATTTGACTAGTTGAATTAGGCATCTTAATGAAGTAAATGAAACCTAGGAATCTTCAAAAACCTTAAAAAATGAAAAGAAACCTTAATCTACCTATGAGTTACTTTGGAGCTAGTTTATGGGTGTTAATCTTAAGGTCCATGTGAAATATCATTTCTTTTAAAAGAGTAACTCCTCAATATTCTTAAATCACCCCTACAACTTGAATAAGGCATCATTCATATACTTGAAACCTAAAAATTGGTTGCCATGAGAGTAGGTTAACTCATGCTTGAAGGTTTTCTCTTTATTTCACATGGTGGGCATTGAGGATACTTTAATGGAATCTGATATGACCAAATTGTGACCATTTAGGGTATGCGAGGAACATGTAAGAATCATATAAACTCTTTAGTGATCATCTTTGTGCTCTTTGTCTTCATGAAACATATAAATTCTAGCACATAAACCTATAATCTGCCAACCATGGAATATTGGGTGTTGATCTAACCCTGAAAGTGACATGAGAAAAAACTTAAAGGAGTTTATGACACCTATAAATTTTTTTTATATCTTTCACCATGCTCAATTTATCACAACTATCTTGAACTTCTCATAAATTTTCCTTTAACTAAGTTTATGGGTTTTATAGGGGGTTTAAGACTACCTAGGGGTCTTAATGATTGTTCATAAAGCCCAAGGATTTGATCTACACACCAGTTCCACTAATTATAATCCCACTAGGGACTCTAACTATAGCCAATATCTTGGTCTTTTAATCCCCATGTATGGACCATACCATTCAACTCAAACTAGCCATTATGAGCTTGTTAAGAGATTGATGGAGATCCTACTGCATTTTTTACCTTTATCTTATATTTGTAAACATGGATTCTTTTGTGTTATGCTTTAAATTAACCCCCCATGAGATACTAACCTTCTCTTACTCTCACCTAAATGTAGAAGTCTGTACAAGTCTTGAAAACACTAGAAAAACTTTTTTCCCCTTTTTTTTTTAGGTTAGAAATATTTAGAGGACATTGGAGCCCAAAAGGAGCGAAAGAAGAGGTCATTTTTTTTTAAATTAGGGGTTATGGATGGAGGGAAGCTTAAATATCATTTTACAATCATGTGGGGCCCTTTATGGTGAATGAAGGAGGTTTAACTTCTAAAAATGACATTTTCAACATATAAAACAACCTTATAATGATTTTATGATGGATATGAGAACTTTTATAGACATTTTTATTATTTTTGTAGTGTCCTAGGGGCCATATTATGATTAATCACATGGTTTTAACACCCATTTAAGGAAATACATACTTAATATCCAATGTAATGATAATGGAAGTATTTACCTTAAGATTTGCTAAAAAAAACCTTAAATTGTGCTAAAGGATTCAAACATTTTTAATACTCTCTCTTCAAAATATCCCTAATCCATCTGATTTTTTCACATTTTATAGGTTATTATCATTCTTAAAAGGACACATTACTGACCATGGGATACAACATCATAATTCATTATATTATGAATGATTTTGGACCATGAAAACCACACTAAGATTTATTGTAGACCCTTAGACATAGTCAACACAAGATGAAACCTTTACATGAGCTCAAACAAGGTGAAATGGTGAATACCACAACACTTATTTTAAAAAATCACACCAAATAAACATGTTTCTTATGAACATGATGACAATTGATCCTCTCTTACATTCACATGACAAGCATAAGATTCATAAAATGACAAAGGCATTGTTCAAGTGTTTTGAGAAAGAGTTGATTCTTTCTAAGTCTAGGGGTAAAAATATATCAACATCATTGGTGACTCTTAGGGGTTAACCTACCTACTATTCAAGATAACTAGTTGTCTCACACATGACCACCATGACTCATTTGAGGTGACCCCTCTATTTGGACTAATAATCAGACTTTTCACCTTTATAATATTTTAAGGATTATAAAAACCTTACCACATATAATAAGGACACAAACTAACACCAAAATAAAACACCTAAGAAATAAATAAGACAAAAAAGAAACCAAATAATCAAGGTAGTTGTGAAAGAATACTTAGAGGGAAAGAGACACCTAAAATACTATGTAGAAGGATAATATATATTCTTCAATAATAGTAATTAAGCAACACACCATGAATAGGGATAGGGATTTACTCACCATTAAATATTTATAATTGTAATGCATTGTGCTCTTTGCAGGTGGTGATGACATAGGGTCCACTCCATAGGCTATCATAAATTGAGTGCTTACCTACTTTAGCTTAGTCCTTATCCCACTTTAGAATAATATCACCTTATTTGAAAGTCCTTGAGATAGATCTCTTTTCAAATGACCTTCTAACTTGATCTTGATGATACCATATGGCATGCATAACATCATCTCTTATCTCTTCTAGCTCTCTCAAATCATTCAACCTCACTTCCATGAAATTACTCTCTATTATCGCAAACTGATGTGTGAGTTCTAAAGTTAGCAACTCAAGTGATATGGGTAACCTTGCCTCTTTGCCATAGATAAGAAGGTATGGATAATGACCAGTAGCTCTCTTGGGGGTTATCCTATCTACCCACAAGGCTATCCTTAGTTTGGTATGCCATATCCTATGATTATCTTCCATAGTGCTTTTTATAATCCTAATTTAATTATTTTTAGTGGACTCTGCAAGTATATTACCTTGAGGATAGTAGATGAATTCATTACTAAGGTAGATGCCATAATTTATAGCCCATTTAGTTACCCTTGCACCACTAAAAGCTAATGAATTATCTAATATGATTGTGGAGGGGACCCCAAACCTAGTTACTAGGCTATCACAAAACTCCAAAACTAAGTTTTCATTTACCTCCTTAAGGGAGATTACTTCTACCCACCTAGTGAAGTATTATATAACAGTCAAGACCCATTTTTGGCCCACACTAGATGGAAGATATATCATGCCTATAAAATCTAGGCCTTACTACATGAAATTTTGTTCCACTTGGATGGGTTTGAGGGGAAATGTAGCTAGATTTTATTTCCTAGTGAACATGGCACACTTATTACATCTCCTAACCAAAGAATGGGAATCTTTGAATAGTCTTGGCCAAAAATAGGCTATTCTAATTATCCTAAATACTATAGTCTTAGCTACAAAGTGGCCTCTTATAGGCCCATCATGAAATGGATCTAATAGCTTATCAATTTGGTTAGTCTCCACACACTTAAAAAGCATGCCATTAAGATATTTATTAAATAGGACTCCATATACCATGACATAAGTATTTTATTGTAGCTTATAATACCTAATTATATTCCTATCTAAAATTTTAGCACATTATCCTATTTGAAGGAATATTACCATGTTTTGAGTCTAGTTGGAATAAGGTCTAGGTGTAGTTGCTTAGGGATCATTGTGCTTACTCTCTTTAACTTCTATTTCCAAGTGATCACACATTCTTCTAACCCCCACTAGCTTGTCAACCTTTACCTCTATGTCATACTCCATGCATATAGTCACCCAACCTTCTCTTTTCTCACACAAATCCTAGTTAATAAGGAAGTCCTTGATTTTAGGGTGGGCCACCATGACATCGATCTTGTTTTTGGACACCATGTGCATGAATTTATTGAGGATTTTCATGAATTCAATCACATGTTTTTATACATAAGTATACCTCTATTCATAACATTATAATGCTTGGAAGAAGAAGGCTATGAGTTTTTCAAATCCCTTGCTATTTTGTTGCATCATCATGGTAGGTATGGTGTCATTATTTGAGAAAACATACAAAAGGAAGTATTTTCAGAAATTAGGGTTAAGGAAAGTGAATTCTTGAGAAATAGACTACTTAATTACTTAAAAAATCATCTTTCCTTACCTAATAAATGTGAAGTCATTATGTTTCTTGAGCATAAAATTTAAGGGTCTAACTTACTCAAAAAATCTAGGAATGAACCTTCTAATGAAATTTATTTTACCTAAAAAAATTTGTTGTCCTTTATTATGATTGGGAAATTATATGGATAGGATTCAACTTACCCTCTTAGGGTCTATAGATAGGCCTTACTTAGATAAAATGTGTCCTAAAATTCTACCCTCATGGACTATAAAAATGTACTTTTTGGGATTCAAATAGACCCTATACATACTAACTACACCTATCAAATATTAGCCTTAGGTATCTCAAGTTATCATGGGAATATTTTGAGAAGATGTTAATATCATCAAGTGACATAAGCACCATCTCATTGATTAGTCCTTGGAAGGATATATATATTGCCCTTTAGAAGGTGGCTCCTACATTGGATATCCCAAAGGGCATGTTCTTGTAAGCATAAGTTCCCCACTTAATTTTGAATATATTTTTGTGTTGGTCCTATTCCTTCAAGCAAGGAGAAATGTTAGGAACCTAAAATATTTTGAAAAATATGATCCATGGATGGTAAGTGATAATGGTCTCTCAATGACACCGTATTAAGATCTATGAATTCCACACATTACCTTATCTTCCCATTATTTTTTATTATAGGAATAAGGTTATATACCCATTAAGAGTGTTTTATGGGGAATATAATGTTAAATGAAATTAGTTTAGTTAACTCTTTCTTCACAAGGATCTTAATTTTGGGTTGGACTAGTCTTTTCTTTTACCTTACATGTTTACCACTTGCCTCCAATGTTATAGTATATTAAGTTAAAATAGGGTTAAACCCTTTCATATCACTATATTTCCAAGTAAATATATCTACAAACTCATTACACAACTTTATGAAAGCAATCCTTTCTTCTCTATTGTTCACCTTACCTAGTTTGAGCAACCTATCCTTAAAAATGGTAACCTTATCATAGTGCTCTTCCTTGGTCGACATGCTAAGCATATATATTATTAGTTTATCATCCTAATTGAATATGTTTTCAAGTATCACTAATCCCTGAGGAATTTTTTTGGTCTTAAATTGAACAATCTAGTCACCATACTATTGTTGAAGTCTGCCTTGATTCCTTGAGTATAATTCTACCTCTTATTGAATAAATATGCTATCTACCTATCACTGTGAAATAATTGTCGACTAAATTAATTATCCAGTACTGATGACCTATAAACAACATTTTATGATTTATTCTTTAGGTCCTTGACTTCACTTGGGATGCCATATTGTGCCCCTATAGCTACCAGCCTATCTGCATGTTGGTTGTCTTTTATTGGGTTAAATAGATGTCAAAGGATTCAAAGTCCTATATGAGGTCCCAAACCCCATGATTTTATACCTTTAATAATGGATTTTTTATTGAATTTTTCCCTCTCACTTGATGAAATACCAATTCACTATATCCCATATCTTGTATCATCTTGATACCTCTTTTCCTTTCCCATTATATCCCATGAATGAGGGCCTCATACTCTATTATATTACACGTGTAGATTAATTATAACCTTATGGTAGAAAATTAACTTTGATTATATGGATAAATAATCATAACACCTACTCCACTTCCATTCTTACACCTAGATCCATCAAAAAATAGTCTCCATACTCCATCATTATATTGACATGGATTGGTAAGGGCTAGAATGAATACCTCCTTCTCATTCATATAATATATCCTTAAGCCCACTTCTTTAATGATCTTATAAGGATCATATCCATGGTTATCTATTCTCCACTCATCCAGAAGTAGTTTTGATATGCCCTCAAGTGGATCAACTAGCTCTTGATCATTAAGGTGCTCATATTCATCACTAATAGTGTAGTTGACATTTGATAGATGAGGAATGTAAGGTTATAAATGAAACCTAGAGATAGGCTCAAATCTAATGGTGAGTTTCATTCCATACCTAGTTCTAAGGACCATACAATACCAATCAAAATATAGGTATCCTATTATGTTAGTAGTGAAGTCCTTATATAAACATAAGGAAAAATAGGGGGTATATCAACCACAATATATTAGGATATGGTGAAATTGGGGCAAGAAACTAGGATAATTTTTAGGTCTTTAATCACACCAACTATTTTAGTAGGAGACTCATCTAGTTACAAGAGTCACTTAGAATTAGGCTCATATTTTAACCCCAACTTGTCTATTATTAAATTTGGCATGATAGATTTACTTTCCCTACTATCTATCATACATTTATACACTAAGAAATACCCTATTATAATAAAAAGATACAAGGGAGGAGGGTTATTTACCTTGGTTGGTTGGGGTTTATTAGGATAACTAGTGTCAATTATGACTACACTTTATTTTTCTATGTACTTATCTGAGATGTTGAGATTTTCCAACTCTTATTTAAGGTCTTTATGCCATGAAATAAGTAATGTGTCCCACATTGGTATGGTAAAGTGATCCTTCTTCATCTGGTCTACAATGTTGATATGAGGGCTAACAAACTTTGACTATAATTTAGGAGCAACAACACTAATTATATCTTGAGTGAAATGAGGTATAAATGGACCCTTGTAATTATTCCCCTTCTCATTATAACTCTTTTATACTAGTGGGGATTTAGGGGATACATATTTATCATTGGTATTCTAAAGTGGTTGAGAAGGTAAAAGATCTACTCTCCCTACCTTTGGGTCACCAGTCACTTCCCTTATCTTATCCCTTATATTAGTTTTAATAGGACTTTCCACCTTAGTTGCACCTCCAATTAGATTGAATACACATTATCTAAAATGGATTTATCCTTATTGAAAGTTGACAAATGAAGCCTTTGATTATGTCTGCTCTCCACCCATTCTTTATTGATTTGGAAATTCATATTGAGTCATGAAAATTAATTATCCATGTTGCACAAGAGGAAATTATTTATGATATTTAGGAAGAGCTTGATTATTTTGAATATGATGAGCTTGAGTGTGCTTCATAAGATAATCTTGATTAGCACATTCTATTGATATGACACATTTTTCATGAGATTATCCCTAATGTGTATACCATTGGCCTTCTTAAATATAGTTGTTTTGAGTAAGAACTAATGCTCTAAAAGTTTTGGTAGAGTTAATATTTAAGATATTATATGGCCTTGCATGATTGATATACCCTTGACCTTGAGGATTATCTTGGTATTGAGGTCTATTGAACTTATTATTTTGATAGGTAATTTGATAAGGATCTTGGTAGGGTCTATGGGGTGGAAGTTGATACCTTTCCAAGGCCAATTATTTTATTGTTTTCTACCTTGGGTAGCCCTTGTATCTTGACTAATCTATCTACCTAATTGACATCTGCCAATTCATTATTGATGATATAGGTATGGGGGAAATGGTTGGCATAAGAGGATGTATCTCTAGAAATAATGGCATAAATGGCTTTGATGTAAGTTTCCCTTCTTGTATAAGATAGTTTTTTCCCTTATTCCTACTTCATAGACATCAAATAATGTGTTCCCATCCATTGACTAAATCATGATTGTCATATCAGAATTGAAGGCTCTCATACAATATAAGAAGGCATTATTTGGGGTGGGTTTAAATATTGTTGGGATCCTATCCCAAGTTTTCTAAAACATATAGTTAAAATCCACCATAAACTCTTGAGGGGACCTTTTGATTGTGGTCAATTGTTCTACTAGGGATAAGTGGTCTATTCTATCTTCAAAGTGATTACATAGGTGCTCCCCAAACTTATCACAAGTATTGATGGAGGTAGGTGTTATATCTTTATACAATTGAAGTGCCTTGACTCTTAAAGAGTTAGTTATCAACCTCTACATTTTCTTGAGTCACATTATGCACTGAATAAATATTTGGTATGTCTGTAATGTGTTTAACAAGAGTGGTAGATTTTTATCATGTGAAGTATGGAAGGCTTTTTAGTGCAGTAGTAGGGTAACATCAAATTATTGTAGGTTAAAGAGGATACCAACATTTAAGATTACAAAAGCATGGTTTATAGGTCTAGCCATTGTAAATGTAGGATTTTTAGCAGGGTTATGTTGGGTAGGACTAAGAGAAGTAATGGGTGTAGGATAGGGATTGAACCTAGGGTACCTTTTCATTATATCAAAATCTAATGAAAACTCAAAAAATTCAACATCATTACCCTTATATTAATACCTTGTGATGACCTTTGGCATGAAACTTGGATGTTAATCTACCACTAGAGTATTTAAAGCTCCTTGAGGTCACTAGATGCTGAGAGTAAGTGCTCTAACCTCCTTAAATTCTATCCCATTAAGAATGCCAAAAAAATTTATAAGTCTAGATTTCACCCTTGATTCAAAGGAGTTTAAAATATACCTCATAAAAATGATACAATTTAATCACCTCTAGGTGTGGGTATCCTAGTGGGTGAGGTAAATCTATATTTTTATGTTTAATTCCCCTGATGCATCATCTAAGCTCAACTATTAAGCCTAATTATTTTTACAATGAAAAGGGATAGAATAAATACATTAAAACAATTATAATCTATAATAGGTGATTCACCAATATGTTATTTATCATCTACTTGATCCTTCAACAACACTTATATGTAAAACAAGGACTAGTTACTAACACACACTCTCTAAAAGACTCATACATATCAATGTTCTACATAGAGGCCATTCCAACTACCTATAACCTAAATATGATGAATACAAGGTATAATAAAAAACACTATAAGTAATTTTCCACTATGATCACAAGCATTATAACCTTCACACACCATGTAACCTACATAAGACAATCCACTAGCATCTAGGTGAGAGACAAGAACCTACAAAGGGAGAAAAGATCAACTAATTATGAAAATTAGACAAGTAAGGACACACTATAAGACTATTATGGATAAGGTTGAATAAATCCTTATATTATCTCAAGGATAAAAGATACAAATGGGTATAACTTTCTCATACCCAATAGAGAGATCATTACAATGGTTTTCTAAGACCAATTTATATAACATGAGAAAGAGAGAGAGAGGGAGAACATGACATAGAAATGGAATGGAGATTCCATAATGACCATAATTAATCCAATAAATAGTTAAAAACATGAATTAGGGGTGTAAATAACCCCATAACTCTTCCCATGTATTGCCTTGGTGGCATATTGACCTTCAATGAGCCTTTTGCGCATAGAAGTGTGGTAAATGGCCTATTTTTTCTCACAATTAACTACATGAATACACCATGCTCCTTGAAAATGATCCATTACTTCTTAAAATCTATTAATATGTCATGCATCTATTATGGGAATGTAGTTACTTGTTTGAACATGGCCACTACTCACCTAGTTTCCACCCTCCATACCATTCTTAACCTATTAAATGCATTTGTCACTCTATTGTGTGAGACACCTAAGAATTAAACATTTTCAAGCATATTTTGAGATTGGTAGTGGATTGTAAATGTCTAGAAAAGGGTGTTTATACTCTACAAATTCTCTTCACCATGTGAGTATACCTACAACATCTTTCTCTCAAAGAAAATGAGGTTACTTATCTTAATTGACTCTAACTCTACTTATCAGGTGTGCTTATGCTACTAAAAGAATTCACTAGTGATTTTTTAAAGACCATTACATTTATTCACATGTCTAATAGGCCTCCCAATGAACTTAGAAGCTCAAACATTCCTAAGAACAATGAACATAGTCTTAAAACCAAACATTATAAGCCACTTTCCTATAAATTTTACCTCACACAGCAAAATTCCTAGTGTAAAGGGACAATATAGGACCTATAGGTGTCCACTTATTATTTTAAATATGTTTTAGGGTGATTAGTAATATATTATTTATAATTAGGTGCTCCATGAGGGTTTTGGAGGGTTTGGAGTGGCCTATTATCTCGATGATTCATAAATCACAAGCCCTAGATTAGAAAATTAGGGACATGAATATTATGTAGATGGATGCCCTCTAATTTATGTAATATATCATAGTACCATGCATCATTTATGGTGATATTTGACAAAAGGTTATCACCCCTCAGGTTTCCTCTAGGTAGTCTAGGCATGCTTATAGTCTTAAGGATCATTCATAAAGTTTCCCCATAGATCCATCTCTCTCTACCATAGATTAAAATTACATAGGGTTCATCAAATTTACTTATGATCACCAATACCCATTCATTTACTCCTATAATATATGCCCATCCAAACATGTATATTTAATTATTAGATTATGGTAAGAGAGCTCAAGGAGGGATATTATGTCAAATTGTCATTGCCCTTATCTTCTCCTACTCATGAAATATATCTCAAGACATTTACCTGTTATCACTCAATTTTTAACCCTTGTAGAGGTATTTAAATCCTTATCCAAATTTATTCGAACATGAAATTACACCTAGGCCTATGGGTTGTCTATAGTAGGGGTAAACCTCTAAATTGAAGGTCTAGCTCTGTATATTTATCTTGATTGACCATCACATATACTACTAACTCATTTGGATGAAAAGGGAGAATGAAAAAATAAGTTAAAAATATCCTAATGAGGTTATTTAAAAAAATTATCCTAACCAATACCAAAAAATTATAATTACACTTCAAACACAAGCTTAACTTGTATATAACACTAATCCAAATCTGCCCCTTGCATTAGTATTTATCATGGAGGTTTATGAAGTAAACTTAATCTAGGAGGACTAAATAAAATTTCATAACATGACGATAATGGAGATAAAACTCAATAAACTCATGAAAACTTCATTATAACACTTAAAGAGACCTGCAAAAGACTTTCAAAGCTGAATATAAATGCTAACAAGGACAACATGCTAAAGAAGACAATATATCACTTAGAAAGATCAACTAACCTAACATACACATTGAAATAGATAATGGATAAGGTAAAATAAAGTGTTATTTATTTCTCAAAGTCTAAAAATGAGAAATCCTTCACCATACTCAAGTGGAGGATGATTTCCACAACCAAAAGTGGCTACTTATATAGAGAAAGTGAGAGAAAAGAGAAGAAAGGCATGAGAGAGAGAGAGAGAGAGTATAAAAGTTTTCATGAGTTATAATAAGGAAGTAGAGTTATTAAATAGTCATAATAGACTTCCAAATTCACGTGTATCTCCTTTAAAGATGTTTCAACCCTCCAACTGGCATATGAGTTGAAATGCTTGTTTGACACCTTGACTAGCTCTTGAAATTTGTATTTTGCCTTGACATGTTGAAGGATAAGTGGAATTTTTGATGGTAATATAAGTTTAAAATACATCTTTTATCTATTATTTACACCTCTTAGCTAACTAATTTAGGTTTTTTTTGACACATCACTTCCATTACTTGCTAGGTGTTTAGAGTACTCTTCATCTCGTTAGGCAAACTTTCCACACAAGTTTCAAACCTTAGATTATTCCTCTTCATCTCATCCAAACTTCATGGATGGACTATTAAACTCATATTATACCTAAAAAAATCCATTATAAACTCTCAAATTAGCTCGAATAGTTTGTTCTCTACCAAAATCTCCAATTTGCCCTTCTTCCTTGTAGCCTTAAAATCATACAAACCTCCTTGTGTAGATATTTATATGGATTATGGTTATAATATGAGGGTGTATTATAGTAACCATTATTTATTTATATCTCCATGTTCAATTTTAGGATCAAAAAGTGAGTGGAAGTGTAATTTTCTATAGTTTCTCTCTCCTAAGTCCTAACTAGGCCTCCCTACCAAGAGACTAAAAATGGATATATAGGTTACCCACTTGTTAAAAACCCAAAATAATAATGTGATTAACTTATATAACCTCATCCTTGTTCTCCATTCCAATTTTGAATCTTTGACAACTTGTATGAATGTATCTTATAGAAAAAACCAATGTTTTTAGGCCTATTCCATATAGTTCCATATAGTCTTGTACCAACCAGTGGCATGGGGTTATGATTTTGGGAGGTATTTAACATGTTATGGGTCATTTTTAAGTTTTTATAATCCATATAGAGTCATATAATCACATTTAACTCTCATTATATCCTTATAGCTCTTCTAGGCAACTTGAAAGTGCTTTGAGTTCTTAAGGATGATTCATGAATCTTAAGGCATGAATCCTCCTACCAATTCCAAAAAATGTAATTTCACCAGGATAGATAACTTACCCTAGGATCATAATATCCCATTCAATTCCTTTGGACCATACCAAGCAATTGAATACAACCTCTCGACTAGAACTAGGCATTATGTGAGGTCTAAGAGAAAATTGGGGTTTGTGGGTGATTTATTGAGTTGTTTTGATCCTAAAAGACCTTGATTATGTATGATACATTTAATTTTACCAATATCAATTTCTCTCTTATCACCTTTATTTTATTAGGTCTTTAACCAACCTATTTTCTTATGCCTAGGGTTCTTGACCCAAATTGCCTAAGATACCCTAATTGCATGTGTTTACTTATTTCATTCACTATTGGAGATATAAGATATCATGAAATATTTTTATATATTCATCACCATCTTATAATTTCTATAAGTTCCAACTGGCTTCATCTCTCTATGTCTCATTTCCCATACAAACTTGAATATGTAACTAGCCTTACTCAGCTTGAACAGGGTTTACTAGTATGTTATTTCACTTTGTTGCTTGAATTTGATATTATCATAGAGTTATGTTATTACAAGACTATCATGTTCAATTATATCACTCTATATTATTCATATTATAGTCCTTTCATCCTTCTAAATAGACTTATAAGTGACTGTATGACTATGTTATGCGTTTGGAATTGGTCTGCCAACTTGGTGTTTGAAGAACCCTATTTCCAATATTGAACCCTTCAAACTTTTATCATGCTATTGAGATAGATGAGACTTTATTCAACACTTTTAAACTCTATGCTTTTATCAACTAGCTAGTTATAGGTGACCCTTGAAGGAATTTGAGTGTGTTTGATCTTTTCTTGGCTACCAAAGTCAATCTCCAAACACTTCAGTGGATATTTTTCATTATTATTGATGTCTTAAGGTCTTCTTAATGCCCTAAAGATTCCAAAAATCATGAACATCTCTATTCAAGGCTAAATATTCAACTAGATTTATGTGGATGTTGAATGGATTTGACTGTATATGTAGCTTCATGATTACCTATTACCACTCTCTAAATCTTTCGATGATCTGTCATGTCATGATGTTGAGAATTGGAGGAGAAAATACAAATTTAATTCATGTGTAGACTAATAGAGATGAACACAAAAATAAATTTTAGTCAAAATAATAATATTCTGCTCTAATTCTTATTAATAAAACATTTAGGACATAATATAAATATATAGGAATACCATCCTACAATCATGGAAACCTACTACCTATAATATCTCCCAAATAATCTCACAATCTCCTATAATAGCTCATAGGTATTATATTATTGCTACCAATAATATATATACAATGAATAATATAATAAAATATATATTATTGTTACATAACAATAATATATTATTTACTAACTTACATAACTATAAGTATTATTTACTTTATAGTAAATACTCAACCAATTACATTTTACCTCTCTATAAATACCTATTTTCACACAATGTGAAAACTAATCTCAACATTTCCCCCATCCCATAGTTTTTACATGGTATAATATATCTCATTTTCTGATTGTAGCATTCCACTTTCATGTGCTCATGATCTTCTCTGCATACATGTGCCATCACACATCTCTTCCTTCACACCCATCTATAATTGGTTTTCTAGGTTCACCAATAACCTTCCAAAATGGTTTTCATAGGTTCACTAATAACCATACAAAATGGTTTTCTTAGGTTCCCCATTAACCTTACAAAATGGTTTTCACAGGATCACCAATAACCTTACAAAAAAAATTCATAGGTTCACCACTAACCTTTCATCATGATTTCTACAATGTTTTTTAGATCAACATTCTCCACTGTAAATATACAAAATGTATTGCATGGTAATATTATTCAAAAGTGAACATGTGTAACTATTCTTATTTTTCACACATGCTAGAAAATAAAAATAACTACCACACCACACTAAAAAACCTTAAAATAACACATCACAAAATGTCACCACATCATTGGTGCAACCCCATTTTTGGTGACTGACGATAGGTTTCTGAAAGACCTCCTTCCTTCATGTATCCTCCAAGATTTAGTATGTCACTGCTCACTCAACTGGTATATCGATGTAGCTCAGGTACATGATTTTTTTAGGGAAATCCCCCCCCCACAATGTGGACATTGTGTACAAGTGAAAATGCATCCATGACTCTAAACCTAAATAACTTTGACTTTTTTGACATAACTTTTTTCATTACTTTTGACTCTTAACAAAAGATGACTTTTTAATTTTAACTAATGACTCAAACTTGACTAAACTCAATACTCACAAAATAATGACATAAATAATTTGACTCTAAAGAGAATACACACTAAACATAAAATTATCTCTAATTTATAATTTAGCCAAAAGGATATTATTAGATATGAAACTAAAAAACAAAAAACTTTAACTAGAATTAACAAATCACCTGACTTATAAAATACCACCTAAAGTATACTAGACCATTTTTCTAAGACTCAAATAGTGATTATGACCCAGCCATTAAATTTAAATTAATTTAGACTCCTAGACAACTTTAAAATGAAAATACATGAAATATTAAATTGTATTTTAGACATGTGCACCAATAAAATCATGCAAATTTCAATTTCATGGTGTAAGAGTCTACATATTTGGACAAAGATACATGGCATGATGATAGGTGATGGTGATTTGATATTTGATACTTATGTGATGTCTAATACATAGATGTTAGATTTATGGTGAATGACATTACATAGTAAGTCAGTGTCTCTGGTCTAAAATTAATGTGAATGTTTTAATACAAAGTGGCACAACTATTTGAAGACTTTTAATGGGATTGAATCAAGTTGAGGCCAAGAAAAATCATGACTAGATTTAACTTATTTAGATGTGGCCAAAATATGTTTTGAGTCTAAATATGATAAAATTTCTATAGGAATACAAGACAATCTCTTACTATGCATGAAAAAGACATGTACATATACATGTTTTAATTCCAAGTTGGTCTATAGCTAACAAATACACTCAGATCTTCACACAAGTTACTAGAGAAGGTCCCCCTTTTCAATAAGAGAGTATGAATTGATAGATATATCTAGTGATGTGGAGGATACATTGTTTAAAGATAAATAACTACATTATGATAAGCCTGCATTCTATTCTATCTAGTCTGTACCATTCTAGACAAATCTACATCCACCTTCCTAGACATTATCCTTGATTTCAAATGATAATTTACAATATTCTTGTTCTAATAAGTAAAATCATTTCATTCAATTTATGATCTCATTCTACCAATGTTCTAAATAATCTTTTGATGTAGTTTACCACCTATGCAAATTCTCTTTTGAAGGCACACGAAAACTTTATATAAAATAATTTCTAATCCACTAAACTCTAATCAAAACATGTAAAGATAGAAGAGAATAACCAAACTTTCATAACTCTATAATATTATTTTTAAAAAATCTATTCTCAATGAAATACTACCATCTATAGGACAATGAAAACTTATATTTATCCTTATAAACAATATTATTCCCCTATTGAGATGAAGTCCAATAATTCTACTATGATACCACTATTGAGAATTGGATGAGCCAATACAAATTTAATTCATGCACAGATTAATAGATCTAAACACAAAAAAAAAATTCAATCACAATAATAATCTTTTACTCTATTTTTTATTAATAAAACATTCAAGACATAATACTAATATAAAGGAATACCATCCTATAATCATGGAAACCTACTACCTATGATATCTCCTAAATAATCTCACAATCTCCTATAATAGTTCATAGGTATTATATTATTGTTACCAAAAATATATGCAATGAAAAACATAATAACAAATATATTACGTTTACATAACAATAATATATTATTTACTAACCTACATAACCATAAGAAAGATTTACTTTATGATAAATATTTAACCAGTTACTATTTACCTCTTCATAAATACCTATTTTCACACAATGTGAAAACTAATCCCACTAGGTGATTAATGTCTTAAGACATTTCTCAATTCCCTAAAGTCAAAGCTCCATCAAAATCACTGTTCAAAGCCAATTTATCAACTGGTTATAGTTGACTACATGTGAATTCTAAGTGCATAGTTTGAGTTGGCCTTACAAAGCTATATGTCACTTTGAAAACATTCAACCTCATTAGGATTCTATCCTCACTACATTACCCAGTCTATTATCCTCTTCAAGTAATCTTAAAAACCTTTTTGTCCACTATTTCAAAACACATAGTCTGTAGGTGATGGTATAGAAGGTTTGACTATGTAGTCTTGAATTAGGCCTTTCTCACTACACCATGATACCTACAGAGCTCAAACATCATCAAGAGAGGCCTTTCACTACATTTTATGTTTATCACAATATTAGATCATCTTCAAACTTTTTTGTTTTCACTATCTACACACATAATCTTGTAGGTCTCTAATAGGCTTTTTATCTCATCATTCAACCACCACTATCCTTCAAGTGCCTTGGAGGTCTTCATATGTCTATGACCTCAACATATTGAAACTATCATAATGTTTTCATTCTTGGGTAATATTCATTAAACATTGACAACATGAACTTCCATGATGTTGAAGACCTATAGGCTACATAGGTTGAGACCTGTAACCTTATGATTAGAGGCTTCCAAAATTGCAACTACATGATTGATAGGCTCAAATAATATTTTATTTTTTGGATCAAATAATTCACTAAGAAGTTAAAAAACTACAACTTTTTATAAATTCACATTTAGACCTTCTTAACTCAACTGTTATGCAAACACACAAAACATAGTCCATAAAAGGTGAATGGAGATGTGAACATATTGAGAATTTTATAAAAAAAATTATGACTATAATTCCATTTAGAGTATATGATATAATATAATGGAGAACTAATAAAATTCATTTGACAACTTGGAGAACTCAAAAAAAAAATCCAGTCACCTCAAACTATGCACAAGAGTCACATTTCTTGCCAAAAGACCATCCACACATGACAAAATGATGAGTGAATTTGTATGAAACATATTCATACCTTTGATAACTCACTCCAATTTATTTCATACAACCATGATCTCACACTTTACACTATAGTTACACCAAACTTAGCCTATGGAAATTTGATCCTTCAAAAAGTAGTTTGGATCCTTAGCAAATTTTCATAAAGATAATGACACTAATATAAATACCAATGCTTCAAATTTTAAGCCTAGAATGGTACCAAACATTAAATAAAATCTTAGTGATGTAGGGGAATTCCTTGAGAATCCCAAAAAGGTTTTTTTTTTGTCTTATATTGGTCTTATAGGTGATAGAGGTCTTAGGAAGTCATGTTTTGTAGTTTAGATGGTTCTAAGGTGCATAAAATTTGAATATTAGAATTTCCTACCAAGAGCACCTTTTTGAAATTTGAATTTATGAAAGTCTTAGCTAGGGACTTTTGTGCAACATATGAAAGTGGAAAGATGTATAAGTGAGTCTAAGTGTCTAAGCATTTTAAGAGTCCTTAAAAATTTCATGGTTTTATTATCTTGGTTCAAGACATATAATACCATGTGGAATTCAAGTCAATGCAATGTATTTGAAAGAGATATCCACATAGGAAAAGGGGAAAAAATCAATTATGCCTCCTCTTTAGACATATAGGAGTCAATTATGTGAGGTTGGTTGTTGATTCCATTCCAATGATAAATGGATATTGTATGGATAGGAATTGTATGGATAAAGTCATAATGTTTTTATAAAAATAAAACTTTGTTTCTAAATGAAAAGATACAGACCCCTGTTTAGGAGGTCACAGTTTTGTTTTTTAGAATACATGTGTGATGATTGATGAGATAATTATATTGTAATTTGTTCCAAATGTGATTGAAAGTTGTGACTTGTTTATTTTATTTAAGAATTGATAGGAATGAAGAGTGAAAGAACCCCTATTTTAATGAAAGAGTGCAAACCCTATTCTAAGCGGAAGAAGAAACATGCCCTAACATATGAGTGTGTGTTTTTAGTTGCAGTTAGTGTTTGTAAAGGTGATGAATAAATGAGATTTTAATAATATTTAATGTTTCTTGAGTGACTATTTAAAATGTTTTGTGGTATAATTTCATGACATAATAAATAATTTACTTGGTGACAAGATATATGTAGGCACAAAGCCCTGTTGACTAGGTATTTTCAAGATTAGTTATTGAATGAAGTTAGTAATGGTTTATATTACATATGAAGGTTATTTTGATGTTTTCATTAATTTTATGTTCAAATAGATATTAAATAATATTGATAATTCATTGTATGCTCAAATAAGTTCCTCAACTATCCCCTGTTTCTTGTGTTGAACATTAGCATGGAGGACTGGGAAATGATTTATTAATAATACAAGATCTAAGATTCAAAGTGTAATGAATTGGAATTTTTTTTTAATTATGTATAATTCAATTTAAATTTTTTAATTCCTTTATTTTTGGGTTAAGAAGGTGATATGAGGTTTCTAATCTAGAAATAAACTATAGACAGTTATTTCCATAACATAACCAAGTGCTAGCTAGAACTTGTAAGGATTGATAGAAGAAGTCTATTTATTGGAGTACATGGGGAAGGAAAATACAGACCCTAAAAATCAATTTTTAAGATTTTAAACCCTTTGATTAATTCACAATTAATTTTAGTGTGTCCTCAAGCTGGGACTGAGACAAACAAACCCTCAATTAGGGTTTATGCCATAAATGTGTTTCCAACAAGTTAAAACTCATAAAATTTTGTACTCTGGTTATTTTCAAGGTTATTAAATATATTTTAAGGTTTTTTTATGAAAATTTACATATATGTATGGAAAAGAGAGACTATTTGTGAAGAGAACCCTAGGATACCTAATTAAGAGAAATAGTGAGCAATTTAAGATTGGAAAAAGGGATTTAAATAGTGAGTTTGGGAATGTAAATTTGGGGATAAAAATAACAAAATAAAGGGTATTATAATCAATTTTCATATTTCTAATTGATTAAGGTAAAATCTATACACATCAAATAAAGTCCATAAATAGGGTTACAAGAAGTGTATAAGGTGTAACCAAAGTTATGTAGTGAAATGAATTGATGCTTGAAAAGTGTGCAGGTTGAACAAAGGCTATTATATTATGGTGAAGAACATGTTTTAAGTGATTTTAAGTAATTAAATAGGTAATTAATTAATTGAAACATTGTGTAAAAAATTGAACCATAGACCATTGTCAAAGGAAGTGAGTAAGAAACAAGGTCAATAATGTTTTCTCGGTATATGCTCTGCATCATTTTGGTATTAGAGATTAGGGAAAAAATTTGTGGATTTTTTAAAGGATTAATAATGTGTTTTTAATTAAATTTTATGATAGGTGATCAAATATAGTGCTCCATGTAGAGAGCTAATAGGAATGAAGATGATTTGGTCAAGAAGATGGTAGACTGGGTGACCCAGATGATTACTCCATTAGTGATGAGAATGGAGGCTATAAAGGATGTTTTCAAGGGGAGAGAACAAAGATAAGAAAGATATGATAGGTATAAATGTGAACCCTTGAAAGCAAAAATGGAAGAGAGAGGAAATGAAGAGGTGGTACAAGAGAGACCACATGGACATGCAACAATAGTTCGGGAAGATGGCATGGGGTAGCACCATGCAAGGTAGATTAGACCATTAGTAGATGGTAGAATAAGGAGAGAAGAAGGTCTAATGAGAAAAAGACCAAGATATATTTTTTAGGGGTAATTTTGGAATTGCCAAAGAGAAGGACATAGAGTAGTAGAGTGTCCAAGGAATGTGAGTAGCAGTATGCAATAGTAGAGAATGATAGAGATGAATAAGGAGAGAGGACATGATAGGAATGAATCATTAATTATGAGGAAGATTTTATTGTAGTAGAAACAAGGCAAAGAACCAATCTAAAGGAGAAGCGTATTTAGAAGTAGATTCAAGTCAAGAAGTAAAGTATGTAATTTGGTTATTGGTGGTGGTAGTACTAATAATATTTCTTATTTAGAGATGGTGTAGAAGTTAAGATTAAAGAGGATGCCACATCCATAACCATACATAGTTTCATGGGATTATAAATGACACCAAATATTGGTAAGTGAATATAGTTGGGTGTAGTTTTAGATAATAAGGTATAAAGACCAAGTTTTATGTGATATTTTGCCTATAGTTGTGTGTCATTTATTACTAGGTAGACCATGGAAATTTGATAAGCATTCCATACATGATGGGATAAAAAACACATAAATTATAAGGAATCATGGACAAACATATGTAATTGTTCCATTGAAAGGTGAATAAGGAAGAAAGGATGAAATAATCATGATGATGATGTAGTGTTGGAGTAAAACTATGGAAGGTTTAAGATTGGTCAATGTATAGAAGGAAGAAAAGAAAGTGAGGAGTGAAGAATGCAAAGTGGTAGAAAATAGTTGTCAAATGAAGGAAGGTAAATCATCTAAGAGAGAGATATAAGAAATAAGTATTCAAGGCAAGCATGGTAACCAAGCATTTAAGAGAGAAGACAACAGGCTATTGTTTGACATTACAACTGAGATGGAATGGAGATGGTTTGGATATGACATGAAGTAGGTGAATAAGGAGAATGAAATGAACAAGAAAATAACTCAAGGGAGATCCATGAATTTTCCAAGTTTAGTTTCTAATATGTTGTTTAGTGATGAAGGTACAGGAGGAAAACAAAACAAAGATGCATATGTAGCATAAAGTGGTTGAGGTAACTAAATGAAACATTGTAGATGAAGATAATGTCAAAGAAATGGTAAATATGTAATAGGACCATTAACAAGATGACTATGAATTAATGATAATATAAGAATATGAGAGATGGAAAAAGAATATACAACCCATGGATATGCAAGAGATTGAGGGTAGTCAAGATGATAACATATAGCAGCAAAGTATGAGGCATGTAAATAATAGGAAAAAGTGGTGCATGAGAAGGAATGTGTAGTACAAGGATCATTGGTGAAGGAAGAAGTGTTCCTACTTGTATTAGTGGTTGAAGATGTAGATAAGGAGAAGATGGATTAGTTTGAAGAAAAGGAAGATTGGTATATAGGTGCATGTCAAGAATAAGGCAACAAATATGTTTTTATTAACATTGTTATTTCATGTGAAGGTATGAAGATGAAGCAGAGAAGGCCTTAATGTGGGGCCCAAGAGAATGTACACCTATATGAGATGCAAGTGGAGGAAAACACCTTCAATGATGAAGGTTCAATGCATTCAGGAAGTACCATATACTAAGTGAATGACTTAATACCTAGGGCACAGCTTTTTCATATTGGTAGTATGATGTAGGGGAATCCATGTAGGATCCCAAAAAGGTTTCATTTTTGTCTTATATTGGTCTTATAGGTGATATAGGTATTATTTATTCTATTTATGTAGTTTATATGGTTTTAAGGTGCATAAAATTTGAATGTTAGTATTTCTTGCCAAAAGTACCATTTGAAAATTTGAATTTGCCAAAGTCTTATCTAGGGACTTTTGTGCAACATATGAAAGTGGCAAGATGTATAAGTGACTCTAAGTGTATAATAATTGTAAGAGGTCCTTCAAAATTTCATGGTTTTATTATATTGGTTCAAGACACATTATACCATGTGGAATTCAAGTCAATGCTATGTATTTGAAAGAGATCTCCATGTAGGTAAAGGGGCAAGAATCAATTATTCCTCTAATTTAGACATATAGGAGTCGGTTATGTGATTTTTGTTGTTGATTCCATTATAATGATAAGTGGAGATTGTATGGACAATAATGGTATGGATAAATTCATAATGTTTTTATAAAAGTAAAATTATGTTGCTAAATGAAAGGATACAAACCCTTGTTTAGGAGGTCATGGTTTTGTTGTTTAGAATACATGTGTGATGATTGATGAGATAGTGATATTGGAATTTATTCTAAATGTGATTGAAATTTTTGAATTGTTTGTTTGATTTAAAAATTGATAGGAATGGAAAGTAAAATAACCCATGTTTTAATGAAAGAGTAAAAACCTTGTTTTGAGAGGAACAAGACACATGCCCCAGCATATGAGTGTGTGGTTTTAGTTGAAGTCAGTGTTTGTAAAGGTGATGAAAAAATGATAGTTTAATAATCTTGGATGTTTATTGAGTGAATATTGAAAATATTTTTTGGTATAATTTCATGATATAATAAAAAATTTACTTGGTGACCAAATATATGTAGGCACATAACCCTATTGACTGAGTATTTTCAAGACTAGTTATTGAATGAAGTTGGTAATGGTTCATACTGAATATGAAGGTTATTTTGATGTTGTAATGAATTGTATGTTTAAATATATAGTAAACAATATTTATAAGTCATTATATGCTCAGAAAATTTCCTCAATTATCCCCTATTTCCTATGTTGAACATTGGTGTGGAGGATTGGGAATGATTTATTAATAAGACAAGATCCAAGATTCAAAGTGTAATGCATTGGAAATTATTGGTAAGTATGTATAATTCCATTTAAAGTTGTTAATTCCTTTATTTTTGGGTTAATAATGTGATAGGATATTTATAATCTATAAATAGACTATAAATAGTTATTTCCAAAACATAGATAGGTGCATTTTTAGCTTGAACTTGTAAGTAAGGATTGATAGAAGTGTATTGATTGGAGTACATAGGAAAGGAAAATATAGACCATAAAAATAAATTTTTAAGCTTTGAAAATCTTTGATTCATTCATAGTTGATTTTAGTGTGTCCTTGGGTTGGGACTGAGACAAATAAACCCTTAATTAGGGTTTATGCCATAAATGTGTTTCTAACCAGTCAAAACTCATAAAATTTTATAATCTAGTCCTTTGTAATGTGATTCAAAAGATTTTAATTTTTTTTTATGAGAACGTACCTCTATACATGGAAAAGAGAGACTGTTTGTGAAGAGAACCCTAGGAGACCTAATTAAGAGAAATAGTGAGCAATTTAAGATTGGAAAAGGGTCTTAAAGAGTGAGTTTGGGATTGTAGCTTTGGGGATAGAAAAAACACTATAAAGGGTATTAGAATAAAGTGTAAAATTTACAATTTTTAAAGTTATAGTCCATACACATCAAATAAATTCCATAAATAGGGCTATAAGGAGTGTATAAGGTGTAACCAAAGTTGTGTAGTGAAGTGAATTGATGCTTGAAAAGTGTGCAAGTTGAACAAAGGTTGTTAGTTGATTTTGATGAGCATGTTTTAGGTGATTTGAAGAAATCAAATAGGTAGTGATTTCATTGAACCATTGTGTGAAAAAATTAACCATAGACCATTGTAAAAGTAAGTGAGTGAGAAACAAAGGTCAAGAATATTTTCTTAGTATATGCTCTAAATTACTTAGCCCCCAAATATACTTGTACGATCTATACCATCTAATTGAATTTGGCCTTCCCTAGCTTGTAAATGGAAAAATGAAAGAGAGATGATTATTTGTAACTATGAGAGTTAAAACTTCATTCCAATCTTACTTTTTACTTATAGAATCTCAATGGACATTCGAAGTCTCTTTTCACTTGCAAGTGACTTTAAGAAGTCTGTAAAACTTCCTGAAGTCCTCAAGATGGCATTGAATTTTAATAATATAACCTTGATATAAATTTATGATAGGTGTGGAAGTTATATAACTACTCCAAGATCTTTGGAAGGTGTGTGGTATGTATTTTCACTTAGGGGACTTTGACATACACTTGGGCTAGCCAAAAATCACATTTTCATGTATTTTCACCACCTTGAATTTTTCAAATGAACCTTAAACATTTAAAAAAATCATGAAATGCTAATACAAAAAAATTTAAGACATAAAATGAACTTATTAAACCCCTAATCACCTATGACACAACTTTACCATGCCTTACCTCTCCATGACATGCCCAAACCACTATATGACCAAAACATGACATTAACTTAACTTCTCAAAACTAACCTTAAACAATGATAATAAGGTTTTAATAAGATTTTTAAGGACCATATAAGCAGTAGAATTAGATATTACAATACCACATGAAATTTTTAATATAGAGGGGGTGACCAATTATGACTTAAGGTTAGAATTTGGTCAACATTCTTGGTAATTCATAGGGGTAACATGCCTAGAATGTTAATAGGACTAGTAGCCTTGTATGTCCATTAGGTAATGGATTATCTTACGCTCAATTTGTTTATACCAAAAAAAACTTTGACCACAACACAAAAAATTGATTGACCTTCAAAACATACATAAACATAGACAACAAGACACAAAGAAAAGAAATAAGACACACATATGCTATCAAGCACTTAGGGAACACAAAAACAACATGAGCAAACTAAAATATATAAAAATAACATAAAAATAATTTCTTCCCCTTAGATTAAAGGGAAAACTTGTAAAATCTTTTATTCCATGAGATGAAGGAGGGCATGAATCAAATTTCATTTTGATCCTTATTCTTGGTGTCTTTATCTCCTTCATGCTTGTCAATATTATTGGCATGAATTAAAATGAAACAATGATAGATTCAAACATGTCACCTATGAAGGTGAACTCATATTATGACTCAAAAATCTTATCATGACACTCCTTAGATTCAATTTTTTCCAATGATGATTCATCTAAGCATTCTTCTTTGACCTACATGACATATTGAATGACATCAAACTTATCATCAACTATTATAAACTCATCAAGATCTTCAAGGATATTTGCATATTCAACACAATATTCATCATTTTCATCAATGGATACATCTTGTTTAATATTTTTATGCACATGACCTTGTATGCAAACCACAAGCTTGCAAAGGCCTTTAATATCTTGAAGGAATTCAATAGGATGCTAACAATCACCTCTATCTTCTTTCTCTTCAAGAACCAAAACTTTTTCAAATTCATATTATTGGTCATTATTTACTTTGTGAACCTCCACTTATTCACTTAGAGAGTCTTCAACTTCAATGTTGGTTTCAAATTTTACAATTTTAGAAGGCATATGATCTTCTTTTTTGAACATATCATCAAGAGGTAAGGCATATTCATGAATCTATTCAAATTAACCAACATGAGGTGTAGGATTTTGAAGGCCCTCACACTCATCACATATCTCATTGAATTTCTACCATAAGTCATCTTGATCTATGCAATTAGCGGAAACTTTGTCTTCTATTATTTTTTCAAAACTAACCTCTTGATGTTTCTCATGAGTCTTAACTAGCTCATCCAATGTGATGTTCCTCTTTAAATATTATTCTTCCATGTCTTGATAAAATTATTTATGAATAGATGTAAACATATCAAGGTCTTCTCTTTCTTCACTCAAAAAGATTGATTTGTGCTTATCTTCACTAAGGGGAGTACCTATAGTGAACTCTTCATCATAGACACTTGAGCCATCTTATTTATTAGCTACAATTTTAACTTTATCTTCTTTAGTAGCTTCCCAAAGTATGGTTTCTTCTTCAAGAATAAATTTGGTGGGATGGTGATGAATAGGTTCATTGGTTTGATAAGGAGTATGAGGTGTGGTGGATGTCTCATGAATGGGCTTGGGGATGGAGGTTTATTGAATGAACTCTTGGGGAGATGACAAGTTGGGTTAGGAAATGGGAGAGATATCTTCTTCAACAATAACTTCACTTTATTTATATCCCTCTTGAGGCTCTCTAATAACTTCAAATTGATCTTCAACCTCTTGACTTTTCCACCTCTCTAATCTATCTATCCACCATTGGATACATTTTCTTGCCAATTATAACACCTCATTAATAGTATATTGGGTTTATTCATTAAATAACCTCCACATACTCATAAAATTTTGAACTAAATCTATTAACCACTCTATGAGATGAATAGGGATCTCATAAAGCTCTCTATCCCATGATCTCATCTCCTGTTCTGAATCTAGCACACTTGGAATGAGTTCCAACAAAGATTTAGCTTGAGATGGAATTTAAGTAGGAGGATGAGGGGAGGATTATGACTATTTAAAATCATGGTGAGGTTGATATGAATCATAGGGCTAGTATGAGTCATATTTATGTTGATAGGAAGGTATTTATAGATACTTTTTTTGATAGCATTCTTCATAGGCTTATTGATAGGGCTTCTCAACAATATCATGATCATATAAAGGGGGAGTAAGATGACCATAGGAGTACCATGACTCATAAGGAAGGTAAAAGGATTGATATGGTTATTAAGGCACATAGTTGGGGTCATGAAAAGGCTGATAAAGAGGTGTATAGTAGAAGTCCTCATCATACCTAGCCATTCCAACATTATGAGTCAAAAGGAAACACAAGATATTAGAAAATGATATTAATAATAATTACTTGGGATAATAGCAATACCTAATTGTATTCAGAGTTGCTAGTAGAGATTATTGAATGCTTCCAAAAGATCATAGGTAGAACACACCAAAATTTATTCCACTCGCTTGGACCTTTGAGTCACACCAATTATGATAGAACTATTTTCATTAAATTTTTCACCCATAGAGAGGTAGTTAAATATTTTTACAAATTTAGTGGAAAATAGGATTACCCCTAGGCCTGTGGGTTTCCTATAATAGGGGTAAACCTCTAGATTAAAGGGATAACTCCCTAGACTTGTCTTGATTGCTCATTACCTATATTATTAAATCATTTAAATGAAAATGGAGAGAGAAAATATAAGGTAAACCTATCCTGATGAGGTGATTCACCAATTTTAACCTAACCACTACCAACCAATTATAATTACACTTCAAACAAAATCCTAACCTTCACATGACACTAATCCAAATCATCCCCTTGCATTAGTATTTCTCATGGAGGTTTGTGAAAAAAACTTAAGCTAAGAGGACTAAAAAAAAGGTTATAACATGACACTGGTGGAGAGAAAACTCACTAAACTCATGAAAAATTAATTAGAACATTTCAAGAGACTTTTAAAAGACTTTTAAAGCTCAATATGAATGATAACAAGGACAACATGCTAAGGAAGAAAATATATCACTTAAAAATATTAACTAGCCTAACATACACATTGAAATAGATCATGGAGAAGGTAAAATATATTGTTAATTATTTATCAAAAGCTTCAAATGAGAAGGGATTCACAATACTCAGGTGGAGGATGATTTATAAAGCCAAAAGTGGCTACTTATATTAAGAAACTGAGAGACAAGAGAAGAAGGGCATAGGGGGGAGAGAGTATAGGAGTTATGTAATATTCATAATATACTGTTAACATGTGTAGCTCCTATGAAGATGCTCCAATCCCCCAAGTGGCATAGGAGTTAAAATGCTTTCTTGATACCTAGACTAACTTTTAAAAACTACCCTTTGCCTTGACATGTTGAAGGACAAGTGGCATTATTGATGGTCAAATAATGTTTTCTTAAATCTTGGATCTACTCTTGATACATCTTGGTTGACCACTTTAGGTTCTCTTTGACACATCACTTCATTTTATTTCTAGGTGTCTAGACGATTCTTCATCTCCTTAGGCCAACTTTGCACATAAGTGTCAAAACTTGGATTATTCCTTTTAAACTCATCCAAACTTCATGGATGGAATATTAAAATCATATTGGACCTAAAAATATCCATTTTTAGGTCTCAAATTATTCTCAATAGTTTGCACTCTACCAAAATTCCTAGTTTGGCCTTATTCCTTGTAGCCCTAAAATCATACAAACCTCCTTATGTATATATTTTTATGGATTATGGTGGGAATATGAGTGTGTATTATAATACCTAGTATGTCCTTATAGCTCCATGTTTATTTTTAGGATGATAAAGTGAGTTAAAGTTTACTTTTCTATAGCTTTTCTCTCTTAACTAGGCCTCAATTAGGCTTCCTTGCCAAGAGACTAAAAAATGTCTATAGGACCCCAAAATTTTCCAAACCCTAAATATTAATGTGATTCACTTATAAAACCTCTTATTTATTCTTCATTCCAATGTTTAACCTCTAATAACTTGTGTGGACCTATCTTCTAGTAAAAATTAATCTTTTTATGCCTATTTCATATAGTTCTATGCAATCATGTACCAACCAATGACATGGGGTGATGCTTGGGGGAGTATTAAATATTTCTTTTGGTCATTTGGAAGTTTTTTTGGTCCATTTTGAGGAATAAAATCATATTTCTCTCTCATCAGGTCCTTATAGCTCTCGTAGGTAGCCTAAAAATGCTTTGAGTTCTTAAGGATGATTCATAAAGCCTGTGGCATGAATACTCCTAAAAATTAAAAAAAATGGAAGTTCACTAGGGTGGCTAATGTCTCCTAGGATCACAAGGTCCCATACAATTCCTTTGGACTATACCAAGCATTAAAAGATAGCCTCTTGATTGGAACTAGGTATTTTATGAGATTTGAGAGAAAATTAGGGTCTATAGGTGATTTTCTTGAGCTGGATTGATCCTAAAAAACCTTAATGATGTTTGATATGTCAATATTTTAATTTCTCTCTTTTTACCTTTCTTCCATTAGGTCTCCAACCAACCTATTTGCTTAGGCCTAGGGTTCTTGAGCCAAACTGCTTAAGATACCTTAACTACCTATGTTTACTTGTTTCATTTACTATTGGAGGTATAATATCTCATAAAATATTTTTAAAGTTTCCTCACCATATTTTTAGGTATCCAAATATTCAATTCACTTCCAACTATCTTCATCTCTCTAGGTCTCATTGCCCATACAAACTTGAGTATGCAACTAGCCTTGCTAGGCTTTAATAGGGTCTGATAACATATTATTTCACATTTTTTATTGAATTTGATATTATTTTATCCTTATTTTATTACCTTGGATTAATGTTCAAGTATATCACTCTCTCTTTTTCATCCTACATTCCTTTAAACCTTCCAAATAAGCAAACATTTTCCATGAGTAGGTAGAACTATTTCATGCATTAGACTAAGTAGGTAGAACTTTAGGGTTTCCACTATATTTAGGTTATTAATATATCTTTGTTATTATTTTTAATCACCATTAAACTCTCCTCCAATCCCCACAAAGATATATATATCAATAAACATGAACTTCCTTCTCAGACTAGGCAGACAAACTTAGTTGCTAAAAAGGATTGTGTATGTTCAATATGACTTTGTGACCCCTATTGCTCACTTCCTCTACTCCCTTATTTATAAATATTTTCTCTAAATATATTGATAACTTTGAATCCATTTTACCCTTAAAAACATACACAAACCATTATCTTATATTTTGAGAGTCCTTCGTCACCCAAACAAACCTATAGGTGACTCTATCTGTCTGTGTTATGTGTTTGGAATTGGTTAGCCAACTTGGTATTTGAAGAAACCTATTTGAAATAATAAACTCTTAAAAAACATTCATGATATTGAGATATTTTATACTTTTTTCAATAATTTTAAACTTTTTTCTCTATCAACATTGTTATCTTAAGACCAATTCTCTCAACTAATAGTATATAGGTGACCCTTGAAGGAATTTGATGGTGTTTATCCTTTTCTTGGTTTCCAAAGTTAATAAATAAACCATTTAGTGGATATATTTAATTATTATTGATGTATTAGGACCTTACTAATTTCTTGAAGACTCCAAAAATCATGAACATCTTTGTTTAAGGCCAAACCTTTAACTGGCTATATGTGGATGTTGAAGGGATTTGCCTGTGTATGGATCTTCATGATTCCCTTTTACCACTCTCTTAGTATTATAGTGCTCTATCATGTGTAACTTTATGTCTTAATAAATTTATCAATGCCTTGAAATCCAAGCTCCATCAAAATCACTATTTAAATCCAATTTATCAATTGGTTGTAGGTAGTTGACTGCATGAGAATTTTAAGTGCATAGTTTTGAGTAGGCCTTTAAAATCAATATGGAACAATGAAATAATTCAGCCTCATTATGATTACATACTCACTACATTACCAAGTCTCTTATCCTCTTCAAGGAATCTTTAAAACCTTTATGTTCACTATTTCAATGCACACAGTCTGTAGGTGTCTATCTAGAATGTTTGATTGTGTAATCTTAAATTTGGCCTTCCTCACTACACCATGATACCTATATCACTCAAAATTCATCACGAGACATATTTAAATATATTTTATGTCTATCATCATCTCAAAACATCCTAAAACTTTGTTATTTACACTATCTACACATATAATCTCGTAGGTATCTAATAATCTTGTTAGCTTGTCATGTAACCACCACTATCCTTCAGGTGCCTTAGATATATTTATATGTCCATCACCTTGAAATATTTAAACTATCATAATGTTCTAATTATTGAGAAACCTTCATTAAATTATAACAACATGAACTTCCATGGAGTTGTAGACCTATAGGATGCATAGGTTGAGGACTGTAGCCTTATGTTTAGAGGCTTTAAAAAGTGCATCTACTTTAATTTTAGGCTTAAATAATATTTAATTATTTGTATCAAATAATTCACTAATAATTTAAAAATCTTTAACTCTTTGTAAATGCACATTTAGACCTTCTTAACTCAATTGTTATGTAGACACATAGAACACAGTCCATAAAAGGTGAATGGATATATGACACATTTAAGACTTGTAAAAAATATTTTATGATTATAAGGAAATTTATGGATTGATATTAGATGATATAAGACAATTTACAACCACTCAAATTAATTTTACCACTTGTAAGACTCAAAAACACATAAAATTTGCTAGTCACCTCAAACTATGCACAAGAGACATGTTTCTTTCCAAAAGATCATCCAAACATGAAAAATTGATTATTGGATGTGTATGGGAAATATAAATACCTCTTATAACTCACTAAAACTAGTTTCATGAAACCATTATCTCATACTTTAAATTGGAGTTACACCAAACTCAGCCTATTCAGAATTGGTTGTCCAAAAAATAGTTTAGGTCCTTAGCGATTGTTCATAAAAATAAGGAAACTAATATAATGACTGATTATTAAAATTTTAATATTATTTTTTCCCAAATTTTTTTAAAAATATTATACTCCAACTCTACCTATATGACCATTACCATATGATTGAATTTGGCCTTCACTAGCTTCAGAATAGAGCGATGGAAGAGAGAGATAGTTTTCTACAACTGTGAGAGTTCAAAATTCATTCCAATATTTTTTTGAGATATATTATATCAAGGGATGTTATTAACCTCTTTTCACTTTCAATTTAATTCAATAATACCATAAAACTTCCTTAACTCCCCAAGATGGCATTGAGTTTCAAGAATCTAACCTTGCTCTAACTTTTTGATAGGTGTGGAATTTATGTAACTATTTCAATCTCTTTAGAAGGTGTTTGGTATGTATTTGTCACTTATGGGACTTTTAAATACACTTGTGTTGTCCAAAACTTACATTTTCATGTATTTTAACCACCTTAAATTTTGCACATGAACCTTAAACATTCCAAAACTTCATGAGATGCTAAGACAAAGATGTTTAAAACATAAAATGTCCTTGATAAACCCCTAATCACCTAAGACACAAATTTAAAAGTCCTTATCTCTCCATTACATGCCTAGACCACTATATTAACAAAAAATGACATTATTTTAATTTCTCCAAAATAACCTTAAACAATTCTAATAAGGTTTTAAGAAGACTTCTAAGGACCATATAAGTATGACAATAACATATGACAAGACCACATGAAAGTTTGAATATATAGGATGTGACCAATTTTGACTTGAGGTAAATTTTTTTTCAATATTAAAATAATTATATAACCTCTTATAGACCTACATATACTTGAGAAACTCATCTTTCCACAAGATTAAAGTTGGAGGTTTAAGGGCTTATGTAGGGTTTTAGGCTTTATAGGCCTAAACTAGTTTTCAAGGCACAAGACCACCTGTAGATGCTTGTGGTGACATAGAGACATTATTAGTATGTTTTAAATTTAAATACATCATTTTATATAGTATCATGGTGGAATAGACCTCTATCTCTATCATTTCTCTTCTTTAGGACTATTATGACCATCATTGGCTTGTACTAGGTTTTCAAACTAGTCGATGCTAATGACCTAAGTAGTCTAAGTTTCATCCTTTTCTATTTACCAAGGGACTTGTAACATAAATATATTTTACCTTAATATATTTCAAAACCTTACTATCATTGGGTCTCCTTCCTTCCTTCATAAAATACTCTTTTATATTGATACACACACATGTATGTGTGCAGGGCTCTGGACTCAACAAGCCTAAACATGATATCCAACCTTACCAGCATTATTCACTAATTGAGAGGATCACACGAGGATTATTATAGATATTTAAAATATAATTAAATTTTATTTTATTCTTTTTTACCTTATTTATTCCCAAACTAAGCAAGTCCTTCTCTTTCTAGTTTGTAGGCCTAATGAGTCACTAGGTAGCCCTATAGGTGTCTATGGGTTATATCTGCAAGGTCACAATTAATTGGTTTTGATCATCTCTTCTTAAAATTTTCCCTTAGGTAAATCTATCCTAAAATTATATTTAATACCTTAATTACTTGTATAAGTTCTAAACATACTATTATGCATGGTATTCTCTCTTTAATCTTGGGAACAAACTAAGCTGCCTTTAGGTGATCATTTGGGTTCTTAACTATATACCTTATGGTACTTTATCATCTTTTATTTTCTTATCCCTTGCTAATGGAATTCCTAATTAGGTCCATGAAACCTTGAATCTTGCATCTAATTCACAATATATAAATCCTTTTGAGAAGTTTATACATAAACCAATGTATCACTTCAAGCCTAAGATGGACTTGTAGGTGGTCATTTGTTTTATGAGTATGTTTTTTCTATTCTTCAAGGCCTTATGTATCTCATTAATCATCACAAATTACTTTTATAATCAATTTGTATTACCCATATTATTTCAAACTTTCATACCATCTTAAAAACCTAAGCAATCCTACAGTCTTTTGAAGTTCTAAATTTGGGAGATAAGGATTACTAAAAGGTGAAAATGGCTTGATATATCCATTATGAATCAGATGCTTTTGTGAGACCTCATATGGACTGCTCCTCTTTAATTAATACCACATATTGATACCTAAGAATCATTCACCTATTTATCCATCAAGTTACTACATTTGACTTGTTGAATCATCCATCTTAATGGAGAAAATAAAATATAGGAATCCTTAAAAACCTTAAACTATGATAAATAGCCTATGAGTTCCTTTGGAGTTGTTTTTTGGGTGTTGGTCTAGAGGTCCATGTTAAATATTATTTCATTTGAAATATGAACTCCTTTGTATTCTTAAATTATCCCTCTAACTTGAACAATGCATCATTCATATACGTGCAACCTGAAGATTAGTTGCCATGAGAGTAGGTTGAGTCATGCTTAAATCTTCTTTCCTTCATTCACATGGTGGGCATTGAGGAAACTTGAATGGGATATGACATGAACAAATTTTTACCATGTGGGGTATGCAATGAACATGGAAGAAGCATAGAAACTCTTCACTAATCATCCTTATGCTTTATTTCTTTATGAAACACAAAATTTCTAGCACATAAACCTACAATATGATAACCATGGAAGACTAGGTGTTGATCTAACCCTTAAAGTGACATGAAAAAAAATTTAAATTAGTTTATGAAACTTATCAAAACTTTTTAAATCTTCCACCATGCTCAATTTGTCACAATGAGCTTGAAATTCTCATAAATTTGCTTGCAACTGAGCTTATGGGGTTTGTAATGGGTTTAAGACCACTTAAGGGTCTTAATTATTATTCATAAATCTTGAGGATTTTGTTTGAAAACCAACTCCACTAATTATAATCCCATTATGTAATCTACCTCTTGTCAAGAGCTTGGGATCTAACTCTACCTGTATGGACCATATAATTCAACTCAAACTAGCCCTTTTGAACTTGCTAAGATATTGAAGGAGATCCTACTACATTTTTTCCCTTTATCCTAGCTTTGTAAACATGGATTATTCTCTATAATTCCTATGATGAACCTTATCTAACTCTGGCATGACCATACAAGTCTGTATAAGACTTGAAAATGCTTGCATAACTTCTTTTCTTTGCATTTTTTTAGGTTTGAGATCATGATAAACCATTGGATGCCAAAAGGAGGGAAATGAGAGGTAAAAAAACATTTTTAAATCAAGGGGTATATATGGATGGAAGATGAAAGGTCATTTTTCAACTGTGTGGGGCCATTTATGCTAAATGAAGGATATTTGACTTCTAAAAAAGACCTTTTTTACATGTAAAACCACCTTATAATGATGTTATGATGGCTATGAGACCTTTTGGAGACATGGTTTATGATTTTCATAGTGTCTTAGGGGCCATATTATCATTATTCACATGGTTTGAACACCCTTTAAAGGCAATAAATACTTAATATCAAATGTAATAATAATGGAAGTATTTACTTTAACATTTTCTAAAAAACCTTAAACTGTGCTAAGGGCTTCAAACATGGTTAATACTCTCTATTCATACTAGCCACAATCCCTCTAGTTTTTCCACATTCTAAAGGTTCTTGGAATGCTTAATAAGACATATGAATGGACATGGGATACAACATCACAAATCATCCTACTAGGAATGATTTTGGACCACAAAGACCACCATAAGATTTCTTGTAGACCATTAGATATAGTCAACACATGATAAAACCTTGACACAAGTTCAAACAAGGTGAAATGGTAACTACCATATCACTTATTTGACATAAGCACACCACATAAACATGATACCTATGAATCTGATGACAATTGAAGCTCTCTTAGATTCTCATGACAAGCATAAGATTCATGAAATGATAAAGGCATTGTTTAAGTGTTTTGAGCAAGAGTTGATCCTTTCTGAGTCTAGGGGAAAACAGATATCAAAAACCTATCAAGGAAAAGGATTAAATGTCTAAAGAAAAATAATTAATACATAACATACAAAATAATACTACTTTTAAAAGATATTCTTCCCTTATAGATTCAAAAATGTATATGAATATTCATCACATACTATGGTAGGATAGAGTAGTTAAGAATTTTATGGACCTCCTAAATCTCATGAGTAATCTACACAACTAGGAAATATTATAGAATATTACAAATTCTAGGCACTAAATCTAAATTATATAATCAAGAATTATGTTATTTTTACCATATGCTATTTTTATGACCAAGCCTTCTACACTACTCAAATGATATTAACCTGCTTATTATCATCTTCTACACGTTTTGGACATATACCTAATTTCTAGATTCCTAGATACTTGTATCCCAACTATATGCCTATGTTCATGTTAGTGTCTTATGCCAAACTAAGTTTAAATTCCCTAAAGTCATCAAATTTAAAAAATGAAACAAATCCTTATGGTTAGTCTAAGTGAATTTACTCAAGATATTTCCAAAATGAATACACACACACACACACACACACACACACACACACACACACACACACACACACACACACACACACACATATATATGTATGTATGTATGTATGGATGTATGTTTATACACACACACACACACACACACACACACACACACACACACACACACACACACACACACACACACAAGATAAACCCTCATTCAAGTATTCAAGTGAGAAAATATTCCCTATTATTTCATAATTTAATATAATTTATAGGGATAACCCATAAACAAATCTGAAGTATTGATGGAACATTCCATGTGCCATATTTTCCAAGTTACAAGTTAGGTCACTATATGTACTTTTTTATCACACATTACATCTTGATACATATGAAATATAAAAAATAGGATAGAATTACATAAGTTTTAGGTCCTCTTTAGAGTATTGGATATGTAGGAAATGTCCATTGAGAGAAGGGTCCTTGTAGAAGCTCGGCAGTGTGTGCCCATTAATCCATTTTCCCTACAGTCACTCCAAGGGTGAAAAGGATAGGGTGTGATCATTTGATAAAGAGACACAACCTATGAATGATATATAAACACACTAGAGTAAATTGGATATAGAACCCAAAAGTTTCTAGGTGGTCATACCCAGATACAATTGATATCCATATCAAACACCTACATCTAAGTCAGATAGGAGAGTTGACACAACCATCTAAATATGACACAAGCATTTGAGGATATAAAAAGTAATTCTTTTGAATCTAATGATCGATATAAAATCCATATATAGTCTACTTACATCTTGTTTCAACTCATATATGCATACACATAGTAAACCATCTAGATAATCTTATTTCTATTTCTTTTTAAGATCAATCAATAGTTTTACTTTCCATTTTTATCATATCTCAATATTTAAATTCAAAATTTTTTTTATCTAAGTTTGTAAATTAATTGGCCTTTTATAAATCTCTTTATCAATCTTATTCTTATTTTTTTCTATATCATCAATCCTACACTATATTGACCCATATCAATTTACGTTTAAACATTTGGTGAACCTACCCTTTGTGGATTTGCATGTACAACCCTAAAATTAGATTAGGATTTCCTATTTTTATGATTAATGTAATCAACTTCAAATTCTAAATTATTCATTTATAATAAATTGAAAATGTCAATTAAAAAACTCATTTTCAAATGAAATATAAATAAGAATTAGATACTCATATTAATAACAAGGGCTTAATATATGTATTTTTGTATGTTACAAGAGATGAAATTAGTAAACATTTTAATTCTAAGGTTTCCTCACCTATTGATGGTGAATCCTTAGGTGTCACTACAATTTATTTTACACTAATAACCCTCCCTTTGGGAACATATTATTTCATACTTCCAATGTTGGAATGAGATATGTGTTCATACCTTTATTCCCCAAAATAAATCATACTATTGTTACATATTACATGGGAAACATAAATACTTAAACCCAATTACCAATTTTAATTCCTATATCTAATTAAACTATGGGTATACCTCCCTTGGTAACTTCCCAAATTTCCAACCTTAAATACCAATAGGTGCAAGCTCTTGTTGAAACTTTAAAACTTTTGTAGACTAATTTACAAATATTTAAACAAAAATCTATAAATTCACCTTATGTTATTGATTCATAAGAGGCGTTTCATAACCCTCTTGCATTAGAGATATATTTTCACCTCTTTATAATTTTTTGTTTTGTAACTATGTTCACATTTTATGATGGCAAGGATGATCCTAAATAACATCTTTGATATTTATATGTGACATGCCTTGATTATGCCTCCAATGATATACTTTTGACTAAAGTATTTCTAAGGAGCTTCAAGGATTATGCTCTAAGGTGGTTCTATGATTTATCAATCCAATCAATAAATGCATTAAAACCTCTTATATATTATTTTTTGGCACACTTATATATCAATATTACCAAAAAGGTTTCCTATCCCCAAATTGCAAAAATATACAAGGAACTAATGAAGCTATAAATGAATATGTCTTAGGGTATAAGACAATGTTGGATATAATGAATAATAAAATGGTAGATAGAGAGCTTCAATACATAGTAAAAAAAAGTTTGATTTTCCCATTACATGATTCTATTATTTTTGTAAAGTTCAAATCTTTCGATGACTTATGAATTATCATTTGTGATTGTGAAATGAAAATTATATCATTAAATAAAATTAAGTATGTATAAAACACACCAACTACATTAAAAAAAAAGTCTAATATCAAACCAATTTATAAGGTAAATCCCATAGAACCTAAAAAGGAAAAAACTACCATGATTAATGTGGTGTCATAAAAATTTAATCGGCTTGTCTTATCCAATGCACAAAGGAGACAATTTGCATACTTACTTGAGTCTTCATCTTTGTTATTTATAAAGCTCATGGAATGTGACCTCATATCTCTCCCTCATCCTATGTATTTTGATAAGAGTTAACCTCTACCCAGAGTATATGATGCCAATGCTTATTGTGACTATCAATAAGGCCCAAGGCATTCTATGAATTGGTGTTTTAACTTGAATCATAAGATTTATGACCTTATTTATGACCAAAAGATTACATTTGATGATCCTACAAAGGAATCATGTTCACAACCTGGTGATCACCAAAATCAAAATATATTTAACAATCCTTTGCAAGACCATTCTATGAGGGAAATAGAATTTAAAATGGCATATCATGCACTACCTCCTCCATGGGCACCCATTAGATGGGGTTATTAGTACTTATGCATGATATACACCTCCTATGATTGAGATAGATCTTTTTACTTTTGATGATAGTCATATTGTGGATGATGATATATATATATATATATATATATATATATATATATATATATATATTCATTCCTTATTCATGCAAGCATACCTTGATCGCCAGCCTATACATAATGTTATCAATAATAATGGTATAAATGAGATTTTTTTCACCATGTTATTATTTATTTAGGTTATACACATAATGATTCACATCCTTAAACTAAATTAGTAAGAGAATTCGATGTGATCTCATAATAGGTTTTTGGTGAGATTAACTTACCTTTATAATTCGGCCTAACATTTGTGTTCACTACCATTTATATTATCCCTTGCAAATGTATTTTTTTATATGTTATTTGGAAGACCCTAGAAACATACACTACATGTATTACCCTATATAGTGCATGGGTGTGTTAAATACATTCATTCCAATGGGGAAATTATAGTTTCTATAACTCCATATGTACATCCACTTGAAAAAAATAAGTTTATACCAAGGGAATTAAATATAAAACCTACTAAGGTTAATCTTGCACAAATGGGTAAGCGATAGTCAATCCCTTTCCTAGGCAATCAGTATATGAGAGACCTTTGCATCATAGACATATAGTTGATTCCACATAATCCTTATATAATAAACACCATATTAAAATATATATAGTACCTAAACATGTTTCTATTACTGTAGACACCTAAAATTGGCCATCGATAACCTCCAACTAGGCTTTTGACCAATTTCTACCAAAGTGCACAATTTGGCTTAAAAACACTAAAATGCATTAAATGATTTGAAATTTATATATTCAAGTGCCAATTTTTGATATATTATCATTAAATAGGGAAATATAATTTATGGGCTAGATAACTTTGATCAGATCATTTCGAGTCAAAAATGCCAATTTTGCACTTGGGTGCTCTAGATTACTCTTTTATATCAAATATCTTGCACAAGACATGTATTTGTTATTTGATGTTGGTAAAATACTAAATGGGATAATGGATCTAACACATATGACATTGATTTCCAATTCTAATCCAGTCAAATTTTAGACTAATAACAAGACATTTTGACCAATTTCATTAATTTGTGCACCAAGAGCCAAAATTTGCACCAAAGTTGACTAATCGTGTTTTAGGCTAATTATACCAAATTATGAACTTAAGTTAATTTTCCATAAAATTTTTGAATAAATATTTATTGGAAATTAATTTTTATTAACTACATCATTAGTTGGCATCATCATATGGGGTGGCATCCATAAGCCATAAATGCATAAAATATCAGGAGTATGGGTCTCCCATGCCTCATTAAGACCCTCCATGACTCATTAAGACCATACATACCTATTAAATACCCCTCTATCCAAAATATTAATGGATATATTTGTATAATAAATTCCATATTAGGATTTATTTATGGCCACACATCTCAATCTTGAGATGGATGGTCATGGTTGATCTTCAAACCATTCCAAAATATATAAATAAGAGGCCTTAGCTATTGAATTTGAATCTCTCACATGAAAAATTTATAATGATAAACTTATTCCAAATCTTCATGCAAATTAGTGTTATAATGTCCAAATATTGAGCCAAGCCAAGCCAAAGCCACAAGGTACCAAGGAGAAGAGGAGATAACCAAGCCTCCTTTGATGAAGACTTCATGAGCACAATATGAGAAAGCCACTACTAAAAGATAATTTGGAGCATTCAAGGGAGTTGAAATATTTTTTCTCTTTCATGTTTTAGTTGTGTTTCCATTCTAGTATTGTTAAGTAAGCTCAACCAAGTAACTAGGCCTAGAGATGTATGTTAGCTAGTGCATTGGTTTTTCAATTTGATTTTAATTTTTAACTAACAAGATACTAACTCCTCTCTTAAGTAAAATTAATATTTCACATAATTTCATTCCTGGTAGGACAATCTTCATGAGAGCGCAACCCATAGACTTTTTTCTATTTCATAGTTTTAATTCATTTTTTTGTTGTTTTTGCTTTGAGTAAAAATGGCCAATAAAGAATTCATAACTTTTTATTTACTTAATATTTTTATATAATTTTTTTATTCATATATATAAATATGTCACTGATATTATCTGAAAAATTCACAAAAAACTTCTTTATATTTTAGACGTTATAGCTATTTTAGTGACTGTCACTTTCTATTTTTTTATTTTTCTAGTAAAAATGGTTAGAATAGAGTTGATAACTTTTTTGGACTTTTAATTTTTTAGAGATGTTCACCCTAGGGTATTGAAAACCTATAATTTTTTTTATCAAATCAATCTATAATTTAAAATTTATATTAAAAATACTAACTGCAAGTTTTTATATTTTATGTGCAGGATTTCATGTGTTGTGTTATATTTTATTTTTAGCCTTATAATTTGTTGTTTGCAGGTGTTCATATATTTAATTTTTTTTTTAATATTTTATTTATATTTTTGTTAACATTTTATAACCTAACAAATTTTCTTTTGGGGTGATTCCTTAAGGGTAGACAGGTAACCAATGGACTTCAAATTTGTTAAAACATGTTTTAGACCATCTTTTGCTTGCCTTTAAAATGAACTAGGAACTTTGTTTTAGTACTTAATGGAACATTTATGTTCTTAAAATAAATTTTTTATATGTATCCTTTCAAATTTACAACTTAAGACCAAGGTTTCAAAAGAACACCACCACACCTTTGGATTTGGGGCTTAAAAACAAATGCATCTTTCAAAGCATTTGTGTTCACTGCTTGTTTCAATTAGCACTTTATTTTCGTAGAATATAAGGATGTTACATGTATTCTCTTCCATTTTTCCCCTTTAGGGAACCCTTGGAATCAAAATCACTTTCATTATTTTCAAATTTCCTAGTCCAAGGTTTAAAAAGAATGTCATCTAAAACACTCCCCAAAAACTCGTCAAAGTTTGGGTGACCTTGAAAATGACCCTAAAGTCTTTCTATTAGTATTTTATTTCATGCAAACTTGTCTTATGAGGGGGAATTTATCACCTCCCATGAGTTCTTTAGGGAAGCTTTGACCTGGGGTTTCATCTTCTGGCATTGACTTCATCCACTCTTTCTGAGTTGCACATGGGATGTATCTGTATTTGGACATTGCACTACACTGAATAAACAACAAGATGAAGTGGTTGTAAAAAGGACTAGAATTTTTTAAAACTATCCAATGACACATATACCCAATTTTTGTGATTTTATTTTTCATTGTTTGACATGAAATTCATTATATAATTTATTACCTAGAAACATTTGAAATCTTGGCAGTTTAGTCAACCCCACATTACCATATACTTGCTAAAATTTGGATGATTATACTTAAGAGTATTTTGGTCATTTTTGCTTGGTATGTTTTGAGACTAAAAATTGTTTGTTTTTTCATAAATCCATGGAAAAATAAATTTTTTTATGCATCATTCTTTTGTCTAAATAGGTGTTATGCTAGCTATTTTAAACCACACTTGTGCCTTGAATTTTTTGCTAAACTCGTTTATGTTTGTGTCAATTTGTGTTGAGGAGGGTAGTGTTATGCTACCCAAATCATGTCAAACCATTTTTACCTCTTATTATTTTGAAACATAACATAGATCACATAATTTGAGCATGCTTATGTCATTAGACTAAATTTTTTTCAAGACTAGTTTACCTTATATCAAAAATCATTTGTTTCAAACCATGTCATGTATACCATTTAGACTTTTGTCTTGTATTGTCATGTTGTCCAACCTTATCTAGATTATTTGATCAAATCTTAGTTTTAAACATTAAATTTCAATTAACCTTGTCAATTTTGGATCCAAACATTGATTGATTTTTGTTTATGCCTTAATTCATATGGTTGATACATAGATCTTTCTCTTTTGGGTTACATACCTTTAGTTAATCGATTACCCAAATCTAAAAATTATTGATGGTTTGTTTGTTTAGTACCTATTCTCATCATTATTCATGCTTTTATTTTTTTAAACATAGTCTGTCTCTAAAATCATTTTGCCTTATGGATTATGCCAACTGATCATGTTTATGTTTGATTTCATATATCAGGTTTATGTAAAAGTTATTTCCAAACTTATTAGATTAAATAAAATCACATCATGCCTTTGTTTTAAGTCTATATTTTGACACCATTTGAAAAAAAGCCCTAGCATAGCCTGTTTGATCCTAGATTTTGACTCCACATTTGGACAAAGACCTAACGACTCTTTTCCCTTTCCTAGTTTAGACCTTATTTGGAACACTTTGACCTAGACCTTTGACATGTTGGTTTTTAATTAGATGCTTGACCTTTTGTGTATATGACATTTGATGTTAGACTATTTTATGCCAAGTCTTAGCGCAAACCATTTTAGATATACGGATCCATGATCAAACCATTTTTAGAGATACTGCTCCACTTTTGACCAAGTTAGACCAAGTTTGAACATTTTTTCCTTTGGACATTGTCTTTCAGAGTTTGTATAACTCTAATCCTTTTGTTTTAGAGCTTTCATCATTTGTGCAAATATGTCTAACTACACTTATGGTGGAGTCATGCACAATCCAACTTATAATAGAATGACTACACAAAATGACTTTTATGGCTTTAATCAATACCCCAATGATGATAATATGGTTTGTGGGATAGATTTCTATCCACCTCATAATAATCATTCATAGAAATAAAGTCATGAACCGACTTATGTTCCAACTTGAGACCTTGATTGGTATGAAGAGGCTTGTGAGGAGGACTTTGAAGACCCAACTATAGATAATGTTGTTTGGGATATGGATACATACCTTCTTTATAATAATTAGTACATAGAACATATTCAATACCTAACTTATGATCTAACTCAAGATTGGGATGATATGGTTTATGAAGAGGACTTAGATGCTTTGGCTTGTGCTAGCTACCAAGTTCCATAATGCCCCAAAATTATCCTTCTAAAACCTCATATTTTGGCTTGTATGAGTAATAAAGATCTACAACACCCCATTACCATCTTGAGACCTCATCCTTTGGCTTATGTGAATAACCACACTCCACACCACCCTATTGTTACCATTTTAGGACTTTGTCCTTTTGCTTGTGTGAGTAATCATGATCCCCAATTCACTACCATTATCAAAATTCAGCCCATTCCTCATCCTGTACTAATCCCATCCAAATCTCAACCCATCCAATCATTCAAAGACCAAGCTATGTTCAAAACTGATATTTTTCAATTCATTAAAAACCAAGGCCAAGAAAACCAACCAATTCAAGATGTTTTTTTAAAACTAATCACTTGTGATAAGTCAACCTATGATGAATCACTTATTAATATTATACTAGTTGTCGAAGAGTCTCACTTTGACAAGTCAATCTTTATCAAGTCACTTCTTAATGATTATAACTACCTTTGGGCAAATCATTACCTTGACTATATGCCTATTTTTAAGAGCTTCCTATTGATAAGCTAGTCTTTAAGGAGTTGTCTCTTGACCTTTTTCCCATCTTAGAGGATTCCCACTCTAACAAACTAGTTTATGTGGAGCCTATTATTCCATCATAGGTCATTAATTATCTAATACCAAACATTCAATAAGACATCATTATAACAGAGTACCCATCAGATGAAAAATTAGAATTAGATTCAGGTTTTATTCCTTAAACTAACATCAAATTTAGCATTAAAATTAGAATCAACATTAGTCTCAACATCAGATTTAGAGTCTATTAAGTTTGAATCAGATTCAGATACAAAATATGTTCATGACCATTACAACATTGGTTATGAATTCTTTGTAGATGAATTTGAATACATTTTTTATCCTTATAAGGTTTTTAAATATGATTAATTTAGCTTCAACACAAATTATCCTAGTATCTTCTACAAGGATTGTGTAACCTCTCCCCGTTCTATTACCATTCCATAGGCCATCACCATCAACCAACATATCCAAATTATTGGCATTCTATATCTCATAAGTGTCAATTAGGACCGATAGAATCACACTTTGTTGAACTACATCCATGGTGACATAGTAGTTGAAGAAGAGCAAGGAGCATGATACCACATTAATGTAGCAGAAGAACATTCTCCTATTGAAACCTTTTCAAAGGTGTTAGAATACAATCAAAGTTACAACTTAGTATCTTCTAGTGAAACTTTTTAAAAAGTGATAGAATAAAATCAAATTCAAAAGTCAACATTCCTTAGTGAAACCTTCGTAGATGTGTTATGGGATAATCAAGACAACTTCATTGGTGAAAACCTCTTCAAGGTGCCAATAATTGAGTATAAAATTTCTTCAATGCTTGATGAAGATAATATCAAAGATCAAATCTAAATAGCTTTTAATCTATAGCCTAATCATATGGTAGCTACTCTCATGATCAAACAAAAAAAATATGGCCATCCTCTCAATATAATATTCAATGGTCTTTGGCCCTACAACAACCAAAATTATGTCAAATTTGGGATCAGCAACATTACATGTGACTAAACGTCCTAATTTTCATTTGTTTCCCCCCCATTATACATTACATTACCATCTATTATTACATTTCAAAATCAAACCTACCATCCATTATTTGTCCTTGTTTACCATCCATGGTTGCAATTTACAAAGATACCTTGTCTTGATGCTTGAAGGAATCAAAATCAAAGACCAATAGAGATCACAATAATAATCTTAGAATCTAAACCTACAGGTAGTTCTTGATGGAGTAGCTATTTGTATGAGGTGTGGGCTAGTAATTAACATGATCAAGTATTCTATTTGTATCATTTGTTGATTAGGATGTGCATCTCCCCATCAGTAGGAACAATAGAATCAAAAATCACACCTAGACCAAAAACATATACCATACCATTTCATATGACATTGCCATTGTTACATATCCTTTTGCCATTGTTTCATATTCCTAAAATTTACCCCATCACTTAGGAGCAACCCTCCTACCATTTTAACCAAATTATTAAACCTTCATTATCCTAATAAACACCATACCATCCTATTATTCCATTCCTATCTAGACCAAAGCATGACTTTAGTCATCCTACCCAATCTTATTTTAATATTGGTTCATTTGGTTCTTCCCACACCTTTTGTCAAAGGATTTTTATAAATTTTAAATAATTAATACAATCCATGTTTCAATGATAGTATATGAAAGTAGTGTGATAGTTGATCTGGCAAGATATATTTCATCCTATCAAGTTTGTTTATGTGAGCCTGATTATAACTGCCTATGGGCAAATCAGTGTCTCACCAATTTTTATACTAATTATAACTACCTATGGGAAAATTAGTATCACTTACCTATTCCATTGTATCTTATTTATCACTACCTATAGGAAAACTATGGAAAACACTTGTTTACCATGCATTACCACATCACCTTGCCATTGTTTTTTTCATTTGACTAGCCATTTGTCAGATTTTAGAACTTGTTGAGACCTAGTTGGTTTTTCTCTGCATTTTATATGGATGGAATTACTATAAATTGAGGTCATTTTAGGAATATTTAGGTCATTTTAAATTCATGTTGAGGTCACCTCAGTCCCCCTTTCCATATGCTCTCACCATTTTGTGAGCAACCTAAGCTAAATACTCTGATCATTTTGTGAGCAAGTATATTGTTATTCTCAATAAAGTTAAGATACCTAAAAATTACAAAAACATTAATAAAATTTTAAAAATCTAAAAATATTTGTCCTATTTAAGGTTAGTTAGTTATCCTCAATCTACCCTACTGGGTCAAAGTCATTGTTAGGATGCTTTCTTTTGATTTTGTTTTTCGGATTTCTATTTGTTTATTTATTTCAAGTTGTTTGTTTGTATGTTTGTTTGTTTTACTTGCCTATTTTTTTTCTTTCAGCACTATGACCTTAACTCAGTCTATACGTATGCATTGGGTGATTCCTTGCACACATTATTCTTGAGTCTATCCATATTCATATGTCAACATTATCAGCATAGTTTTTATCATTAGTGCATTATTTTTGAGTATTTATTATATCGGGAGTCAGTCCTTATGTATATTTCACCCAAGTCTTCATGGTGTTCTATCATGATGCCTACCATTACATGCTACAACAAAAATCATATTCAATAAGGTCTATAATCAATGGAGTTGTAGAAGTTTCTCCTTGGCACCTTGGAAAATCAACCCATTGACCATTCTATTTATATCATTGCTAATAAGAATGTGCATCTCCTCATTGGTAGATACAACTAAATAATTCAAACTAATCAATATTATTATTTTATTCATCTCTTTCATCACTTTTCACCCACTCATCTCTAATCTATATTTCAGGTTATATCCTTGATTTATTTTTTTTAATCAGCCCTAACTGGAACACCATCATCTTTAGGAAATTTAGGTCCTCTTATTGATTATAACCGCCTATGAGAAAATCATTATTTTAACTTTTAATCTTGATTATAACCACCTTTAGACAAATAAATATCATTTTTAGCTCAATGCATGCAAATATTTTCTCATTTGGATTAATCTCAACCATGGGTTAATTCCACCTTTCTTCTTATTTCTTTTTAAGGGACCATCCATCAATAAATGTGATGGATACTCCCTCAAGGGGGCATCATCTGAGGCTTCCCAAACACCATTTAGAGTTCTTTAACTATCATCTTATTTTTGGCATATAGGACTTTTCTCATTATTTGAGAAGATATTGCTTTGCCTATAGTTTGCAACATCTTCCCAAATAGGGGCAAACTATAGATACCTAAAAGTGGCCATCGATAACCTCCAACTAGGATTTTGACCAATTTCCACCAAAGTGCATAATTTGGATTAAAAACACTAAAATGCATTAAATGAGTTAAAATTGATATATTCAAGTGTTTATTTTAGCTAGAGTATCATTAAATAGGGCAATGCAATTTATTAGCTAGCTAACTTTGATCAGATCATTTCGAGTCAGAATGCCAATTTTACACCTAAGTGCTTTAGATTGATCTTTTCTATCAAATCTCTTGCACAAGACATGTGCCTTTGTTATTTGGTGTTGGTAACATCCTAAATGGGATAAAAAATACAATGCATTTTACATTGATTTATAATTCCAATCTAGTCAAATTTTAGACCAATAACAAGACATTTTGACCAATTTGATTAATTTGTGCACCAAGAGCCAAAATTTGCACCAAAGTTGGCTAATCATGTTTTAGGCTAATTAAACAAAATCAAGGCCTTAATTTAATTTTCCATGTAACTTGTTGAATATATATTTATTGTAAATTGATTTCTATTAACTATATCATCAAGTGACATCATCATATGGAGTGGCATCCATAAGCCATAAATGCATAAAATATCATGATTATAGGTCTCCCATGCCTCATTAAGACCCTCCATGCCTCATTAAGACCATCCATGCCTATTCAATACCCCACTATCCCAAATATTAATGGGGATATTTGTAGAATGAATTTCATATTTGGATTTATTCATGGCCACACATCTCAATCTTGAGATGGATGGTCATGGTTGATCCTCAAAACATTCCAAAAATCTATAAATAGGAGGCCTTGCCTATTGAATTTGAATCTCTCACATTCCAAAGTTATAATTCTAAATTGATTACAAAGCTTCATGAAAATTAGTGTTATAATGTCTAAATATTGATCCAAGCCAAAGCCACAAGGTGCCAAGGAGAAGAGGAAATAGCCAAGCCTCCTTTGATGAAGATTTCATGAGCACAAGCTGAGAAAGCCACTACTACAAGCTAATTTAGAGAATTCAAGGGAGATGAAATATTTTTTATCTTTAATGTTTTAGTTGTGTTTCCATTCTAGTATTGTTAACTAAGCTCAACCAAGTAACTAGGCCTAGAGATGTATGTTATCTAGTGTGTTGGTTTTTTAATTTGATTTTGTTTTGTCACTAACAAGATACTAACTCCTCTTTTGAGTCAAATTCCTAGTTCACAATTACTAATATTTCAAAAAAATAATATAACATTTAATGATGGTTTTCATAAACCCTCACTTATTATATTATCCCTTCATGATCAAAAAGTCATATTATACATAAGTACAACATTACAAATCCTATAGTTTTAGATATTAAACCTATGCATGTTCCTTGGTAGTTTCATTAGTTTATTACACTAGGTTCATAGTAGGGAGATATCTATAATCATCCATTGTATGAGATCATAGGATAGTTTTTATTTTCAATATTCTAAAAATACCAATAAAATATAAAAATACAAAAAATCCAAAACATAGTAGCATTTACATATGTTATTATCTCATTAACATATATGTTGTTAGTTATATGTTGGTAGATAACATATCATCTATATATATATACACATTTATTTCACACATTTTTTTAATTTGATACAAGCATACCCATGCACATGATCTATGCACTTTTAGATGTTCACCCTTCCCTTTACTATAGACATTTGAACATTGGGTGAATCCAATTATTTGATCATGATACATCTAGGTTATATCATTTTATGATAATTTTTCATTATCATGTTTAAGCTTATATATTTACACCTAATTTTATGTATACTTATATATTTTATAGTGTACTTTATATGTTATGTACTTAGCATTTTTTAATAACACATATATCTAGGAGATAGTATGATATTTTAATGTTGGTTGATTATGTTCTAGGATTTCTATTTATGAACATATTAAGTATAGTATCCTATATTTTATTGCTTGTTTGAACATTTGAATATAGTTTATTGTTTGTGAGCCCTATGCCTATGTTTTCTTATTGTGATGCTTATATATGTCACAGTTTTTTATATTTTGACATTTAAATATGTCATTTATATGATTTTTGGACAATTTATTTATTCATTCCTTTCTATTGTATAATATCTAAACATGCCCCTTGTTTGAGGTTTCCTTTGACTATTGTCTTCTGAATTGATTTTGAGTGATTTTATTTATGTGCTTGATTATTTTTTGATCTTGTACCTTTACTATCTATATGTTTCCATGATTCACATCATGCACCTTAGGACTTGATGTGATTACATAGTATGTACCTCATTGTTATATCTACTTGCACATGTTACCTCTATATGTTACATGATGCATTCATAGATTTCATAATTTTCTTATCCTTCTGAGGTAAGGTGACTACTAGTTTATACTTCCCCTCACCTCAAAATAGGGGCATATTAATGAGGGCATGTCATAGAGTCATGGATTTCACACTTTCATAATTTTATATTTCAATAGAAGCATGCCAAATAGGCATGGATTATACACTTATTTAGTACTCAATATTTTCATATTAAAATGGGGGAATGCTATGAAAAGATGTTCTCCACACCTATACCAATTCTCAATTTCAGATTTTAGTGGAGGGAATGTCATGGGAACATGTCTTCCACAACTGATTTTTTTTGAAATTGGCCAAAATTTAAAAGTCATAAGATTTAGATACACACTTTTGGTAACATTATATACATTGGTACCATTATTATACCTAGTTTCATCTTCATACATATGAGGTGCATATGCTATGCAAAACATCACCTTAAATTACAAAATCAAATTATCTTTCAAATTTCATATAATTATATGAACTTTATCCTACATTAAGATGGACTTTTATGGATTGTTATTGAGCTAATCTATAATATTTTGTTCACTTTTGGTAGGGTTAAGGTGATTACATCACTCAATCTTACCAAATTTATAGGATGGAGTGATAAAATCATCCACTCACACTAGATTTATAGTGTGAGTTAACTCAGATCACTCACACTCACCAGGTTATAAGTATCACTAGGTTGCACAATTGAGCTAATCTCAACTGTCACATGGTAACTCACCTTTTCTTGAAGGTTCAGGGAAATTTTATCTCTAATATTTATATATATTTTCTTTTTTAGGTTTTACTATTATCCTAATATTATATCCAAAGCTTCACAATAAAACATATCTTGAAATCAAATTTTCAAAATGTAATATCGTTGCATCAATACATAAGTGTACTTCTAACCTTCGTATATTTACTTTCAAGAATTTTAAAATCTTTCAATTCTACATTATATTCATTGACTATATACTATAACATGATCTTTTTTGTAGTTCAATCACCAAAAAAACACTAAAGTGGGACTCACACAAAGACAAGGTGTGTCATACACACCCAACTACACATTTATTTTCCTTTAAATTAGAAGTTTTTACTAGATTAAATGGGGGGAAAATGTAGACAATAAATTTAAATTATATATACCTCAATTTTTAATATTTGGTAATTACATATCATGGCTAAACCCTTTAGTTCTAAGACCTTCATATTACTAAAATGATCACATCTACTATCTCTTATTCCTATTACTTATCTCTTAGTTTGACCATATGTTATTTTGATGACCAATCCTTATATAGTACTAAAAAATTGTATTAAATTTATTATTATCATTCTGTACAAGTTTTGAACATGTACACATTTTATAGCTTCTTGGACACATGCATCCCAATTAGATGCCTATGTTGACACTAGTGTCTTATGAAAAACTATGTGTTTGATACTATAAAGTCATCAAATTTTCAAATTAAATATATCCCTATGGTCATCCTAAGTTTTTTTCACACACACACACACACAAGATCAACCCTCATTGATTCCTCACCTAGAATAAACTTAAAAACTCACAAGAAAACTTACCAAAAATTCTATATTATTTCTCATTTAAATATCACTCATAGGGATAACCCATCTAGAGGTTTAAAGTACTAAAGGAGAATTCCATGAGCCATATGTTCCAAGTTATAATCTATATCACTCTATGTAATTGATTATCATGCATTAGATCTTGATGTATACACAAGCCAACATGTAGGAGAAAACTACATAAGTATAATGCCCTCTTTGGAGTATTGGATATCTAGAAATCATCCATTGATAGAGAGATCTTTTGTGTAGTTAGATGTGTGTGCCCCCATGTTTCCCACAGTCACTCCAAGGGTGAAAATTCTAAGATTTGATCATTTACAAAGAAAAAACTTATGTGTGATATTTTAACACATTATATTAAAGATGGCATAAAAACTAAAAGTTTTTATATGGTCATACCTCTGTACAATTGATATTCTATACTAGACACCTACATTTAAGTCAGACAGTCATGTCAATATAATCATCTAGATCTTACGCAAGTGTCTAAGGCCATAAAATGTAATTTTACATAATATAATGATTGATTTAGAATTCAAATATAGTCTAATTCTATCATGTTTCAACCTAGATCTACATGCACACATTAAATCAAGTACTCTTATTTTTAATTCATTGAAAATCAATCAATAGTTTTACTTTCAATTTGTATCATATCTCAACATTTAAATTTAGAACATTTTTTACCTAAGTCTAAAAATTAATTGGCCTACTATATATGTGTTTATCACCATTTTTATTATTTATTTATATGAACTTAACCCTATATTATATTTACCCATCTAAATTTAGGGTTAAACACTAACCTATTGCATAATTTTCTAGACTACATAAAAAGATATCAAGAGTGAACTTAAAGGTGGTGTGGTATATGAAAACCAAAAAAATATGGTATATTTATTATTGAATAGATATTTAACTTATGGGATATGAAGTCCCAAATGTTTTCTTTGAATTTGGAAGCATAATTAACATGACTCATTGATATTCATGGGTTGTAATTGGATGACCTGATTTGAGATACAACCCACTTACACTAAGTCTTTTAGATTATGTAAGGGTAGATATTATAGGGAGGATAAAATACGTAGAAATAAAATTTGTTGATTTAAATCTATAAGGTGATTTTGAGGTCACTAATATGAATACCAATGAAATGCACTACCTTACATTAATTAGTAAAACGTGGTCATATTATGGTTAAATAACCATCAATATAATATATAATCAATTATAGGTGTAACAAGGAGATAATATCAAAATTATACCCTTGAAAAAAGCTGATATAAAACCATACATTATTCCCAAGGATCCCATTTGAACATATTCCTAAAGAGATAACATCTAGTTTAAGGTTGGTAAATAACTAAAGGCACAAGATTTGCAAACCAGAGGGTTTACTGACTTCATATGATAAAATCATTTAACAAATCAATTAAAATATATATACTAATTCACATACTAACCTATCAAAACTATGGACCAATTTTTTTAATTCCACGTGGAGGAATGTAAGTTTTCATCTATGTAATCCCCCATGAGATCACAAGTGTAATTATTATACCATGTCACTCTAATAACTATGGAATACATATTAATTAATCATAAGGGTAATATACCATGGTTATTTACATCTTCATTTGGTGTTTAATGAGACACATTTTATGAATTGGGAATGAGGAAACCATAAGGTAAGACCAATGAGAATGGTTTTTACTATCGAGTGATAATTTACATAGTACTTCATAATAAATTATTTAATGAAATTAATTTATATATTAGATCACAATGTTTATAATTCATATATCAAGTTCAATGTAATTAAATATCTCAAATTCATTGTTATGACATGGTGGGAAGTTTACCATTCCAAGTAATTACATTGGGAAGAATCTTGCAAACTATGAGCTCACATCCAAGTAGCATCTATGATCTATAACTAGTGGCCATTATTATATTAATTTTAATGTCTTGAATTTCACATTCATAAATGTGTTGATATATGGTCTTCATAGGATGTATAACCAAGATACTGGGTTCATGTATTCCAGCATAGTCTAACACCTCTAGAACAAGCATGGTACATGCACTGAGAGAAAAAGCATGAGACACAAAATTGGTTATATATCTAGCATGATTTTATAAAAACATTTGTATTTTATTATTATATTACCATATTATACAAAACCCTAAAAAATTTTAATATATTTTTATGTCATTTATATGAGGAAGACATAAGAATTGTGTAGGAGGTAAAAGCCATAGATTTTAGTAAAATTGTCAAGAATTATGGGGCCAACAAAAAAATAATAATATTTTTTGTTTAAATTATGTAATAGGATTAAATATAACATAAATTAGGTATAATAAATTTATTATTATGAGGAATTGGATTTAAATGGACTCTTTGACCTCGAATGATAGATATATGAGCCTAAAGTCAACATCAAAAAATAAACAAAAGACACACATCTAAAAAATCTGAATATTCAAGAGAAGGAATCGGAAAGGATGATAAGATAATATATTCCAAAAGGTATATATAATATATATCAATAAACATACATAAATTAATGGAAAACATTAACACATAATATATATTGAAGCTACAAACCTTAGGCGGCTATTAGACATAGCAAGAAAGTTAATAATGGGACCAATTACTATGAGATTACCAAGATGTATTATCTAAAAATATTTTATAATTAAAGGGTGTAGACCCTTAATTTTTTTATATTAAAAAATAACTCTCAAATATTTCACATAGCTTATCAATAAGTGTCCATATAGAATAAATCCTAATATAAAACTCAAAGTCAAGGTTGAATTTGAATGAATGCAAGAAGTAGGGATTACGTATCTAGTATAAAAATAATATTGGGTAAGTATAATGGTGGTTCAACCCAATAATTTATGAGAGATAAAAGTATATGGTGACTATAGGAAATTTATTAATACTTGTATTAATGACATGTTTCAAATTGATTTAATAATGAAGTTCTTGAGTCAATCATAGGGAATGAAGTATATTCATTTCGGGATGATTTTAGTGGATATCATTATATTATAATCTTAAAAAAATAATTTAAAATACTAATTTTAAAATAGATTGGGGTTCATTTAAGTTTAAGTTAATTCCATTTAGTTTTAAAAAGGCCCTATTATTTTTTCTAGAGTTGTAGTCAATGTGTTCAAGGACTTCAATCATGACTTGATGGAAGTTTATCTAGATAACTGAGTTATGTTTTATTTAATCAAATATAATATTAAAAATATATAAATTATGTTATTAATATGTCAATATCTATGCATATCTTTGAATTTGAATAAGTTTTTGTTTTTACACCTTTTAGAGTTCTATTAGGACATGCAGATACAGTGAGCATATTTGATGTAGGGGAATCAAATAAAGATGTCAATTTAGCCATTTGATAGTGTATATGGTCTTAAAACATACTTTATAAGGAATGGGATTTAGTAAATTAGTCCTTTTTTGTGTCTAGGTGGCCCTTTGGCATTTTCTTACCAAAATGAGCATTTGAAAATTTGAATATGATATAGCATGTTAGGAGTCTATTATGAGTTCATTAGGGAAGTTATGTTAGTAAGAGTGTGTTAGAGGTCATAAGAGAGTCTAAGGAGTGTTATTAAATATTTTTTAAAGTACATATCATGAGGAAATTTTTAAAACACCAATAATGTCAAATGTAATGTATATGTGTCCATATGGTTGTCTTGAAAAATAGTTACAAAAGTTAGTTTTTATGATATGTAACGAGTTGCTTTGGCTTGGATTAAGTAGTAATATCTCATAAGGAAGATTAAAATTTATTATGAGTTAATAATTTTTTTAAAAATAGTTTTGAAATCTTGAAAATAGGTAGAGGAATATAGAAGAGGAAGATGGAAGAGAACTAGTACCCCTGTACTATGTCAAAAGGGATAGATTTTTAAATACTCATGAATGAAATTTATATAATTTTCAATGTTTGAAGTAAGTCTTGATATACCATGTTTTTATTACTACTTTATGATTTCAAGTAGGCATGTTTAAATCCTTCAGACCATGGACTTATATTTTTGTAGTATCACTTGTATAGATTGAGGACTGTGTTGAAAGTTTTGTATTGTTTTCCTTGAAGTCAATAAGTTTATAAAGAAAGGAATTGATAAGTGGAATGTAGTAATTGAAATTAAAAATTAATAATAATTTTTTATGGTTTTTTAAATCATTATTTCATCATGTTTCCAAATTATATTTTTTTATTACAGGTAGACTATGTATTCTCTGTATGACAAAACAAAGTTAAGAACACTATTGAAAGAGTGGTTTGTGAGTGATATTAACAACAAGCATCTTGTAGTTAGTATTTGGTGATTAAGGTGTAGAGAAGAAATTTAATGGAGTAATACCTTGGAGTAACCCTTTAAATATCCTTAGGTAAGAAATTAAATCTTAAAACCTTGTATGTTCCTGTAACATATAGTCTGTTTGGAAACATAGCAAAGAAATATTATTTTATTGATTGATTCATGAAGGAGATGAGATTTATTATGATTTTAAGATATTTATAAAGATATAAATAAGTTGAAAAAAAATTTAGGAGTGACTCATAACATTTCTTATAGATACATGTAGTTATATCCTATGTTTACCTCAATATAGGTTGATTGTGTAAAACAACTCACTATAAATTCCATGAATGAAGTTGATTGAGGACTGAGAAAGCAGATCTAAGGTTTGGGTGAGTTTTATTTATGTTATAAAGATATAAAATAGGTATTTTTAATATTTTAAGCCATTTCAAGATTCATCAAATTCAATATATATGATCTCAGGCCTGTCATAGACCCTAAAACCCTAGGTTAGGGTTAAGAACAAAAGTTGAATATCTATTGATGGAACTAGTGAAAAACTATGAATTTTTTTTATTATATAAGTTTCAATGATGTATAAATTATTTTAATTTTTTTGTATATTTAAGTTGTCATTACATGTGGAAAAGGATGATTGAGTTATAAATAGGGTTGAACAGGCCTAAAAAGGGCTAAAGTAAAAGAATAAGAGGCTAGTAAGAGGTCAAGCCAAGGGAGATAGATAATTAAATTTGGTGGGGAGTTGAATCATAATAGAGGGTATCATAAAATTATTTTATTTTTCCAATATGGAGGTCTATATAAATGTACTAAGTTAAAAACAAGAAAAAAGGGTTACTAGCTATGTAGAGAGAGTGATAACTTAGAATGTGAAGTTAGCAATTGAGGTTGAATATGAGTTTGAATAGAGTGAGTAAAATTTGGATACACAAATATACTAATATATAAGGTCAATAATGTTTCAATTTAACCTAGTTTAATAATAGAGGTGGATTGGCCAATAAGCATTAGTCTAGTGAGAATTAGTGTGAGGTGAATGAAAGAGAATAAAAGAATGAGTGTGTTGAGATGTATGAATACATGTGAAATTTGTATGGAATTTATAAATAAATATATAGTAATGAAATAATTCAAATCCATAGAACCAAATATAAAATAATGATTTCAGGGAGCAGACAGACAAGAGAAGTTTTAGTAGTTTAAATACATGATTTTGTGTGCAGGTATTAGAAAGCTTGGTAGAGACAGAGTATATGTTTTAAGATCTACATATCTTTGTATCATATAAGCCAATATTCATGGGAAATGGAAAGGACAACATACAATAAATAAGTTACAAGTTATGTTTTGTTTTCAACTAATACTTTTGATTTGTTCATGCAAAGTGATAAGTTGTGAAAGAAATAAGAGAGATGGTAACAACCTTGAGCCAGTTGAAAGCTTGAATGAGTGAGATATATTGAGAATATCAAAGAAGAGAGAGAGAGAGAGAGAGAGAGAGAGAGAGAGAGAGAGAGAGAGAGAGAGAGAGAGAGAGAGAGAGAGAGAGAGAGAGAGAGAGAGAGAGAGAGAGAGAGAGAGAGAGAGAGAGAGAGAGAGAGATCATATGTGAGATTAGAGAGATAAATAGTCCTAGTGAAAGGATAAGATAATTTAATGACCCAGGTGAAGTCAAAAGAGAAAGACCAAGTGAATGGTCAAGATGTGGTAAGTGAGTGAAAGCTTGTTAGAGAGAGTCATAGGTCCATATGAGGCTAAATAAATGTTAGACATCTTAAAGGATATGATTAAATATAGAGGTAATAAAAAACATGTCATATTTGATGATAGAATCTACCACAATAAGAAAATGGTGCAAGATGACACCAAGAAGAGAATAAATATGGACAAAGAGATGACTGAAATGAGATAGCAGATGGATAATTTATTGATCATGTTAGAATAGGTAAGAGAAATTATAAGCCTATAATATGGATGGGTGATGATAAAGAAATAATTCAAATGTCCATTAAGTTAGAAAATGAATAAAATAAAGATGCAATCAATGAAAGAAGAGAGAATACAAAAGAATTTATGAAAATAACTCAAGAAGGAAATGATGAGATATAGGTTGAGTGAATATCCAAGTGAGAAAGTAGAATAAGAAAAATAATACCTTGACATGGAAGAGATCAAAATGGGTGAGTATAAATAAGGTGGGTACAACTATTTGAGTGATGGGAATGATAAATAAGAAAGATATCAGTTTGAAAGCCTTATAGAATGTTTGGAAAATGAAATGCATCTGATAAAAAAATGTATGGAATTTGATTAGAAGTTCATATATGATAATAGTGAGTAATTAGAATAATAAGTGGTAGCCTTAGAGATAGTATTGAATGATGAAGTGAGAGAAAAGGATGAGATGGTACAAGTTATAATAGTTGAGGAGTTTGTGAAGGAAGACAACAAGAAAAATGAAGCCTTTGTTATAGTAATATAGTAGAATGAAGCAACTAGGCATGATATTAGCATTTTTCTAGTTGAAATCATGGTGATGATAACATGGAAATATAAGAGTGTAGGTAAAAGTATAGTTAAAGTAGTGTTTCAATACATATACAACCCATGTGATAGAGGTAAAGAGGCAAGAGAGAGTGCACATGAAGTGCAAATTGATGATTTAAGCAAGAGGTAGAATCAAGGAAATAGAATTTTCTATGATATAGGTAAGCATGAATACAAGAAGGAGAAATTGAAGCATAAAGTATTAAGAGTATTAATGGATGATCCAAGGGAGAGGAACTAGAAGACAAGGAAGAAGGAGCATATAGTAGTGCATTGGAGTTTCATTTCTCCCTTCCTCATGAGTATGATGTAGGGGAATAAAATAAAGATGTATATTTGGCCATTTGATAGTGTCTATGGTCTTAAAACATACTTTAGAAGGAATGAGAGTTAATAAATTAGTCATTTTTTGTGTTTAGGTGGCACTTTGGCATTTACTTACCAAAATGGGCATTTTAAATTTTGAATATGTTATAACATGTTAGAAATCTATTGTGAGGTCATTAAGGAAGTTATGTTAGTAAGAGTGTGTTATATGTCCTAAGTGATTCTAATGAGTGTTATTAATTATGTTTTAAGATATATATCATGAATAAATTGATAAAACACTAGTAATGTCAAATGTAATGTCTATTTTTCCAGATGGTTGTCTTGAAAAAACATTACAAAAGTTAGTTTCTATGATATGTAACGAGATATTTTGGATTGGATTAAGTATTATTATCTTGTATAAGAGTTATGAAGTTAAAAAAATTTAGTTTTTAAATCTTGAAAATAGGTATAGGAATATATAAGAGGAAGATAGAAGAGAACTAGTACCTCTGTACTCTATCAAAAGGGACAGATTTGTAAATATTCATGAATGAAATTTATAGAATTTATAATGTTTGAATTAAGTCTTGATATACCATGGTTTTATTAATACTTTATGATTTCAAATATGCATGTTTAAATCTTTCAAAATTGCACTTATATTTCTATACTATCACTTGTATAGATTGAGGACTATGTTGAAATTTTTGTATTGTTTTCCTTGAAGTCAATAAGTTTGTAAAGAAAAGAATTGATTAGTGGAATGTAGTATGTACAATGAAAAAGGAATAATATTTTTTTATGGTGTGTCAAATTTTGAGTTTATCATGTTTCCAAATTCCTATATTTGTTTGTTACAGGTAGACTATATATTCTTTGTATGACAAAACAAAGTTAAGAACCCTGTTGAAAGAGTGGTTGGTGAGTGATCTTAACAAGAGTAGTGTAGTTGATAAGTAGTGATTAAGGTTTTGAGAATATATTTAATATATTAATACAATGGAGGAATTATTTAAATATCCTTAGGTAAGAAATTGAATCTTAAAACCCTGTATGTTCTTGTAGCATATAGTTTGTTTGGAAACATAGCAAAGAAATCTTGTTTGACTGATTGATTCAAGAAGGAGATGAGATTTATTATGATTTTAAGATAGTAAGAAATATATAAATAATATGAGTAACTTTAGATTATTGACTCATAATAATGATTAGGATACATGCAGCTATACCCTGTGTTTACCTCAATATAGGTTGTTTGTGTGAAAAAACTCACTATAAATTATGTGAATGAAGTTGATTGAGGATTGGGAAAGGAGATATGAGGTTTGGGTGAGAATATTTGAATTATAAAAAACTAAAATAGGTATTTTGAATATTTTAAACCATTTCAAGACTCATCAAATTCAATGTATATGCTCTCAGCCATGTCACAAACCCTAAAAACCCTAGGTTAGGGTTAAGAATAAAAATTTGAATATCTCTTGATGAAACTAGTGAAAAACTATGAAATTTTGTATTTAGATAGTTTTCAATGATGTATAAATTATTTTCATGTTTTCATATATGTAATGTCTTTATACATATGGAAAATGATGATTAAGTTGCAAATAGGGTTGAACAGGTCTAAAAAGGGCTAAAGTAAAAGAATAAGAGGCTAGTAAGAGCCCAAGGTGACAGAGTTAGATAATGGAATTTGGTGGAGAGTTTAATAAAAATATAATTTATCATAAAATTATTTTATTTTTCCAATATGGATGTGTATGAAATCTTACTAAGTGAAAAACCATAAAAAAAGGGCTACTAGCTATGTAGAAAGAATGGTAACTTAGAATATCAAGTTAGCAATTATGATTGAAGAGGAGTTTGAATAGAGTGAGGACAAGTTGGATACAAAAATAGAAGAATATATAGGTTAAATAATGTATAAAGGTAACCTATTTTAATAATAGAGGTGGATTGGCCAAGAAGCATCAGTCTAGTGAGAATTAGTATGAGGTAAATGAAAGAGAATAAAAGAATGAGTAGAGTGAGATGTATGAATACATGTGAAAGTTGTAAAGAAATGAAAATTAATGAAAGAATTAAAATCCATAGAACCAAAGATAAAATAATGATTTCAGGGAGTGGACAGATAAGAGAAATTTGATTAGTTTAGAAGCATGATTTTATGTGCAGGTATTAGAAAGCTTGCTAGAGGTAGAGTATATGCTTGAATATCTACATAATTTTGGTATCAGATTAGCCAAGATTCTTGGGAAAAGTAAAGGACAACATCCATCAAAAAAGGTACAAGTTATGTTTTCTTTTCAATTAATGTTTTCGAATTATTCATGCAAAGTGATAAGTTGTGAATGAAAGAATAGAGATGGTAACAAACATGAGCCAATTGAAGGCTTGAATGAGTGAGAGATATTGATAATCTCAAAGAGAGAGAGAGAGATCATAGGTGAGATTAGAGAGATAAATATTCCTAGTGAAAGGATAAGTTAATGACCTAGGTGAGGTCAAGAGAGAAAGATAGGCCAAATGAATGGTCAAAAAGTGGCAAGTGAGTGAAGGATTGTCAAAGAGAGGTATAGGTCTAGATGAGTCCAAAGAAATTTTAGACATCTTCAAGGAGATGAGGAAAGGGAGAGGTAAGAAGATACATGTCATAGTTTATGATAGAAGCTACCATAAGAAGAGAATGGTGCAAGATTACACCAAGAAGAGAATAGAGATTGAGAGAGAGATGGCTAAAATGAGGAAATAGATGGATAAGTTTTTGGTCATGATAGAATAGGTGAGATAAATGGGAAGCCAATAATATGGATGGGTGATGAGAAATAAATCCATCAAATAGACAATAAGGTAGCAAATGAAGAAAAAAAGTATGCAATCAATGAAAGAAGAGAGAATGTAGAAAAATTTGTTATGAAAATAACTCAAGAAGGAAATGATGAGATATAGGTTGAGTGAAAATCCAAGTGAGAAAGAAGAGGAAGATAAATAGTACCTTGACAATCATTTAAAGGTGATTGTGAGGCCCTCCATACCAGACAATGTCACCAATTGGTATATGTTTGAAAGTGACCAAAAAATAGCACTTTTCTTATAGGAAGAAGCTAAGTTCACTTCCAAAAATTAGTCCAAGCCACAATAACAGTATGATGGGAAGATTGTTAAACTAAAAAACAATAGGATTCCCAAAGTTTTGGTAACTCTTGAGAGAATTTTCAATGAGTATGACCAACTCAAGAGAGACAAAGCAAGCATGTCAACCAAGAAGGAAAATTATGAAAGGGTAGAGATCTACAAGGATAATCTACTTGTACTTTGGGAAGGTTTGTACCAATGAGGAAAAGCATGCTTTCAATATGTTATGTCAAGAGTTTGCTAATATCTTTGCTTGGGAGTATGGTGATTTGAAGGGCTTTGATCCAAGCTTGGAAAAACACACCATTGAGCTGGAGGAAGGTGCCAAACCCATCAAGCAAAATCAAATTCCAATCAATCCAAAGACTGAGCCTCTCATGAGGAAGGAACTCACCAAACTAATTGAGTCCAGGATCATTTTCCCTATCAAACACTCTTCTTGGCTAGCCAATTTGGTTACTATTAGGAAGAAGAATTGAGAGGTTAGATTGTGTGTGGATTTTAGAGACCTAAATATAGTCTCACTGAGATATCACTATCCCCTTCTAAGTATGGAGCAAATTCTTTAGATGGCGATAGGTAGTGAAATTTTCTCTCTCCTAGATGGCTAATTTGGGTACAATCAAATCTTGGTACAAGAATATGACCACTACAAGATATCCTTCACCACCAAGTGGGGAAAAAATGCTTATAGGAAGATGCCATTCAAATTTTAAAATGTTGGAGCTGCCTTCCAACGTGCTATGGATATATATTTCTAAGGTTTGATCAATGACATTATGTTAGTTTATCTTGATGATGTGACATTGTTCTTCAAGGAGGCAAGTGAACATTTAAAGTACTTAAAGAAAATATTTTAAATGTGTAGAGAGTTTGGAATCTCTCCCAACCTAAATAAATGTGTGTTTACTATCCATGAAGGTAAGCTCTTGGGCCATGTCATTTCAAAGGAAGGCCTATCTATTGATCTAGAGAGGGTGCATTCCATCTTAGAATTATCCTTGCCTAAGCACAAGAAGGGATTGAAAATTTTCTTTGGTAAAATAAATTTCATTAGGAGATTCATTCCTAACTTTGATGAGCTTGTCAAGCCACTAAATTAAATGCTAAGGAAGGATGAGACATTCACATGGACAACAATAAGAAGAGAAAGCTTCAAAGGCATCAAGCAAGCTATCACCCAAGCTCCTACCCTAGCTATTCCAAACTTCTCCAAGGACTTCAATATATACACCTTCAATAATAAAGAGGTAATCTCTGCTATGTCACTCAAGAAAATGGTGATAATTTAGAATAGCCTCTTTCTTTTTCCATCTAAGGTTTAGAAGTTTATGAGCTTAGATACACATATGTTGAGAAGTAGGTGCTTGCATTCATATGAATTCTGAAGAATTTTAGACATATGTTATCTAAGAGAAAAATTCACATCATGGTGCCACATCTTAGTGTAAAATACTTCTTGCTAAACTAAGAATTGAATGAGAAAAGGGTAGGTTGGATCAACAAAGTAATTGAGTATGACGTAGAGATCAAGACCACCAAGATGGTTAGAGGAAGAGGGATATGTGAACACCTCACTAAAGACTTGAAAGATATAAAGGAGGACATTTTGGTACTCTATGATGAACCTAAAATAGCTTTACCTATAGTCATGAAGATGTAGGCACAAGACATGGTTCATTTCCTTCAAATTGGTAAGTGTCCACAAGGTCTTGATAGAGTAAGAGGAGGTATTTTAGACTCCAAACTCTTCTTTATGTCCTAGTTGATGGAGTACTATTCAAGAAAGACTTTTTATGGGCACTCTTGAGATGAATTTATTCAACCAAGTCGATTAGGTATTATATGAGTTTCATGATGGACCAACTAGTGGCCACTTTGCTCCCAAGGCCATAGCTACAAGGATTATGAGGGTTGGTTACTTTGGCCTAGTTTGTTTAAAGACAATCATGCTTGGGTGAGGAAATGTCAAAAATGTGCTTTATTTGATGGTAAGTAATGACTGGCTACCATGCATCTTCATCTTATTTAGGTGGAATAACCATTCATGCAATGGAGGTTAGACTTCATAGGCTTGATCGATCCTCCTTATAGTGCTAGCCATAAATGGGTTATGACTACCATAAATTATTTTACAAGGTGGGTAGAAGCCATATCTTTGAAAGAGGCCAATGAGAGTGTCGTCCTAGACTTCTATGAAGGCATAGTGACAAGATTTGGGGTCCCAACCACAATCATTTTAGATAATACATTAGCTTTATTAGGAATGAAGACAATTGAGTGGGCATTAAAGTATGGCATCTATCTCAACACTTCTTCCAACTACTATCCACAAGGTAATGGGTTGGTTGAGTCCACAAATAAGAATTTGATTAGGATCATAAAAAGGGTAATAGAGGAAAATCAAAGGACTTGGCATGTCAAGTTGAAGATAGCTCTTTGGATAGATAGGATCACTCCAAAGAGGGTGATCCATAACTCACCATATAAATTTGTGTATGGAAGGTAAGCTAGAATTCCTATCTCACTTGAGTTATCAGCCTTAGATCTTGCCCATCAGTTGTAATTGGTGTAGAGTGATATCCTAGAAGTCAGGTATTGTGAGCTAATGGAGCTTCAAGAAGTGAGAGACCAAGCCATGGATACCATGACCAGCTACCAATAACAAACAAAGAATTATTTTGACAAAAGGTCTATGCCAAGGAGATTCTTAGAAGGTGGCATTGTCTTGAAGTGGGATGAGGACCGAGCCAAGCCTGGAAGGCACATGGATTTTGACACTTTGTGGAGTGTCCCATATGTCATCACCCAATGCAAGCAACACAATGCTTTCTAACTCTCTAAGTTGGATGGTTAAGAGCTATATATCCCAATAAATGGGATATATCTTAAGCATTATTACTAGGTTTCTTTTGTCATGTACATAATTTCCTTATTTTTCCTCATTTTCCCTAAGTGTTATTATGCATGTGTGTGGTGTTTTAGCCTTTGTGTGTATTTTTTCCTTATTTTTTGGGGTAAAATATTTGTTGGTTATTAGGTCCTTACAAATATTTTATTGAATTCTCCAAGATTCATCCTAACTCGATGCCCAGTGGACATTGTAGCTACTAGTCTTCTCAAGCACAATAGGTATGCTTCCCCTCTAAGTCACCAATTGTGTTGACCAATTTTTGGTCCTATAAACCAAAATTTAGCACACCCTCATTTTTCCTTGTAAAGACCATCCAATCCATGTTATGGCTAGATCATCCCTCTAATACCTTATGCAAAAAATATTCTTTGCCAAACCTTTCTAATGAAAAAGACAAGATTTTTGTCATTTTGCTTAGTCTAGTGCAAATTGGGTTTGTGCAGGTGCATTACTTATCTAATTTTATAAGTAGAAGTGATTGAAGGACACAAAATGGTATAAATTAATTCATGAAAGGCAATGTATTTCCTTCAGAGGGCACTTTGATAGCTTGAAGGACATTTCAAAAAGTTCAAAGGGTGTCTTTATGGAGGGCACTTGGTTAAGAAAGAGGACACTTTTCACTTTTTTGAAGGGTCGTTCTTATAGTTTCTAAAGGGCACTACCCTTGTGGAGGGAAATTTTGGATGGGAGAAGCCTTTGTGGAGGGAAATTTAAGAAAGAGAGGATTAAAACAAAGGGCCCGAAGGGCACATGCCCTTTAGGAAAAGAAGCAATCAAAGGAAAGAATTATTTTAGACAAAATGTCTGAAGGAAAGCACAACATAAAGGCCCACCAAAATAAAGGTACAAAAGTGAGCAAAGAAATAAAAAGTGTCTAAGAAATTGAATGGTTAAAGACAAAAATGAAATGGCCAAGGTAAAATTAAATAATAAAGTAAAATAAAACAAGGTGAGTAACCCAGAACATGGCCACACAACACAATAAAGTAAAAGCTCAAAACATTCCAAGTAGCATGACACAAGGACCAACCAAAACAAGGAAAGTGGCACAAGTGTCATCAATAAGAAGAGTAAAGGCACTAAGGTGAAATAGTCTCTACATAAAAATAATAAAAGGATTGGTTTTTGAACTATAGAGGAGAGCAACCCATGTTTTCACACTTTGCCATTAATGCACAACTAGTTGTGCCCAGCATTGAAGAGATCATGGTGTAGTCAACACAACTTGGGGATACCTTTGTCAATTGCTAGAAGGAATATCCCATGCTTTTATAGGCCTAGGATAGTAAGGGTAGTGAATTGGACATCCACAACATGGCTCTCCCATATGTAATTAGAAGAATACAGTAACAACTTGGGCTTGTGGTCTTTGTAGAAGTGTTTAACTCATCATGGGTTTCCATCCCTTGATTTGTTAGCTATCTATTTCTATGTTCTCTATATATTTGTAACTTCTCATTTGAGAAAAATTATCTTAGCATTGTCTGGCAAAGCCTTGAAGGAATTTACCTTGAATCAAAAGAAGCATTTTTACATCCATTTGAGCTTACACTTTTACATATGTCTATGGTTTTATCTTATGTTAAGTCATTTCCTTTTCATGATTTCATAAGTTTATGTGAAGATATCTAGTGTAGTGTGAGTTCTTCTCTTTCAAGTAAACAAGAAGTGTCCATCTCAGAGTATAGGTGCATGTGAATAGGTTATCTATAGTGTGTCTTAAAACACCTCTGGTATTTCTCCCTCCCTATATCTCCATAGGATACCCTATTGAAAAAATGATGCAGGAAAGGTTCTCATTTTAATGAAGTGTATGTTTGCTTCTCTCTGGTGTAAAGTGTATGTCAAATATGAGTATACCAACCATTTTGGTGCATCACCGCATTAGTTTAGATTTTGATTTTAGTATTTCTCTCCCTTTTCATCCCCCATCCCATTTTTAGCATTAGGAAATCTAGGGCCTCAAGGTGCATCAAGGGGATCTAACCCCTAATCAAGATATTCTTCCCTCAAGTTTATAACCCACATCAAGAGGAATGTCTCCATTGTGTCACGTGGAGGAAGAGATCTAAACCTCCTATTAGAGAGTACAATAAACTACAGTAGTAGTATCATCAATTGAGAATTAGATAAGAATATATTCCAAAAATAAATTTCAAGACCCAATACATGCATTTTTATTTTATAGTTATTCCTTTTAGACTAACAAAAACATTTTCAACATTCATAAATCTCATGAATAACAAGTTCAAACATTACCTTGATTAGTTTATGTTAGTCTTCCTTGATGATATCCTCATATATTCAAAAATTGAATAAGATAATATTGATCATTTGCATCTAGTCTTGTAGTGGTTCTAGAAGTATAAAATCTATGATAAATTATGAGTGTGCCTTTTTATAAAGAAGAGTACAATACATAGGACATAATATCTCTACATAAGGATTTTTGTGGATCAAGCCAAGACTGGAAGCATTACAAAGAGGCGAAGACTCAAAAGTGTGCATTAGGTATCTAGTTTTATGGGTTTAGTAGGGTAATATAGGAATTTTTCATTGAATTTATCTAAGATAGAAGATACAATCACCTCTCTTCAGTAGAAAAAGACACATTTTATTTGGTTTGATAAGTGTGAAGAAAACTTTCAAGTTCTAGAAATGAGGCTTACTTTAACACCATTGTTGTAGATTATATCCAAATGGTCATTTTGTAGTTATAATTGATGCTTTTAGAGATGGTTTAGGAAGAGTTATTATGTAGGATGGTTTAGTTGTGGCTTATGAATCAAGGAATTTAAAGCCTTTTGAGACAAATTATGCTCCCATGACCAAGAATTTGATACCATACTACTTGTTTTGCAATTTTAGAGGCATTATTTATTGGTAAAGTATTTTGCACTTAAAAATTATAATTTAATACTCAAGTATATATTTACCCAACCTAACCTTAATGTTCATCAAAGGTTGTGGTTATAATTTTTATTAGACTATAATTATAACATTATTTACATTAAGGGTAAGAAAAATAGAGTTACATATGCCCTTATTCATAGATGGTACATTGCAATATTAGCCACTATAAGGAGTACATTATAAGATTAGGTAGTAAAATTTTCACTTAGAGATGAATTATATGATCAGGTAAAAAAAGTGTTAGTTGATAATTCATAAGATCATAGATACAAAGTATTTAAATTTTAAAATGATAGAATTATGAGATATAATGGTAGAATTTATGTGCCTGATAGGGAAAATTTGAGAAGTATTTTGCTAAAATATTTGCACAATGCTTCATATCTAGGACACTCTAGAGTGACTAAGATCTTCACATAACTAAGACCATGTTATTTATGGAAAGAAATCAAAAAACATGTGATAATTTTTTTGTCTAGATGCTTATAACGTCAATGATTGAACGTTGAACATGTGCATCCCATTGGGTTATTGTACCCACATTCCATACCAAAATGGAAGTGACAAGTTATTATCATGGAATTTTTTTAAGGATTACCTATATATATAAATCATCATGACATGATATTGGTAGCTGTGTATAAAATCACCAAAGTATCACGCTTCATTCTAGGTAATATAACAAATGATGCACCAATGCTCACCAAAATGTTTGTAAAGGAGGTATATAAATTATATGGGTTTCTAGAAAATATAATTCCAAATAAAAACCCTATAATAAAATCAAGGTTTTGCCAAACTCTCAATTCAACATTGGGTACATAGTTGAACTTTAGTACAACTTATCATTCAAAAATAGATGGACAAATAAAAATAGTGAAATAGATTTTATAGGATATCTTGAGGATGTATTGCATAGATAAAAAATACAAATTGGAGGATTAAATACCTACCATTAGTTGATTTTTCTTATAATAACTCATTCCAATTATCATTAAAATGGCTTGTTTTGAGGCATTATATGGTAGGTGATGTAGAACACCAATCATCTAGGATAAGATAGAAGATATAGTGTTCTTTGGACCTGATATGCTTATTGACATGGAATAAAAATTAAAGTTAACAAGTATAATATTGGCTAAAGCCAATGTGAGGCAAAAAATTTGTGTTAATCTAAAAATAACATCAAGGTAATTCTCAATTAGAAATAAGGTATTTATATGAGTTACCCCCCAAAGAGATATATTAAGTTTTGGAAATTAGTGAAATTATTATTGAGATATGTGGGACCCTTCTAGGTTATATAAGTGATCAATATTGTATCATATAGACATGATTTGCCACTTGCTTTAGCTCAAATGCATAATATTTTTTAGGTATCTTATCTTAAGAAATATATAGTTGATCCTTCACATTTTTTGGACTAAAATGCATTATAGGTTATAGATCTAGGGGTGGTCATAATAAGTCCAATCAAAATAATTGATACTCACAAGCATAACTTGTGTAACAGGGAAGTGTCATAATGTAAGGTCTAGTAGGACCAATATTCTAAATATTGTGCTACATGGGAGGATTATGAGGAATTATTTAGGGTCGTTCCTCATTTATTTAAATAATTTTATGTTGAACAATAACTAGTTATTTACATAAATATTGTTTGAAATAAAATTTATTAGGATAATGACCTATTTTGGGGGTAAGGATTTCACATTCTATCTCGCTCTTCAAAAACTACATTAATATTAGTAAGGGAAGTAGAACTAATGATTAGTATTTCTGATTTCTATAGTATATTTAGATATTATGTTTTATATAGTTGATAGTTGTACTATTTACTTTCACGATCATTTATGATGAAGGACATTTGAATATTCTTATGGATGTACTATGTTATATGTATTATAATCATGTTTGATTATGATTTCATTTGCATATTTGATTTGAATTATAAATTTTCATTGATATATTTATATATTCTAAGTACTTGATAATTTTATTACAAGCTCAGGCTAACTACATTTTTGTTTGATCAAAGTGGTTGTAGGATTGTCCTAACCTCATAGATTAGTACAGAGGGAGAGTATCATATGGGAGGAGGATGAAGATATCATCATTGGGGATATAGATAATGAAACTTAACCTACACACACACACACACACACACACACACACACACACACACACACACACACACACACACACACACACACACACACACACACACACACACACACACACACACACACACACACACACACACACATGCACGCACACACACACACACACACACACACACACACACACACACACACACACACACACACACACACACACACACACACACACACACACACACACACACACACACACACAACATTCTTGAATGCTTAGATGAAATAAATGATAATAAGTGTTATGTAAAAAAATTATTGGGTGTTTACATTAAATTGTCTTTTCTTGTAGTTAGTAAAGGATGTTTGCATTGGTTATGAGTTCATTACTTATCTTGATGATTTTGACTAACATAATATTTTAAGTTTTTATATTGATTTTTTGGTTTTCCTTAAAACCTCAATATGAACTAAACTATGTTAAATTATGCAATGGTAAACCATTTATATATTTTAACTTGTAGGAGTGTTGGGTGTTTATTTATCTTGTGTAATTTTTTATATTCCCATTTTGGTGACCTAAAGAGGGGAGAATTAGGGTAAAAATCACCTAAAATTATTAAACTAAAATATTTTTGTGACTTTTTAAAATTTTATTTTGAATTTGTGAAGGTTTTAATAATAAGCTACTACATACCTTTTGGAAGGAAAATAAATTATGGCATAATGATATTTGTTTTTAGTTGTTATGTTTATGGTTGAATTCACCATTTTCTATGATGATGAGGTTTTAAATTTGGCATATATATACACATAATATTTTCAAAATTTTATCAATTACTGACCATCTCTATCTTGAAGGAACCCATCAAGTCTCAATCTCTTTGACTGCATGCCTTAAGGGGTGTACCGAGAAAGGGGTGGGTAGATCATTAGTTCATTACAAGTTTGTTTTCCCTTTTTTCACCTACTATCTACAAACTTATCTCCTAAAAATAATTCCTTAAGCTTGGCCTTCTCTTTTTGCACACTCATCTAGTCTTTTTCCACCTTCAATATCCCTTTTTATAACCTAAAGCCTCTTTTGATGGTTTACATGACTATTTTATCTATGTTGACCTTGTACTCTTATTGACAAAACTTATTTAGGGTCTAGATGAACTCTTGGCCAACCTAGTCTATGACCTAGTGAGTTTTTGCCAATAACGATACTAGGTTGACTGGGTTGACCCTATCAACTAAAACTTTCAGAAGGGTTTAGGGTTAAATATGCCTATATAAACAAAACCATTTCACCATTATTTAGATAAAATAAGAATAAGATATCCACCATTCTACTTAAGGACCAAGCTTAGGGTTTCATACTTCCTTTGGAGATATGGATCGTGTCTTGTGGAGAAGTATTTTGGATGCATTGATAGGTTGTGTAGCCTAGACTTGATTTATCCATGTCATCCTTACCACAACAACTTATTATGAATTACCTTGGCCAAGGGAGATATTGAATCTTGATGGGTTCATCTTTAAAGTTAAGTATTCTTAAATTTGTTCCTCTTTTGTAAGAGTAGATAAATTTACATTTGTAGTTTTCTTCCATGCATTAGTATTTTATATACATTGACATGAGTATATCTCTTCTATTCATGTTTACTTTTAGTGCTTATTACCCCCACTGTATGCCTCAAAATTTGGTGAGCACTAGATTAGATTTTTTATTTACATGTTATTAGTATAGTGATTATGAAAAAATAGAAATTAGTTAGGGTTATTATGTGATTTTTATTGACTAGAGGCTTTGGAACCCTCCCTAGTAATATTATCATGGTAAGAGATCACCTAATGTTTTTTAATGAATCCATATTGGTCACGTTCTCGATTATATAATGTATCCCAAATTAGAAATGTAAGTAGGATCTATCTTCTCTAAGCTAGGATTGATTTGTATATTTGATGAATTTCTCATTGCATGCATTCTAGTGAACCCAACATGAATCTAACCCTTGTAGGTTTTCTTTCACATTTTTCATTTCTATCATTTTATTATTTTCTATATTTATGATGTTAGGTCAACTAGGCTATATATTTTCTAAGTTTTATGCACATTTTTATCACATGGTCACATAAAAATGACTCTATTATTTTTATGTAGGTCTTCATCAGATATAGGCTACTAAATCTAACAGGTCAACATAGTACTCTTCTTTAGTTTTAGACAACAAACTATGTCAAATAGGTCAACTTAGTCTCTTATTCAACTCCAAAATAGAAAACTAAGTCATAAAAGTTGACTTAATATCATACTTAGCTTATAAATAACAAATCAAGTTGACCAAGTTGACTTAGTCATCTTAACAAGCTTCAACAAATAAGGAATTACAAAACTAGGTCAACCTAGTTGACTTAGTTGGCAGAACTTGAAAGCAACATTCAAGGCACTTCAACAAAACTTTCATAGTCAAAAAAATATTCCAACCCACCAAGGTTCCTTCCTTTATCTATCATTAAATTGAGTTCTTCATTATAGTTATATTTTTCACAAGTTAACAGTCTTTAAAACTACAATCCTACAACAAACTAGGTTGACCTAGAGTACTTAGTTCTATAATCTATCTTCTATCTGAAAGACTAGGTCAACCTACTTGACTTAGTTATTAAGGGATCTTATTTATATAGTATATTACCAACCCTATCAACTTTTTTTTGTAATTTTTGCATACACTATCATTTGAACTGACTCTGTACCATGCTTAAATTGGGAATTAACAACTATATGCTAGTAATTAATTCACACTTTCACTTTTAGTTGTTTGCATGCTTAGAGTAGCTCACATAGTCTAATTAGGTGATTATTTAATATACAATTTAGTTTCACTATTTTTCTCTTTATTTCACACATTACCAAATCACATAATTTCAAAATGCATTTAAATATTTGTCTACCCAAGGCCTACCTATGTGGATTTCATCATTAAGGGGGAAGCCAACTTGGTTTTCTATCAAAGTATAAAAATGTGGTTAATGGTATATATTGTCAAAGAACCCAACACCTTTATTGTTTTGGGATTGTTAAGTGAGGGGTTATGACCTAATACCAAGCTAGTACCATAACCAACATAGATCCTTTTCAGCCTACATATCTTGAAACCATCCACATATTGCTTTCTAGTTCCCTATTTTAAACCAACTTCCATATAACACTTAAAAAAAACTTTATAATAATCTAAAAATATTCATGATGACTACTTAGTTAGCATTTAATTTTCAATTGACTGCTTTCTCTTTGCTCATTATATGTTATATTGTAAAAACTTGCATTGGCTAGTGTTGGTTCAAGGTTTTGTGTTGTGTGCCTTAATTGGATCATTCTCATTGACCCAATTATTTGTGTTTTTAATTCCATTTATTTATTTAAATTACATTGATATTTTTTTCCTATTTTCAATACAAAATTATTCTATTCAACATAGTCTTTTATAGACTATCTTTTTCCCTAATTTAAATATTGAGTCAACCTGGTCGGCCCAATACTCATTTATGCCTCTTAGGTTACATTACTAAGTTGACATAGTTGACTATATATCTTTATCATATTTTCCTTTATCCTAGGTTATAATATTAAGTAGACCTAGTTGATCTTGTATCCTTGTTGGATCAGTCTTATACCCTATTTTTAGTACTAGGTTGACATGGTCGACTCTGTACTATTATCTCTCCTTGATTTACATCAACTTTTTCTTCCATAATCTCACTCATACATCATGAACTTCCTATTTAAATAAAACACTAAGTTGAATTTAATAGATATGATGAGTCTTACCAACCCTGATAGGTTTTCCCATAAGTATCTTATGGCTCCTACCCTAGATGAAAGTATTGTTCATGTAGCCATTCAAACTCCAAATTGTGGGACCCCTTCCCATTCCTCTTTGATTTTTAGTCCTCTCTTATCACTTGAAGTTTACCCTAATTAGAGTATAAACCAAAAATTCTCTTATTCATCAATGAATTTCCTCAACATTGAGGAAATGATCCTTCTACTATTTACCATCTCATGATAAGTGGTCAAGTTGAGGATCCCCATTCATCTTCTCCCATTTTATCACATAGATTTTGGGATACTATATTATTTACTTCTCATCATCTTCCCTTTATTTTTATCCTTTATCATACCATGACTTCTTCTTATTTGATTTCCTCCACCTCCATTCCTAGTATCTCTACTAACATGGTAGGCTATACATCTAGTGAGAGTCTTCATAAACCCACTCTTCTCAATTCTTCCACTAGTGCATCATTTGCTACCCATGGTAATCATGCCTCTAGTGATGCTTCTTCTCATCCCTCTACTATTCCATCTTTTTCCACATAAGCAAATTATGCCACTATTTCCTCACTAATAATTTTTCTCAAGCTCCTACTAACACCCATAGTGATACCCAAGCCACTACTACCAATTCTAATACTTCAAAGAATACTGGTAATACAACTCAAACCCATCAACTAATATTACAAACTCTTAATCAAATGAATTCTTTTCAAGATAACAATGTGAATCAAATGATGCAAATCAAAATAATCTTATCCATCGTCAAACCCACCCTCAATAGATGCTATGGGGCATGCATAATCAAAATGTTCCCCTACATCCTCTTTAATATTCCTATGGTAATATTATCCCTTAAACTCATTTTTTAAATAAAACATTCAAGCATATTCAAAATGATCCTCTTACATCTCAAATTGCTAATATTGATATAAGAGGTATCAACCCTACCATTTCTTACAATTGGTCAAACGATCGTACTCTTAATTTATAAACATTTATAAATCTATATAAAGATTATTTAAAGCTAATTACCTTTGACACTACCAAGTTATTAGCAAAAAATATCATGGCTGATGCTTTAGATTAGTATAACCAACTCAAATCTCATTCTATTACTAGTTTGAAATATTTAGTAAATGTTCTAGTCCAAGAGTTCCAAACTAGTGATCTCCATGAGAATACCTTGGCCCATTTTATCAATTATAAGCAACTTGAGACCAACACCACACAATATTTCAAAAAATTATTGAATACCTTATCTATCAAATGTGAACATAATATGGTAGATGACAACCTCTTTCATCTATTTACTAATGATCTTTTTCCCAAGTTGTAATATTAGGTCCAGACTCTCTCTCTCCACATACCTTGGAAAAGGATATTAACCAAATGAAGTATCAAGATTTCCTTATGCATCAATTTGATCCATCCCAACCTTTTATGAGTACTTGCATGTTACTCAATAATAATAATTGTCACATTACCAATGATGTTGTCATTGACTCTTATGATACCATTCATACTATTCAAGCTATTATTCTTAATCAAACTCTAGAACAAGCTTCCCATCCTAACCACATCACTAATCCTCATTTATCTTCAAATAATAACATAAATTTTCATAAACATTTATCCTTAGTGGAATTAAAAAAACATCTACCAAGTCCTCTACCATGAGAACTTGATCCTACTTGATCCATGAAATCTTGGTATAATCCCAATAAATTTTGTTAGTTTCATGCTAGTTGGGGTAATTCTCATAAGAGCTATAGGCAAATTCATAATTTTTATATGGATTTCCTTGTTGGTTTTAATTTTGGCCATGATTCTATTATTTGTAAATTTCAACAAGACTATGACATTTCTTTAAAATCCTATGAAACATAAACTAAATCTGAAACTTTGAACTAGGCTAATGCTCATTTGGCCATCTATAAATATCCTCTTCCAAATCACCAAGATAACCAAAAAAAACATACCCCTTCTAATAATAATGTTGACAGTTTTTTTGACCTAAATCCTAAAGATAATGTGGTCAATATGACTAATATGTGATGGTTGGTTTCTCTCATTGATCCTTAACCCATCCAAACACCTCAATTATCTCACACATTTAATGTTATCTAATATTATTATCCAACTCACTTAATTGAGTTGAGATGAGAAGTCATCATATATTTTGACAAACCAATTCCAACACCTCCCTTGGATAACATTTCTTATACCATTTCTACCATCTCTCTAGCTTCTTTTCCTATCACCAATGATACTCGATCTTATATCAACACTTCTTCTCAAACCATACATATATCAACTGCTCCATCCTCTAAAGATAATCAAAAAACTTGTCCTCTAATTAATCCTTTTACCTCTTATCATCATAAATTCACATGTACTTTGGCTACTTCTTTTGAGGACCTCCTTCAACACTATGCACCTATCTCCAATAATCCTCTAATGGGTTATGATGAGTGGGATACTATCACATAACTTACTAATATCCCATCTCAAATCCTATTCCTTAAACTTATATGGAACTTTCATATAATCATAACCATCTTATGAAAATTTTGTTCAAAATGAACATTCCTCATCCTCCCCTAGTAGGAAGTGAAACCACCTTATATAGATTAGAAGATAGAATTTTAAAACAATAGAAAGAGATGTCCATACATGTTGATGAAAAAATGGAAACTCATCTTTCCATTATTTTCCCCATTGCTTCTATGATCCTCAATGATATTCTACTTCATGAAAAAGATCCTCATCTTCTTATTAGTGTCCAAATTAGTGATATCAAAGTAAAGTGTGCCTTGATTGATGAGGGTTCCATAGCTTGTGTTGCCTCTCTTGACTTTATCAAAAACATTGGATATTTTAAATTAATATTAAATCTACATGCAACACATGTCAAGTCTATAATTAAAGTCAAATACCTCCTTTAGGTTATGTGTGGATCTCCATTACTATCCTACCTATCACCATCAATCTGAATTTGATGATCTTCAACTTTGTTCTATCTTATAACATTTTACTTGGTAGGCCATGGCCTCATCACATGAGATAAATTGCCTCTTCCACTTGCCAATGTGTCAAATTTACTCATAATGGAACAATCTATAGGATTCAAGGTGACACCAACCCTTGAAATTTTAAATAATTCCAAGACCATGGTGTATTCAATATTCCTACCCTTGAACCCTTGTCAATTATTCCATTTCATGAATCTCAATGATTTAACTTTCTAATCAATTCCACCTGAGATTATAATGGTCACCCCAAAATCATCAAGAATATTCCCCTTAACCTCCTAGATTTTGATGATAATGAGCCTAATGAGATCATTATAAATATTAAAACCTTAGATATCTCACCTCATCTCATCTCTTAGATTCACTCTTCTTTACAACCTCATTCCTATTATCCACCTTACGATGACATCCCTATCGTCTTAACTAAGACCCACTATTTCATTCATCACACCACTTCGAATGACAAGGTCATCCCTACTTATGCCATTGATATTCATACACATAATAATGATGATGTTTATTCCTTAGATGATCCCTTATTAGTAGGTCTTATTCAATCCCAAGATGGTGAGATTATTTGCTATCATTTGTGTTTACTTTAGTATTTTAGTATATCTTATAGTATTCCATCTTATATATGTAGATGTTAAAATATGCACCATAACCTGAAACCCTAAAAAAGGTTGAGTTTGAAATCCTAAATTATTGAAATAGGTTAAGTTTGAAATGTGGTGAAAACCTCAAAAAATATATATTTTGCGTCTTAACTCCTAGAGGTCCAAAACCACTCTCAATCAACCTGAAAGTATATACCTCAAATATAACTTAAAGTATAAGTTGACATTTAGTGTCTTATACTTAATATGTATTCTATGTACATACCCCCTATTTAACCATGGTAATTAATCATATTAATTACTATTTACCACCCAAAATATTTTAAACAACCAAAATCCAAATAAATCAAATAAATAAAAAACCTATCCAACCTCCCAACAACCCTTCTAAAAACTTACCCTCATCAAAAACATGTGCAAATTACTTAGTCTTACATTCACTTACTTTGGCACATGGTTTGAAACAACCCAAGATAACTTTTGACCAAATTAGGATAATTTACATAGATACTCCACAATTGATGTTGTTCCTTTGTGATCGATGTCGATTCTCACAATTCAATGTTGATCCATATATACACAACAAGCCTTTATGGCTCAGGACTACAATTTTGGACTCTAAAATGCTACTGAATTGTTTCTAAGACTGCATATGTACCCTACTAGGCCCTTGTCCATATGATAATAAGCCATTTTGGAGGTTTAAAGCCCATGTTTGTAACATACATTATCTACATTCATCTCAGTCATTAAAGTTTAGTTTACATTTTATATTGCTTAGTTTTGGCTTACATTATAGTTTATTAGTCCTTTAGCATTTCTATTTTATAATCTACTATCTATTTTCATTATTTTATCAATCCCTACTAAAACATAAAAATAGACCCAAATTCTATTTTTTGGCAGAATTCATAGTCCCTAAAGCCTACATAATCTATATTTTATTTTATAAATCTCTCTCCTAATCTATTGATATACATTAATAAAAAATAGTAAAGCATTTATACATCTTGTTCTTGAATAATCCATTTATCTTATCTTTCAATCATAGATAATTTGCAATTATCTAATATTTATTAAGTTGTATTTTGTATTGTTTATACCTACATCTATTATCATGTATATCTCATCTATTATCTTGAATAATCCATAATCATTTATCTTTATCAAATTATCTTTTACATCATTTATATCTTGTAATATTTATCTGTTTATCTTTATTATCTTTATTAATTGAAAATATTGGGATAACATCCATTTGAGCAAGCATTGCACTTCTTAGGACTAGTTTATAATCAGGCATCCCACTCATATTCCTATTGATCCATTTTTTTCCAAGTGTTTACTTGTGATTTGCAAGTCATTTCTCCCCAGCCAAAGAGGAGTTTCCACAAAAATTGATCAAAGGTGTGAAACCAACCTTCATCTCTAGGTAATCTTCAAAACCTTGCATTTAATTTATTTTTAGTATCTAATTAGTCCACATTCAAAAAGTGAAAAAAAATATTAAAACTATATCATTCATAATTTTAGCATTTTCCTCTTGATCACTTGGCAGAGATGGTGAACACACTTCTAGTTTATAAAGAAAATTGTAGGATTATGATATGGATCATGTTATGGTTAATCCCTATTGCTTTGTTAGACATCAAGACCCTTCTAACTAACTTATCTTTGAGATGATTATGATTATTCTTTAACCTTCCATGCATCCCACTCCTCCCTCAATAAGACCCAGTTTAGATCTCATTCTCACTCCCTCTATAGCTAAGTCTCTTCTTATTTTTGATCCTATTACTCCTTCAATTGATCCTTGTCCATACTCTTTACCAATCCCACCTTCTCTTAGTGTGATATTTTTTTCCCTTTACCACAGTTGGCTCCTTCGCCCACCAAATGGACCAATCAGCCTTATTGTGACATTCATAAATTTGGTCATTGTAATAGAGGTTATTATATATACCAATCTTCCTTATCTTCCATTTATACTCATCTTATGAGTACACCTACCAAGTCTACACATAAGTGTATATGTTACTTCCATGACATAGATAACCATTCATCCATGTATTGTCAAAAGTTATGATAATATATCGACACCTTGCATCCCACCACTCCTCAGCCCTTATATAAGGCTATACCTCCCACAAAAATATTACTTGAGTATCTTCTTAAGTACAAAGATGTATATTATATCTACCATCAATGTGGTACACATAAAACTGATCATTACCACATCTTTCAACAACATCTTAAGGATCATCTCCTAACCATTCCTATACCATCGACCCTTCCTCTCATAGGTCACTCTCAAAATAAGGATCCCCCTTATTCACTTGTGGTCCCTTCTTCACCTTGTTCCTCCACACATGAGTCCCTCACCTGTGGGCCTTACCTCACCCATGGAGCCCTCTCCATTGGTAACTCCTTTATCAATGGTACCTTACCCACTAGTGACCCATTCATCTCCCATAAAAACCACTCCCATGAATTCTACTAAGCATACCCTACATGATACCCCTCATCATCATAATCTTTCAAGAGTTTATACATTTTTTATTGAGGAGATTTGATGTGAAGTATTTTCTTAACTTTCCTCAAAGATTCATGAGAATTTAGTTGCAATTTGCATTCAAATTTTTATAAACTTATAATATGTTATGGATAATGTGTGTGAATAAATATATTAGTACCTATTAGTACATTCATTATGTTCTTATATTTTCATTTGGATTGGACATGTTCTCCAACATTACATTTATCTATTCTTATATCATTTGACATTGTGTCAAATTATTATCTATCTTACATGGTGACTTTGGTTTCACACTTTATATTACTTATGATGCCATTATCTTATCTTATGGATTATTTTTCATCAATGCATTATTTTTCTTCTCAAGTTAATTCTTTTATGACTCCCTTTTATTTTACATGATTTTTTACTATCTTATCTCTATAAGCACAAATAATTATTATTGTGACTTGGTTATATAAAACATGCTCCCTTAGTCATTGCTTATTTACCATGTGATCAGTTAGAAAATAACTCATCTGATTATAATCTCCTTTTATTGGTACACTTTTGATCTACCCTTATTCCCATTTATTACCTTTCATAAACTAAGCATACACATAGTTTGGGCTTGTGATAACATGTTGGTTCATCATTAAGCCTAAGTGATATAGTCAGTCATATATTTGGATACTTATATTCCTTTAGCCAAATCATAAAACACATTCATGTCTATCACTCTATCTCTCATGATTGGTCATTCCAAGTCTATATGGAGGAAGAATAATAAAAACCATAAAATATTCAAAAGATAAATCATTTAACAAAAGGAAATGATCTAAAAAGCAACATTCAAATTTCTCAAAAGTCAAATCACACTAAAAGATGTGATTCTAATCACTTTTTTTTTTTAATTGAATATCAAACCCCATAGTTGGACTCACAATAAAGTTGAGGTCCATTAGGGTGTGGCAGGCTAGTAGATTAGAAAAGGAGAATAAAAACATATTTTAGTGCTACCTACTTTCTCACACAAGTACCCAATCTTTGCAATAAACTAGTGAATTTGTAAGGGGTCCTAAGGAAAAGAGAACTCATTATGGGAAGCTAAGTCCATTTTACTTTTATTTTTCAAAATAACCCAAATGAATTTATCTTATGACCATACTTGTTTTCCTACATAGCTTTATGTCTATAGTGAAGAAGTTTCCTTTTTATATTGGTGGCCACTAGTCACTTAGTGTCTTCTCATGTCCTTAGTGTGCCTAATGTCTCCTAAGGTCTTATCACAAGACACGTATGTTATGATTCTTATATTTCCTTTTTCACTCCCTACAATCCTAATATTTCTCTTTGAGAAATATTGTTTTGTTAACTAATCACTCCCCTAGGGATTCTATCTATGAGCTGCATTGTAAGACTATGGTTATGACCTGGTCTTCCTCATAAATTACCAAATTTTAATATTACCATTATAAACATCCCTTTTTACCATATTTTCACATTATTTACACCTTATCAGTGTTCTCTTTGGGAATTTCAATGTAAGACCATGGATAGGACTTGACCTTCCTCACAAAATTATCCAATATCCAAGTCATAACAAAACTACATGTATCAAATATGAGATAAGATGTGATTGATTATTAGTTACACATCATGGACATATTTTCTATATTGAGTTAGTATATTTTATGCTTACTTAATTAATATCTCACTTTTATCTTCTTATTTTATGATTTCATGTAAGAATCCAACCACTTTTATTAATTTTTTCATACTTCCCAACTTGAATTAGTGTGATTATTTTAAAAACCATTTTTACCAAATTTGTATCTTTTGTATTTCTCAATGTGATTTAGTATGAGTGATTTAATTAAAATTATTTTTTTATACATTGGTATTTCACAGGATTTCCATTTTTATTACATTATTTTCATACTTCCCAATGTGACTTGGTGTGATTTTACTTGTTTTAATTTGGTGCCACTCTTTTTCATGGTTTAAAAACAATTTTTTTCCTCTTGTTCACCACTTTTTTGGTTTATTCTACTTAGTCATCTTTTTTTATTACACATTTCCCAATGTGAAATAGTGTGTAGTACATTTATCATTTATTAATTATACTTTATCCAAGTCTTTTCACCTATTTATTTTTAACTAGGAATGTGTACTATATAATTCTAGAAAAGAAAATACCACACATATATTTACTATAGCATATATAACAAAATAAAAACACATGATAGAAATAAATATCTCCATGCATCCACAACCAAAACCAAAATACAAAACATAAGATCAACATCCAACTGTGAAAATAGAATATCTCTCTATATATATCATGTGTTTTTACAAAGTACAAAAATACATTTCTCCAACTCTAAGGTTGGGCTCTATCATGTATATCTCATGGTCTATCCATACTACCCATAGATTCCTTGAAATATCTCCTCTAAATAGTAGTGTAAAGAGGTTGTCTAAAATCTCAAGCCTACTACCTTTTTTTGTAGGTTGGCCACCTAGACCTATACTTATCCCAACTAGATAGTGGTAGCCATATACATGGATCTCTCCTGAGCCATGTCCTTCCATGCTTGTGCCTCTCCTACTCCCACCACTTGTAGTGGTTGTATCCCATCTTCATGTTCCTATGTTACACTTGCTATGGTCGCTATGCATCCTCCTCATCTCAACTATTGTCTCCTCACCATCCTGGATCTCTCAGTTCTCACTAGGTCTCTCAAAACTCTATTTTTTCAAAATATTAAATAATTAAAAATGAATTATTTTTTAACCTATTTATACTTAATATTAAAATTATTTCCCATTCAAATATTTATCATTAGATTCCTTTTTTTGATCATATATTTGTTTTTACTAACTCATTTTTCTAACCATAAAAAGTTTTGGAATCGTAATTCGTAGAGAAATTTTCTAACTATTGTATGCATATATTTCAAAAAAAATGATTTTTCACTCTTTTTGCACTAATATATATAGGTTTTCCTAATGTTTCTCACATTGGATGCCTTCACATCTCTCACATTTCATTTTTTATCTATAGTACTAAGGTAAGTAAAGGTATGTGTTTTTTAATTATGTCCTTTCATTTATCTTATTTTCTCCTTATTTCACTTTATTTAGAATAAACATTATGTTTCATAATGCTTTATTCTTGAAGCACCATCCCCTATTACACTTACATGACACATGATGGTATTTTAATGGGGCATATGTATACACACAATATTTTTAAAATTGTATCAATTACTAACACTCTTTATCTTGTAGTAATGCATCAAGTCTCAATCTCTATAAGTGCATGCCTTAAGGGGTACACCAAGAAAGGGTGGGAAGACCATAGGTGATTTGTATGATTTTTATCCCTTTTTCCACCTACTATCTATGCACTTGTCTCATAAAAACCATTCCCTAAGCTTGACCTTCTCTTTTTTCACACTCCTCTAGTCTTTTACCACCTTCAATATCCCTTTTTCTAACCTAAAACCTCATTTTATAGTTTACATGACTATTTTGGCTATGTCAACCTTGTATTCTTATTGAAAAAACTTATTTATGGTCTAAGGCATCTCTTGGCTGACCTAATCTATGACCTAGTGAGTTTTTTCCAATAATGATACTAAGTCAACTAGGTCAACCCTATAAAATAAAACTTTTAGAAGGTTTTAGGGTTAAATTTTCCTATATAAACACAATCATTTTGTTATTATTTAGAGAAAAGAAGAAGAATAAATATATATTATGCATCAACTTATCCACCATTCTACTTGACAAATGAGCTTAGGGTTTCATACTTACTTTGGAGATATAGATCTTATCTTGTGGAGAAGCCTTTTGGATGTATTAATAGGTTGTGTATCCTAGAGATGATTTATCTTCATCATCCTTACATACCACAACAACCTCTTGTGAATCACTTTAGTCAAGTGAGATATTGAGGCTCGGTGGGTTCATCTTCAAAGGTAAGTATTCCTAAATTTGTTCCTCTTTTGAAAGAGTAGATAGATATGCACTTGTACTTATCTTCCATACATTAGGATTTAGTATACATTGATGTGAGTATATGTCTTCTATGCATGTTTACTTTTAGTGTTTATTACCCCCACTTTGTGCCATAAGATTTGGTGATAATTAGATTAGATTTTTTCTTTACTTATTATTATAGTGAATATGAAAACATATTAGTTAGGGTTATTGCATGATTTTTCTTGACTGGAGGCTTTAGAACCCTCCATAGTAATATTATTGTGATAAGAGATCCCCTATTCATTATAATGGAACCATATTGGTCATGTTCTTGATTATATAATGTATCCCTAATTAGAAGTGTAAGTAGGATCTATCTTCTCTAATCTAGGATTGATTTATATATATGATACATTTCTCATTGCATACAACATCCATCTCAAAACGAGGGAAATGGACTATAGGTGAACATGCCAAATAAGCAAATCAACCATAAATAATTATGAGTTCATATTGAATAACTTGAAGTGTAGTAGGAGAGTGGAATGGCCATGAAAAATAAGGATGTGGAGTGGGAAAAGAATAAGAAGAAGAAAAAGTAGAGAATGGAGGGGATGATAGAGGAAGAACAAAGGTTATATATAAGGAATAAAATCTACATTTCATAAATTTAAGTGGAAACCATTATAGAACTAGGTTGGTTAAACTTTAAGTTTATAATATTAGTTTTTAGTTGTAGACTTATACTTAGTAAGGAATAAAATAATAATTTTTTCCTTGATATGGGTTTTAGAATTTATTTCATTAAATGTATGTATTGGTGGATTATTTAAATAAAACCTAAGGTTTAATATTTACATACTTGGGGATGGAACCCAATTTTAT
>JARHVA010001580.1:1360000-1622500 GCA_037957365.1 Torreya grandis
TGTCTGAGTTCTAAATATCTTATTCATTTTAGACACAAACCTTAACATCTTATGATGGGAATTTATAAGAACCTATACTAATGAATACTTCTAAACTTTTTAGTTCAAAGGATTTTGTGTTCCTTTATCATTGATTTTGATCCTCATATGTACACTTACACATTAGTACCTTTGGGTAAGAGTACACACCTTAGGATGGCAAGGTGATTTATAAAATGGGATTGTTATGATTATTTTGGACGTGAGTTTTGATGTCTAGAGATTATAAAATATCAATGGAGTTATGTTATTTCTTCCCTTATTAGCTTATGTCACCAACCTCTTTCGATGATGATGTCTTTTCAAGGAGACTCTTTACAAGTTCAAGGAAAAATACATCTTAACCTAATTCTAAGGAGTGGATATGTAGGCTACCCAATATGTGGGGCCATTAGGTTTTATGTTTTAGGCTAGGTTAGGGTGGTCATGTCATCTTTTCTAGAGTTTAGGTGAAAATATCCTTAAGGAACCTATTTAATATACTATTTTTAGTGTATATTTGTGTGAAATTGTGCCCATGTGTTGGTAAGATTTTTTACTTTTCAATAAAGGATTAATTAATGTATAAACTCCCCATTAATAAATAAACCTAGTGCACCCATTTAAATCATAAAATAAAAAATAAATTAATTTAATTTAAACCATTTTTATTTTACTTGGAATTGTTAGACCTTGTTCTTAATGAAGTAATTAACTAAATAAATAAGTGTTCCCTTTTTAAATGATATATCACATTTGCATGTATTCATGCGAGTAATAAAATAAAGTAATTTAATTACTAATTTTTTTTTTGGTCACATTTCTTGTTCTAATGATGGATGTTTGGGAATAATAGTCAAGTAATTAAACATCATTAAATGAATTAACAAAAAAATACCATGTTTTTTATTTGGGTTTTTGAAGAAAAAAATTGGGCATGACACATGGAGGTGGATTCATTGAATTTTTTTTATGATGGCGCATGAAGTTAGTGCGAGGGAAACTAGGACCTATTTTTGAGGGGTCATAATTTGGTTTGGGATTCTAAAGATCATTTGATGGAAGGGACAAGGAAATATATTCTTATCTAATAAAAAAGTGAGAGTGGGAATGGGAATATAACCTGATGTCCCATGCAACATGGTAAGGCTATGGTTATAATGTTTTCCTTCATAGGAATTAATCACAATGCTAGGATATTTACATAACCTATATGATTCTATAAGATATATGTAGACTAAATTTAAAAACTAGAAAATGATAATATTACCAAAAAATGAGGAGGTGTAAAATACAGAGGAGGAGGAATAGTCAAGTTGGGATGAGGATAAACAATCAATATGTTAAGATAATGGGAAGAAATTCAAAATAATGTGAAACATTTAGGTGTTCCTACATTCATACCATATCATTCATCACATTATTGAAACTAATAAAACCATACATTGTGTAAATAAAAATGTAATTGGAAAATTTATAATAATTCAAAGCTACCAACATGCACTACACTAGATCTATAGTTATTTGAGTAAAATTAGGGATAGGTTTACAAAGATAATATTGAGTCCTAATAAAATATAATTGGTATGGATCTTCTATAGGAATATCAAGACACTATAAAATTTGAATTAAAACAAAATTATTAATATATAATTTTTTTTCATGAATCGTGTAATATTTTAAGTATAAAAAAACAAAAAATTGAAATTGAAATTAAACTTCATACCAATAAAGTATTACCAAAGTCAGTGGAATTTAATATGACTTCATCAAGTGTTTGTTGATCATGTTTTGATAGGAAGTCAACCATCAACTATTTTAAAATAAATTCCAAAACTTTATACATTTTATAAACAAAAATTAAATTTTAAAAATGCATTAAAATAATAAATTTATTCAAGTTAAGACACCGATTTTCCTTGTACATTTTCTCCTCCCTTTTCTGGATGAAAATGACTCATATAAATCATCAGAATCTCCAGTATTTTTAAAGTGAGATACAAGACCAAGGTAGATAATCTAGAATAGGATATACTTGTGAGGTTTGTAGAGATCATGTTGAAAGAATATGGAAGAGATAATACTGAATTAGGAAATTTTTTCATGATCTAAAACTCAAAATATAATGAACATCTAGGCATTAGGGGAAATTTTAATTAAAATTGGGCCTCCAAAATAAATTCTTAAATTATGGAGTATGATATATGAAAATAATGTAAATAAAATAAAAAATGACATCATCCCTTAGGCTTAAATGACTTAAAAAAATTTATATATTATAAAAAACTTACTAAGTCATGTAAACTAACCCAATTTGGTTAAATTAACCTTATTTGTTTTATTCCATTCTCTTCACTTTTAATAGAAAGTGAAAAGATTTTTTGTTTTTTTATACATAGAAGGTATTCTTATTTTTTTAAAATAAATTAACACTATTATAATGGAAATTAATATCAGATTATACCTAGACCAAAGGATTATGAATAAGTAATTAATATTCTTGGGTGCACTGGGAAAGGAGATGAGGTACAAAAATTAATCCCCAAAATTCCAACTGAACAAAGAGATGATTTATGGGATGCATTGCTACAGATGGATATTTTTAATTATCATTATAGGATTTCCAAAAAATTATTCCCTTGTCCATCAAAAAATTTGGTATGAAATTTTTATCCCCTATTCAAAGAATTATAAGGAAATTGGGGGAGGTTTTTAATTAGCAAGTTATTACTTTGAAAAAGGGCCACAATAGGGTCTCTTTAGATCTAGGGATCAAGTCCTTCAAAGTGAATTTTGATACTTTATCTATTTCAAAAATTAAGCACAAGTGTAATATTATGTTTTGGAGCTTGATAATATCATTGTAATGACCCCTAGGAGGGAGAAGATTTAGAATGTAGTAGAAATCACACTTGAGTCTCTGGTCTCTCTATTGAGGCATAGCATCCATTTCACAATATTATTATCACACTTATTTCTATGATTTTAAATATATATTTGGATGTAATAGTGGAAAATATTATATTAAGTTTGAAAGCATTACTTTGTGGCAAACAAAAAAAGATTAGTGTATTCACACAAGTATGGAACATAGCACTAGACTAGTCCAAGCTATCATCTTTGATGCATCTAATCAATAAATTATTGGTGGTTCAACATATGTTTTCTGAAAGGTTATCTATTACAATTTAGACCTAGCTAAGATGGAAGGGTTCAAATAACCAAAATTCATTTGACATTCATCTAGTGGAGATGATCATATGATGTTAATGTCTACTTTCTCAATAATGTATCTTGTGTCCAATGTCATTAAAATACAAATTCTTATTTTATTTCCTGTGTTTTAAAGTTGGAAGGGAACAAATTCAAATATATTTTTTATTATTGGAAAAATTTTAAGTGACTGGTAAAATATTTTTGTTTTGGTGAGATTTTAATTTAAAAAAATTGTATTTGGCTTTAGCATACTTCTGATCTTCCAAGGAAATCGAGATTCATTTTTTAAAAGGATAGAAATATTTTATATCATGCATTTATTATCCATAATTTTGAATCTCTTTTATAATTTGGAATTTGGTATGGATAATATTCTTGCTCAGTGTTTTTTTTTTTTATAAATTAATTTTACACTTTAAATTGAGCAATAGTAAATTAGTGGTTTTTGTATTAAATAATGTAGCTAGAAACAAAATGACTAATATATTAATATTTAGTTTTAAGTGGTTATATAAAATTGCTATAAGGTAGGTTTATGTTACCATAAAATAAAAATTAAAAAATAGACAAAATCTAGAAATGTGCATCCTGCCCATATCTTAACTTTCCTTTGAAAGGATGCTTGTAAATATTCAAAGCAGACCTAAAATTATCACCTAATTTTTATTGAATGTATCTTATGTATTTTAATTTAAACCATTATGTTATTATTCCTTCCTTATAACTATTAGGACATCATACTTCTTTTGAGGAGGAATTGAATTATATCTGGGAGGTCGTATTTCACTAAGGTATTTTATCAAGAAGTTCTCTTTCCTTGTGTATGAATTTTCATCATCCCACATGACTCATAAGACCCTTGCATAATTATTATGTTAGTTAAAAATTATTTTAAACTTTAGGATGGCATTCAACAATTATTAGGATTTTTTAATATTTTTTATATGAATTTGCTTATGAGGAGCTTTCATGCTCCCTTCACCCATGCAAAGTTATGATTGAAATAAAATGTGATGGGTAGTTCTTTTGTATAATTTGTTTTAGCATTGTAAAATGTGTGATTATAATCAAAACTCACTTAAGAGATTATAATTACTGATAGATATGTTTTCTTTTAGCTATGCATTTCACAAATGCTTTATCTTCTTAGTTGTGCATTCAGTAGATGCATTATATTTTTTACCTATGACATTAAAAAATTATTTACCTCTTTAGATGTGCATATAATATATTGTAATATGGAGACCAAAAATATATTTTAATTCACATATGTTTTATTCCATCCAAGTCAAAGGAAGAAACAATTATGTATGTCTGCTCAGTGGAAAATATAGGTGAAAATAAGTACACTAGCATATGAAGCTCCAACATTACAAATGGAAAAATAATAAATGACTATTAATTAAATTATAATAAAATTTTTAATTTTCCTAACATTTATAAATGATGTCTTCTATTCCTTTAAGAACAAGCATATTTATAAATGGGATTTTTGTGTTATGTTTATTATTTTCATTAATACTTTAATCTTTATTAAACCAAAAAAAGAAACCTATAATGGTTGTTCCAAGAATAAGTGTGTCCACTTATCTTAGATAGAATAAACAATAATATTATGGTGGAATTTACTTGGTTATTATGGAAGAGTTTACATTAACACCATATTAAATGGTGAGAAATTAGTAGAAAATGTATTATGGTGTAAAGATGAGATAATTGTGTCATTCCACACAACTACTTAAGTCGATGTTTTAATTATTTTTTATTTTTTTTAGAAACGTATAGGGTAAGAGCAATGTGAACCTCATTCCTAAGGTTCCCTATACTAATATATCTCTAAATTAAGTACATTAAAATTTTATCTCACATGATCTAAAACATAAATTTATTTTATGTCAAATAATTATATTTTTATACAATCAAGCTCAAGTAATTTATAATAAAGAAAGTTTGCTATTAAGAGAGTGTCTGTTAATTAGAATTTTATTTAGGATCTCAAAATATCAAACAAACTACAAGTTGGTAAAATTATATATACTTTCTAATATAGTTCTTATTGAACTCAAATATACTTTAGAAAGTTTATATTTAATTCATTTATTAATGTAGGTGTTAAAACTATTGGACAAATAAATGGTCTTATATGAGGCAAATCATAATGGTGTAGCACCTTTATTATTTATGTGTAAGTAAAAATAAAATATACAAGTTTTTATCCTTGTTGGACCCAAAGTTAATACCATATCATAAAACACTTATTTGGTTACTCTAATATCTTAGATTTTGACATTTGTGATAGCTTATAGAATACTATCATAGGTAGAACTTCCAGTGTCAAGAGTTGAAACATAATACTTAATAGTTAAACTTAACATTATATACATACTATCTCAGGTGTTACTTTAAATTTTATTAATGGAAACTACTAACTATGGAAGTAAAATCAATGTTATTACTATAAAATTACACAACATCCTTGATACAATCAACATTTCACAGTGAAAATAACATTTTTTTCCTCTATTATGTTCCATATACTTTTTTATTTCACTTACATTGCATCAATTGTCATTAGTCAAAAAAATATATTTCAAATGGAGGTAAGTTACACACATTTAATTATCCAACTATAGTGCATTATTCAATGATGCAAGTTTGAATCTCGTTAAGTTCACCTCCATTATTGTTTTAGATTACCATCACTATTGGAAGTAGTCATCTGATACTCATGATCTTATTATAATATGGATATATATATTTTAATTAAATTACAATACAAACACCCATAAACATTTAGCTATTATAATAAACATGCATAAATGTTCACTAACTAAAGCAAAAGTTATGCAATGTTTAGTGATGAATATTTAATATCATGAAATTTAGTGTCATTCATAAAGATTTGAGATGGATCCCAAAGCACACAAAAGACACAAATTAGACCAATAGAAAGTGCATGCCAAAATGCACTAATCACAAAATCACTTTGCCAATATGCACTGAAAGGATCTGTTACATTAAATAAAGTTCATATCCAATTAAATTTTTCTTTCTTAAATACCAAATATAATTCTTGTCATCCTAATTTTAAAAATATAACTTAAAAAAATGTTAAAATTTTAGATGAATTAAATTTTATGTTCCTACGTGACACATAGTTGACAATGTAAACTACAATACATGGGAATAAAAAAGATTAATAAATACATTAAAGTTATAAATTATTGAGGGTTACAAGTACTAGTACTTCTCCACTCTAAAGGATATGAACTTAAAAATATATTTATAAGTACATTAAAATTATAAATTATCAAGGAATAAAATATATATAATTTAAAAATTATTTTTAACAAATTTTAATATACAATTTAAATTAAATTGATTTTAGCACTTACCAAATTATATAAAAATATAGTTCTAGTCTTCCTCATTATTAGCAACCTTTTACCATCTTTAAAAACAAAATTATTTTATATATTTTACAATTTGATTTTTTATGCAACGTATTATTACTTTACATCTTTTATCAAAGATGGTGGTAAATTTTTTACATTGTTTGAATCCCCTAAATAGTAATTGATGTTAATTGTAGGTGCATCCCTAATATTGGCTTAGCCATGAAATTCACACCTTTTGCAAGTACCATAACTAATGGTGATTGATGAGGCTAACACACCCTTACAATTTTTGAAGAGATTTGTCTAATTTAAGGTGAATTGGTTAAAGTTGTGGTCAAGAGTATGACTCATAATCCAAGCAACAACCCTTGTTCTTGAAAGTATTCATTATGTTGCTTTACCGTACTTATATAGTTATTTCTAGAGGCCAGGGAATAAATTATTACTTTTTTATGATTGATATGAAAGCCATGCCTTAATTTATTTCAAGGAGGAGGTTTTGAAAGATGTAACTACAAATGGTTATGGAACCCAACTATTATATCAACCAAATAATTTCATCCCAGTGTTTATCAAACTTCATTGAATATTTTAGGATTTTATATATTATAATCATAAACTGAAGTCTAAATACATATTAGTATTGACTCTTCTATTTTGGCTATCCAAATAACATATATTTTGATGAAATTGTGGCTTTGAGGAGAAGAATATAATAGAATCAGAATGTACAATAACAAGACCATTAAATTTTTATTAATTAATAATTTTTAGAAATTGATGAAAGAATAGAAAACATTCTCACTTTTTTTATCATTCAACTTTGAACATAGGAAAGAAAATTAGATTTTTTATTCTAATGACATTGGATACAAGATATTCAATAGAGATAAAATATGTTAAACTGCCAATATTATCTCAATCAAATGCCTCAAATATGATAGCCTAGACTAGTCTATTATTCTGTTCCATACATTTTTCCATGGAAAAATCTTTCTTTTCTTGCCATAAGGTATTTTTTTAAAACTTAATATAATGTTTTTTAGTATTGTATCTAAATCCATATTTAGAATCAGAGGAAGAAGTTTCATGCCCTCACTTCCTCCATATCCATTCTCCCTAAAATTGGAATGTTTATATTCATGCATTGATCCTTCAATTAGAATAATTATAGTCACCATTAAATAAACCAAAATAATCCATGATGAATACACATGGAGGAAGATGGTGATGAAGAATCTGTTAAGATGCAATTGACTTGTTCAAATTTAAACCCACTATTAGATGAGTTAAGAATCATTAAATCATACCCAATGTCCCATCTATACCCAATCTTATATATCAATATTAATACTAGAATGCTTTAATATCAATATATAATGGAGGGAATGGCTTTTTAAAAAAAATAGAATGTTTTTTAAACAAAATAGATTTTTTAGTAAAAAGCCACCTGAAATGTAGACAAAAATAAGAGGAATTAAAATATGAATTTAAAAATCTATAATGTCATTATATTATGAAAGTATTATAAACATAAGATTGAGATTGATCTTTGAGGGATGAAATAGTTGAAAGACCAATTTAAAAATATAGAAAGTATAGTTAACAAGGTGTTTTTAAGATTCATAATATAGATATGTGGCCCCACCTAACCCATGTAGTTAAGTTTTTTTTTAAATGTATATTTAAATAATTTTTCATTTATAATATTCCTTAGAAGGCCCATTTTACATCTAAATTTCCTCTAATGATACTTACTCTATCAAACTCTGCTTGAGAGATTTGATAACAACCAAAGGCTATTATGTTGCCTTAGAGGTCATAATAGGTTTTAAGATAGGAAGAGGATTAAAAATAGGTGGAAGTAAAAATGGGCTTTTGAAAACACTAACCATTAGTATAAAATGTGTTGTGGCATGTCCTACCAAATCCCTTGGAATCCTTCATGTTAAAATAGCTTACTTATTTTTTGAACATAAACATTGCATGTAGTTTTCAAAACAATTATAATGGGACCTCGAGGTGGTTATTGGGTGGTTTATAAAAAATCCACCATTGATCCTATAAATTGTCACATATATGTTGGTTTTACACCACTTAATGAAAAAATGGTTTTATTAGTGTTTACAAATTTTATTTTCATAGGGTAGGCAAAATGTTCCACTAACATCTCCTTAGTGATACTCAATTTACAAACTTGATCACAAGACAATAAAATAGCACGTTCCATTTTTTTTACAGTGGTCCATGACTCTAGGGAATAAATTTTATTAACTAGGTATTGATGTTTTAGACATTTTTCTCCAAGTTTTGCATAAGGCTTGTGATATTTGAATAAATGTGTCTTTCAACCTTAAATCTTGTATCATTATAATATATATATATATATATATATATATATATATATTAGTTATACTTATTCATTAATTTAAAATGATCAAATGGAGTTCAAAAACTAATAATCTACACTAAGACCTCATGAGCATACAAAGATTAAGATACCAATGATAAGGTTAAACGAATACAATGCAAACATTCATTAGAAACCTCATCTTTATGTATGACTTGTCTCATATTTAATTTCAAGTGATATTTATCAATGTTAAGGTCCCAAAATTGACCATCTCTCCTTTAATATTTGAGAATTTAAGTTAATAATCATGACCTTTGATGAACAAGTTAGTAGGATAAAATGGTAGGGATTCACTATAATTATTGAGCATGTGAATAAAAAAGAGAATAGATATGTTTATAACAAATTAATATCAATGAATACCCTTCATCTTACTTCCAAGATGGATGGTTACAAATGTATCCTTAAAAAGGTACATATATTATCACATGGATTCATAACATGAGCCCTTCATCTTGTCTAAGATATAGGGCTAATTATGGCTCTTAAAAATATCAAATGGGGATTAATATGAACCCCCCATCTTTGATGCAATATGGAGGGTACTCAAAATATCTTTGTAAGAGTTAATGTGGGCCCTTCATCTTGTTTCCAAGATAAAGGTTGGAGAACAATTCTCAAGAAAGCACATGGATAATCAATGTAGGCCCTTCATCTTCTTTCTAAGATGAAGAGTTGATAATGTTCCCCTAAAATATTTCACAAGATTCATTGTGGGCCTTTCAATCTTGTCTCTAATATGAAGGGTGGAGAATAATCCTTTATATTAATTCATTAAATAATTAGTGAGATCCCAAGAGAATATTCTATAAGATTTCAAGAATATTTCTTAAATGATGATAATTTTTTGGAAAGAAAAGGAAAAGGAAGAATTAATAATTAAACATAAATTATAATTTCATTTGGATATAATTATAATTAGACAGGATTTAGAGAAAGGGATTGATTGTATTAATTGATCAATGAATGGGAATTAGTGAATTGATCAGAGTAAAATAATTGACCAGAGAAAATGCCCAAATTGATATTTGAATAGATTTAATATGGTGAATTATCCCACTAGAGATTCCCCAAGGTAAATTAAAATTCATATATTAGATGAACAAATAAATTTAGACCAATTTGTGTGTAATTATGGGAAGTCATTCTATTTTGTAATTTTGGCATGTGAGTGATAAAAATGGAGTATCTACATTTTCTTCTATTTGAGAAGGCATTGTGATATGTAGACCAACCAATGACCTTTCAAATAATAATTTTTTTGTTAAAATGATCATAGAATAAAATTAGCAGACATCAAATGTGATATTTTTTACTAAAAATAGTAGAAAATAAATTCAAATATGTCCTAAAATACCACTTTATAAGCCCTAGATGCCCCCTCTAAGGGATAGTCAGGAAAAAACTAGATTAGTGGACCAAAGAAAAGAATAAATGATTATAAAGAGATCCATGAATCTGATTTTTATCTCATGTAATGATTATTTCATTTGATTATGTCTCTTCTAATTAGTTTAGACATGGTTGATATGAATTTGAGTTATAAATTCTATTACTATTAGTATTTAATGAGATTGATGTTATGCTCAGTTGATTTTATGACCTTGATGTAAATGATCATGATGTTTGTTAGTATTATTATTGGATATATAGATTTTTGAGTTAAACGTTATTGCTAGAATGTTTGAGGTTTTATTTTTAATATTTCACATGATAGTATGTATCATAATATTGAAATGAATCATGACAAATATTGTTTTTCAACATGCATAAATGTGAATTCAAAATGCAAATGTATATAACTTAAAACTAGATATGGAAAATCAAGCATCACATGTAAAACATAATGTACTTAAATCAATTCTAATTCAGATACACATTGTTCATAACTTAAAGTCATGATTTGAATAATCAAGACTTAAATAAGAAAATAAATGTACTAAATTAAGACAATGATTGGGCCCCTTAATTTGGTAAGTATAATATTCATGTCAACACGACTTATACATCATCATGAGGCATCATTCTAAATGATGAAATTTTGACATCTTGGCACCAACTAGAAGAATCAACACATAACTTGCACCAATTGGTAGGTATCTAACCAATTCTAAGATTTTTGGGGCATCTTCCAAGTTGGGAGATACATGGAGACTATAGATAAAACTTCATGAGGTGGTGGAGCTAGAAGAATGATCATAGAGGCTCCAACTTAGCACCTAGTATGCACATTCCACCATGGTAGAGATGTTCTCAAATAGATATAAAACAAGATTAAACCAGTGAAGTAGAAGATGTGATAATGTTGTAGTGAATCTTTAAAAAATTTAAAATGATTTATAACCATTTATAGACCACCATTAGACTTAGGACTACATTGGATGCTATGAAGGATCCATTTGTATACTCTCATTCTCTCTTATGATCCTTTGGTCCATTAAGTAGTACAAACTTGGATATATTTCATGTTATGAAATCTTTATTACATAAAGCTTTGATTAATGGTGATGAATGTTGTATCTATTAATACTCTATCTAGTTTATATATCTTAAATTACTATTTGAATCCATCATAATTATAATGTTATAATTTCAATATATTTATGTTATGTTCATGTGAGTTTTTGGTTCATGTTATTAATGGTATCCTTGTAATAGACTATGAAATCAGTCATAAATTGCATAAATACTAAGTATATAAAGCCCATGCACCAAGTGTCCTTACTCTTACTAAGAAGGTCAAGCCTATTCTGAGTACTTTAACTAAAATCACCCCTTGACCTTTCAAGTGCCATTATGATGCTAGGCTATAGTTAAATAAAGGCTTGCACCCTTATGACTCTAGGACTAGTCGACCAAAAGGCTTATGACTATCATCCACCAAGCTTAGTCTATGAAATACTTGTGCCTATGAATCCACCCAAAGCCTTATTTGAATTGACCAAGTCCCATAATTAATGTCTTGGACCATGGAACAACTAGCCAAACATGGTCCCTAGCTCCTTCTTATTTGTACTTTAAGTAAATGCATAAGGCTTGTACCTTATTTGAATTGATGTCAACACAGTCAAGTGTAAAATTTTGAGTACAAAGGGTATATCCCATGTTTGTTCTTGGTTATGAGAAACTAAGATTTGACTAAAAAACCTTGAGTGCCCTTTTCTACAACATTTTGGTTCCATTACTAGGGCCATGTTGAATTCTATTGTTGTAATGGTGTGGTAGAATGATGTATCCAATCTCACTCAAAAACATCAAATACTAGATATAACAAGTAGAAGATAGATTCACACTAAAGCATCCAACCTTTAGAGGATAAAAGCTAAGAAAGTGGGTTTAGAACAACATGTATGATGCTTTGTATGAGGTATTTTTCTATGAATTGCCTAAGCATGTGTACCAATGGTTGGTTATATATTCAAACCATAGAAGATGAAGATATGTATAACACTATGAGTAGATGGAGTGCTGATAGAAACTTGTGACTTTTGACTCCACTTAGACTAGAGTAGTAGTTAAATGGTGGCAATGAGCATTGAATAGTTACATGCTTGAGTTCATAATTTCAACATATTCATGCCCTGAGGAAGTAGAGTGTCAATTTTTAAACGAATCTAGAGGCATGTTTATGAAATAATTTAGTGTAGAGATCAATAAGTTAATGGTGGATTATGGTTTTTAATCTTTTTGGATGGAAGGTTAAATTCCTCTCGTGTATGAGCAACATAAAGGGGGAAAAGGGGATGTGTAGGTGAAGCAGAATGGAAGGGAATGAGTAGATTAACACTCAAGAGATTAGGAGATAGACCTATAATAAGTGATTATGCATATTGATGGGATATTTAGAACCTATGAGTGTCGAGATAACCCATAACAATCAAGAAGAGCATGGGAAAGGATATCTTGAAATATATTAGCATGTGGATGAGATATATAATGAAGTAATGAAATGAGCTCAACATTTGATAGGTGTGGAACTCATTGGGTTCCTAGATTATTTGGTGAGTAAAGATATGTTTTATGTGCCTACCCCCTTTGAACCTATGGTGCATGCTCATACACTAGATCCCCCACTTAAAGAAAGTACATAAGTGATAATTGACTATTGACATAGATCTTAGATATTTTGTAGACTTGGAGTGTAACTTTATGATTGAAAAAAATATTCCATACAAGGAGGTTATCACAACTACATATATACCATTGGGTGTTATCTCACTATAATAAAACTTGAGCACAAACATACCATCTTAGCCAATATCAGTAACACAGAGTGGGAAATAGCCTATAAGAAGTGGTTTGGTACCATAAGTAAGTATTACAGTGCCATTGACATCAACTGCACCAATAATAATAATAGGACCAATTCCTAACCAATTATTTGGAAGTGTTGGAGGACCACCACCAAGATAGACATTAGGGGGACAAGCACTTCAGATCCTAGCTACCCCTCCATAGAAAAATTACTATAAAATGGCCATACACTTGCTAGAGTATCACAACGTGGAGAAACCCATAAAGCATATGCTAAAGTGTGAACTATAATGTCATGCACAAAGCATAACCCAATTAGAGTTCAAGGCAACCTAGTTTATGACCACTCTACTTGATCATGCCCATACCTGGTACATAAAATTTGATCCTAACTAGGCTATGATTGATTATGATACCCTGAAAGAGGCATTCTTGAAAGAATTTGACATTTTAGAGTATAAACAACAAAGCATTTATACACTCAAAGAGATTACATAAGGACTCTCAAAATGTGTATACTTGTACGATGCAAGGTTCAAAACTATCTTTTCTAATCTCTCATATGATATTCACCCTTCCCAACATGAATAGTGGTTTATTGGAGGTTTTCTCATGCCATTCTAACAAACACTTTATATGAATATTTTTATAGATCCTCAAGAGGTTCTTGAAGCCACACTTAGAGCTAAGGCAATCAGAAGTGAAAATACTAGGATCAACCCATTTATGGATGTGTAGATTACATTTATGGCCTCCCAAATCAAAATATTACCATTATCTCATCACAAGATGCTCAAAGTGGATTATGGTGCACCGATTATGAAGTGGAAGGTAATAATATGAATAACTACTCATAAAGGAATGTGCACACCCTACTTCTAAGTTATCATATTTATTGAGAGGCACATGATGTTCATAAATTTCATTTATTACAATGTGCTAGCTAGGTTAACATAACCATATATTGTTAGTTTTGTAATGCCTATACCCATACCACCACTAATTTTTGGGTTATTTCCAAGATGTACAAGAATATGGAAAGAGGTTTAAGGTAGGCCATTGCAATATTCAAAGGGCAAACTGACCAATGAAATGAAGAGTATGATCAAAAAAATATAGGATTTAGGATGCAATGAGGCATAAGAGGGTGAGTTGAAGGATGAGGTGGTAGAAGGTTCCCACCATGATCATGTTATAAGTGTGGCTTTAAAGAGCACTATCAATGCAACTTCCCTACACATCCCATGTGTGGATATTATTGAGGGTCCCTTAAGGTTGAGGAATGCCCTGATTTGAATAAAATGTTGACCCAAGGTAGGCCCTCCATAACTAAGGGCATATAAATAATAAGGTGCAAGACAAAAATAGAAAAATGGACCTTGAAAGCACAACTAACCCATATAGAGATAGTCAAGGTGTAGGTAACTACTCACAATGGATTCACCACTTAATCACCAATTTCACTAACCCCTGAGTTATGCTTACAATATGGGGATAAGGATCACACTAAGCACATAATGTGGTCTAAACCCAAAGTATCACCTTACCCAGACCTGGCGCACCAAAAATATGTAATAAAATAGGCCATGAGTGTAATACAAAACCTTCAATGGGAGCTCTAATTAGTAAGAGATCTTAAAGTGTAGGTTGTTGCCTCCTAAAATTAGGATAGATAAGAAATTGAGATATAAGAATTAACAGAGATATTTCACCTCCTACAAATAGAGGGAATACTTCCCCTATTTAATAACTTTCTCTTAGATCATGTAGGTCAAAATATAGTTAAATTCACTATTACATATATGGAGAGGGTATGAGAAGTCTAGCATACAAATAATATAGAGTATAACCAAGAACTCTTGGTGAATTACACTATTGATGGATGGTATGTTTATCAGGTCCTTATAGACATAGATGTTAAAGTTAATATCTTGACTAAGAATTCCTAGGATAAATTATTAAGCCATCCTTGAGGCCTTCCCCTCATGTAATTTTTATGGCTAACAAGACCTGGGCATAGTTGATTAAAATTATGAAGAGCACATTTTTAGATATCATGGGCACTAAATTCCATATTGACTTCTAAGTGATCGAGTTAGTAGAATAGGATGACTATCCAGTACTTATAGGAAGTCCATGGTGTTATCAAAATAACACAAATATGCACTTTAATAAGATCTATATGACATTTGAGAATGGAAAAGAGAGGGTATTTATACCCATCTCATAAAACCAAGGACCCCCCTATGTTAAGAGTGTGGAACTTGAGGTTGAGATGCACATAGACATTAGTAGGAAAAGTAATGAGGACCTAGACATCTTCACCTACTTTGGTGATTATGACCCTATAGTGTATGTGTGTCTTTAATCTACAAATAAAATGCCCCAAGGAACCTATGGGCGCATGACTTCTATAAAACCTTAAATATGTGGGCATGATTGTGGTATGTTGTCAATGAGATGCACCATGAGATAGCCAACTGGGATGCACTTGAGGAGGAGTTTGTCCACACCTTCTCTTTTTCTTCACAAAACCTTGAATTGATTGAGGCACTATAGATAGTTTGAAGGTCAATGTTTGAGGACACTATAATATTGGAGGAGTGCCTGAAAGACATGTTTGGTGAAAAGGGGTTGGCACTCCTAGATTTGTTTGAAAAATAAACCCTCAATAGTGACTCTAGTGATGAGGATCATCAAACATGGAAGGTATGTAAATATACACTTTTTAGAAGCAAGAGGAAGTTAGTGTGTCAAGTTGAGTATTACACCATAGAAGAAGAAGACCTTACCCATATTTAGATAGAAATAATTGAGGGAAGTAGACAAGTCAAGAATTTTCACTAGGAAAAGAATGATCCCTATTATACACCACTAAATACTATAAAGGTAGTTATCAGCTCTAAAGGGGAACCATAGATTACTACTTTGGGCACCTACTAGTCTGACATAGAGCTAGCACATATTTTTGATATCTTAAAGGATTTAAAAGACTTTTTTATTTGGAATTAATGAGATATGAAAGGTATAAACCCATCCTTTAGGAAGATGAACATAAAGATAGTCAATGATGTAAGACCTATCAAGAAATGACCTTACAAAATGAGCCCCAATATTTGTTCTAAGTTCAAAATAAAGATTGACGGTATGCTAGCCATGTGCATCATATACTTTATGCAAGAATCTAAATGGGTTATCTTAATGGTCATCAGCATCAAAAAGGATGGTGCATCTAGATTTGTGTTGACTATATATTTTTGAATGCCACCTACATAACCGACCCATTTCCAACTCTATTCATCGATGAAGTCTTGGATGGCATTATAGGTTATGAGATCTACACTTTCACTGATGGGTTGTTAGGATGCCATCAAGTCCAGATCAAATAGGAGGACAAGCCAAAAACAACATTTATGACAAAATGGGGTTATTTCACATATAACATGATGCCCTTTAGACCAAAGAATGCACTAGTTGTATTCTCCCAAGTGGTGATCACCACTTTTAAGGACTTCATTCACAATTTCTTCCAAGTTGACTTTGATTATTATACTATGTATGGATTAGTGAAAGATCACTATGATAACTTACACCTAATGTTTGAGAGGTGAAAGCAATTGTATATTTTTTTGAACCTCAATAAATATGTTTTCATAACAACATTTTTTACTTTAATTGGGCACATCATTTTCAAAGATGGTATGCTCATTGATCTTATGATTATTATGATCATCCTTTAGCTCCAAACCCCATCAACACAAAATAATTTTCACACATTTCTTGGACATTATAGTTACTATAGGAATCATAATTAAATATGCTAAGATTATGGTACCACTAAAAGAACTCTTGCAAAAATATGGCCCATTCTATTGGGACATAGTGTAGGAAGATGTATTTTAAACCTTGAAGCTCAAATTGGCAAGCATGTTGATATTACAATTTCTTGACTAAGTGATTCCATTTCATGTCCATGTCGATGCATCTAGTACTAAAATCAGCACCATTTTGGCAAAACTAGGTAAAAGCAAAATGGATCATCCCATTTCTTTCACAATTAGAAAATAGACCAAGGTAGATCAAAATTATAACATAAATGAATGTGAGGTTATTGCCATGGTCTACTCTCTATAAAAAATTTAGTAATATTTTTTGGAAACCCCCTTCATCTTCTTCACTGATCATGAGGTGCTTATGTACTTGGTGAACAAACCTATTATCTATAGGCACATTTGTTGATGGATCTTTTTATTTTAATGATTATAGTTCTCTATTATAGTAAATCCTATAAAAATAAACCCATGCCCAAACTATCTATCTTGCATCAACTCTGGTGATGTTGTAGCACCTATTGAAGATGATATGTCAGATGTACAACTTTATAGGGTCTAGTACATCCTAAAAGACTTGGAAGATATCACTAGATCTCTGATGTCTAGATCTACACCCCAAACTATGACAACTAAGTAGAATAAGTACCTCATAATTTGTGCTACCCATTTTCAACTCATTGGCAGGGAATTGTATAATTTGAGCTAGGATGAGGCCTTATGTCAATGTGTCTTGGAGAATGGACATGACACAATATTACAAAAGGTGTATGGGGGGCTTTTGGGAGGCCATTATGCTAGATATGTTACGACATGTAAGGTATTGTAATAATGTTTGTGGTGTCTAACTCTATTCTAAGACACAAAAAATTATACCAAAGCATGTGAAATTTTCCAATGCACCACAAAACTAAACCATTAGGATCAGATGCCTCTTGTATACACATAATATTTTCAACTTTTATCAAATACTCATGTTTTACATCTTAAAATAACTTGTTTAGACTCAATATATTTGAGTGAATGACCTAAGGGGTTCACTGGGAAAGGGGTGGGCAAACCATTAGTGCTTCATAGGATTATTATCCCTTATTGTCACTTATTACCAATCCAACCAACTCAAAACCATTCCCTAAGATATTACTCCTCCTTTACACACTCTTCTAGTAGTTTCACTTTCTAACCCTATTTCCCTCACCTTAAGTCCCTTTTGTCAGTCAATTGTGCTAGGGTAATTAGATTGACCTTGTATAATTTTAGGTGATTTTCACTTAAGAACTAGTTTAGCTCTTGGTCGACCTAGCCCATGACCTAGTGAATAATTATCCAAAATTATACTAGGTCAACTAGGTCAACCCTATCGATCAAGAATTTAGAAGGGATTAGGGTTAAATATACCTATATATACAAGATAATTTCATCATTATTTCAGAAGGCAATCAAGAGTTATTATTCAATTGCACTTCTTTACAATATGCTCTTCCACCATTCTACTTGAGGATTCTTAGCTCAGGGTTTTTACTTGGAGAATCTAGTCTTGTGGATAAGTGCTAGATGATTTGTCCTTTTTTAGTGATCCTTAAAAACCACAACAACCTCTATTGAATCCCCTTTGGCCAAGGGAGAGATTGAGTCTCGACAGGTTCATCATTTAGGTAAGTATTCTCTAATTTTACTCCTCTCTTTAATAGATAGAAGTAGCATAAGTATTGGATTTGAATAATATTACTCTTCTTATTCCATGAATTAGGGTATTACTCATACATATCTTAATTTAAATTATCCTATGTATGTTCTAATTGTTTACTAACCCCTCATATTGTGTCATAAGCTTTGGTGAGCACTAGATTAGATTTATTTTACTTTTTATTAGTTTAGTGAGATATCAAAACATATGACCCCATTTAGGGTTATTGCATGATTATGTTTGATTGGAGGATTTGGAATTGTCCCTAAAACTATGTATTATGGTAATACATCTCCTAATTGACTCTATTGGATCCCCATATTGGTCATTTTCCTACTTAAAAAATGTGTCCCCAATCAGAAGTGTATGGTATGATCTATCTTCTCTGAGTTAGGATTAATTTATAGACATGATACATTTCTAATCGAAAACATTTTAATGAACCTGATGTGAATCTAACCCTTTTAGATTTTTATTTACTTATTTTATCATTTTATAATTTTATTTTCCATATATTTGTGATGATGGGTTGATTATATCGACATAGTACTAACTTCTATGTACAAGTATAACACAGTCACATCCATATGACTATGTTATTTTTTTGTAAGTTTTTTATAGTTCTATTTCAGACTGCTAGGTCAACCTAGTTGACTATGTACATTTTTAGGCATCAAAATCAGCACACTAGGTTAACGCAATCGACCTTGTACATTTTTAGGTTATCAGCAATAAGTTTTTGCAAAGCTAGGTCGACCCAATTGACACAAATAGAAAAATTGGAAAGTAAAAATCAAGGTTATTTAACAATAATCTTATTTTTATCTACATCTTCCAACCCACCAAAGTTTTTTTATCCTTCTCTATCATTTCTAGCATTTGTTACAGTTCTATTTTTTATAGTTTGCAGTCTTTAAAATTGCCCTTGCACAGTCAACTTGGTCGACTCTATTGACGTAGTTTTATATTTTATATTCTATTTGGAAAGCTAGGTTAACCTTATCAATGTAGTTCATTTTTAGACCTTTACTTCCATAGTATATATACAACACTATCAACCCTATTCTATATTGTTTGCATACACTATCAACTGAATCAACACTATACTATGTTTCAAAGTCATGATTAACCTTTATATGCTAGTAATTAGCTCACACTTTCATTTATTGTTTATTTCATGCTTAGGATAGATCGCATAGCCTAATTAGGTGGTTTTCAATATACTATTTATTTTCATTATTTTCTCTTTTATGCACACACTACCAAAATCACAAAATATTAAAACACATTTTAATAATTGTCTACCCAAGGCCAACCTACTTAGATTTCATCACCAAGGGGGAAGATAACTTGGTTTTTTATCCAAGTATAAACACATGGTTAATGTTATATTTTGGATAAAAAATCGACACCTTTATCACTGTTATGTGTGAAGTGATGGGGTAGGCCCCAATACCAAGCCAATACCATTGCCAATATAAATCCCTTTTAACCCAAATGTCCTAAAACCATCCTTAGATTGATTTTTAGTTATTTTCTTACAAATAACTTCCTATCACATATAAAAATATACTCTCATAATCTAACAACATTTAGGCTGACCACTTAAGTTAGCTTTTATTTTTTAAGTTGATTACTTTCTCTTTGCTCAATTGTATGTTGTATTATAAAAACTTGCATTAACTAACATTGGTACAATGTTTTGTGTTGTGTGCCTTAATTGGATCAACCTCATTGACCCAATTTATTATGTGTTTCCCTTAATTTATTGATTTCAAAAATATATTCTTGTCTCAATATACATTCATTTTTATCAAAATAGTCTCTTACAGATTGTCTATTTTTTCTTGCTTGTTGTCTAAGGTTAACCTAATTAACCCTATACCCTTTTTCAGACCCTGTATTTTATGCTAAGTTGACCCAATGGACTCTATATAGTTTTTAGTCCTTATTTTATATACTAGGTTGACCCAGTCAAATCCATACTATTTTTGCCTTCCCTATCTGATGACCCTAATCTATGTTTCACTTTCTTAGGATTTTGTTCATTTCTATCTAGTCATCATGAGATGCCCTATTAGAATCTTCTTGGACAACCTAAATCCCTTTAGATGCTATATGGGGTTCTATTTACTTCTTGTCTTTTGTTTTCTTTTCTTCCTCTTTTTAGCTTGTATAACATCTTGTGATGCCCATCCACACACTTCTCTAGACTTTGGGGCATCTTATAATGCCTTCCCACATGTAATTTCAAACCCTAGAGCATCTTGTAATTCCCATCCTTACATCTAATTACCCTTTGGTTAATTTTTTGATGCTCACTCTTATTATCCATTACATGTTACCAAACTCATTTGACTTTAAGAAATAGTCTGAGACACATAGGTTGGTCTCTCACATGCTCATCCTTGATATAAACATTAGTTTAGGATCCTTCCCTTCTTTTCAAAGCTTTATATATGCTATCTATCTAACACTCTTTTCAAGATACTTACATGAGTATCTAAATTTGTATCATTTCTCTCTTTTAAAAAACCTTTAGTCCTTCCCTTTTGGTCTTTTAGTTTCCTTGTTTCTCTCATGAGTTGCATTGTAAAACCATGGATAAGACCCGATCTTCCTCACAAATACCATCTTTTTTGTCTCATTTAGATTTACAATGCTTTATGGCACCCTTTTGGGTTTATTTTTTATGATTTTTAGTATAATAACATGGATAGGACCTGGCCTTCCTCATAAAATTACCATTTTGTCATTCCTTTGCTAGAATGAGTTGATCCTTGTTCTCAAATTTAGATTTTACTTCTTTTGATAGATTAAATTTGTACAACAATCTATATTAGCATGTTTTCCTCCATTTCCATTATTCTTATGATAAGGAATCACACTTTACTATCATTATATCCATTTTTGCCTTTTTTTACATTTTTTATGATTTGAAGCAATTCAAATTGTTCCATGTGTCACTCCTCTTGATTTCCTTTCCTTTCACTCCACATTGGATAAAATAAGGTCAAATTCAAAATAACACTTTTATTTCACCTAGATTTATGAGACTCTTAGATCCCATGCTCTTTGAAGTTCTCTTTCTTAGAAACTAAGTCCTAAGTATTCCAATAAAATTCATCTTTAGCACCCATGTTTGGTCTTCTAAATCTATATGGAGAAGTAAGAGAAAAAAGCATTCAATAAATTTAAAAGCCAAATCATTTGAAACAAAAGGAAATGATATATAAAAGGTAACATACAAATCTCAAAATTCAATATCACACCAAAATATGTGATTACAAACACATCTCCTATCTCTAATCAAATATCAAACTCCACAGTTAGCCTCACATAGATCCAAGGTCCATTGGGGTGCAGTAGGCTAGTAGATTAGAATAGGAGAATTCCAAAAACTCTATGGTGCTACCTACTTTCTATTAGAATTACCCAATATTTGTAGTAGACCGATGGATCTATAAGGGGTCCTAAAGAATGGGGAACACATTGTGGGAAAGTAGGTCCATTTTAATTTTCATGTATATAGACTTCATGTGATGATCTACATACTATATTTGTTGACCTAAGACTTGTGTAGCTAAGAGAAGTTCTTTAGAGTCCTTAAGGTTGAATGTCCTCTTAATTTGACAAACCAAATTTGAGTGTCTTGACTCTGATAAAGAGTTCCTATACCTTGGTTTTTCCTTCATTCTCCCGTCTACCCATTTCATTTCCCACTTTGATAGGTAAATTATGATTCCAAATATATTTTCCCTCTTCTTTAATTCTTTCTTCTTCACCTCTTAAAAACATGCTATCACTACTTTGTTTTAGTTTTATCTATCCTTAGATCAAAACATGTTTAAGTAACTTTGGATTACTTTATTTACACCATAAAATTACATTCCTAGACTTACTTTCTTTTTACCATTTATCATTTTTGTACTATCATTCTGTTATGGGCACCTGAGTCTGTACCTTTTTCCATTTTTGAGTGAGATAAGGATTGTTATTATGCACTCATCAATGTTGTTCTACCATTTTGTTTTTCACTTTTCCATATTTGTTTAATTAAATATTGTTACTAATTTTACATTGATGTTTGATTACCATATTTTTTACATGTATCTTTGGTTTGACTTGGTGAGTTTACCTTTCTTAATTAAGGTTTACTTATTTGAGTTTTTCAATATTTAATAGCTTTGGATTTTTTGTTACTCAATTTACTCTTGTTTTTGACATGGTAATTTGGTCTAACATAGCACCTATCACCCCAATTTGCCAAAATTGAAAGTAAATCATGTCATCATGGTACCAATCATCTTGGCTCTCCTACATTTGTTTGTTTTTGCTCTTTAGTTTTGTATTCTTGGGTTTGTCAAAAGCAGTCTTTGTGCCCTATATAATCAAAACTAACAACAAAGTAGATAACTATCTAGTGATAAAGTTAAGTCAAGGTATGTAACACATTTACTTTTTAGTTATTTCCCTTTTTTTTATTTACTTTTAGTTATTTTACAATTTAAAATATTGTAACATTTTTTAACATCAATGTTATATGTTCTTATGTTCTTTCTCGAATCAACATCCCCTATTGCACTTTATGACACGTGATGATATTTGAGTGGGGCATATGTGTACACATAATATTTTCAACTTTTGTCAAATACTATTGCTTTAAATTTTGTAGGAACCCATTAAGACTCAATCTCTCTGAGTTCATGCCCTAAGGGGTGCATTAGGAAAGGGATGGTTAGACCATTGGTGTTTCACAATATTATTATCACTTATTTCCACTTATTACCAATCTCACTAGCTCCTAAAAACATTCCCTAAGCTATTACACCTTCTTTACACACTCCTCCAATCTTTTCCACTTTCCATCCCTCTTTTTCTCACATGAATTCCCTTTTGTTAGTTGACCATCATAGGTTGATTGGGTTGACCTTGTATAGTTTCAAGTGATTTTCACTTAGGATCTAGTTTGTCTCTTTGCTGGCCTAGCTCATGACCTAGTGAATAATTATAAAAAATTATGCTAGGTCAATTGGGTCGGCCCTATTAGTAAATATTTTTAGAAGGGATTAGGGTTAAATATTCCTATATATATATATATAAGATGATTTCATCAGTATTTCAATAGGAAATCAAGAGTTATTATTTATTTACACTTCTTTACAATATTCTCTTCTACCATTCTACTTGAGGAGTCATAGCTTAAGGTTTATACTTGGATAATCTAGTTTTTTGGATAATTATTGGATGCTTTAGCCTTTCTTAGTGATCCTTATAAACCATAACAACCTCTTATAAATCCCATTTGTCCAAGGGAGAGATTGAGTCTTGATGGGTTCATCAATCATGTAAGTATTCATTAACTTTGCTCCTCTCTTTAGTAGATATAAGTAGTATAAATATTGGATTTAAATAATATTAATATTCTTCTTCTTCCATGTATTAGGGTATTACTCATATATTGCTTAATTGAAATTATCCTATGCATGTTTTGATTATTTTATAACCCATCATATTGTGTTACAAGCTTTGGTGAGCACTAGATTAGATTTGTTTTACTTGTTATTAGTTTAGTGAGATATCAAAACACATGACCCCATTTAGGGTTATTGCATGATTATGTTTGACTAAAGGCTTTGGAACCCTCCTTAGAACTATGTATTATGATAAGATATCCCCTAATCGAGTCTAGTGTATCCCCATATTGGTTATGTTCCTACTTAAAAAATGTTTCCCCAATCAGAAATATATGGTATGATCTATCTTCTTTGAGTTAAAATTAATTTATAGACATGATGCATTTATGATTACATAAACCTCTCATCCCATCCTTACTTGACCACCATTTTAAAAATGGCCCATTAAACTTATTGGGCCTATTACTCCCACTACATGGTACACAAGTGCATGATATATTTTGGTGGCCACAAAGTAATTCACCAAGTGGGTTGAGTTAGTGCCAACTAAAGATTACACAACCACTACCACAATAAGGTTTATCTAGGAGAACATCATCATTCGTTATGGGTGCTCACTTAGATTGACTAGCAACCATGACATGCACTTCATCAACCAAACACTTCAAATCATTTTGACTAAATATATGGTGGTGTACCATAAGATAACTCCTTATCATCCCCAAACAGATGACACTATTGAGGTATTTAATTAGATATTAGGAAAATGCCTCACTAATATATGTGATGTTGGTCACAAAGATTGGGATGATTGTGCATCATTACTATTTTGGGCCTATAGGATTATACACAAGATCCTAAACAAGGCTAAACCATTTCAAATAGTGTTTGGCATAGAGGCCATTTTACCAATAGAGTTCATAGTGCCCTACTATGTGTTGCATATATTGGTCAATTGGATGATTGGGAATATTTGAGCACATGACTAGAAAACTTGGAGCACTTAGATGAGACATGTACCCAATTAAGATGGAGCTATTAGATAGAAAATGTATGATATAAGATCTAGCATGATAAGAACATCAAGTGAAAGGTACTTATTTAAGGAGCATTGGTCTTGCTATATGACTCCAAGTACTTCAAGCACCCAGAAAACATATAGATTAGGTAGATGGGACCTTATGTCATCCACAACATATTGGAGATTGGTTCATGCAATATATAGACATTGATAGGTAAAATTATCCTTGGGAATTTCAATGGAAATATATTGAAGCCCTATATCCATTAGAATGGTGATTGCACCATCAAATACCAACTTACTAATCACAAATCAATTTCTTTATATTAAACATAATAAAAATTTGGAACAATCCTAATCTTTACTTATGTTTGTTTCATTTATGTTAAGTGAATAATCATGTCCCTCAAGCCCATAATATAAATCTTTTGGTGCTTATAATGCATAAATATAGTCAGGTGAGTTGAGCATAGATTCTTTCTAAAGCACCTGAGGCTAAACACCTAAGTTTTTAAGCACGTGGAGTTTATGATATTTATAAATATCTGAGCACCAAGTTGACAAAGGGATGAACACAAAATGTTTGTGCACAAGAGAAAGAGAATAAAGAATGAAGTGATGGAGGATTAACATAAGGATTTGCATGGGGTAAGGAAGGCCTAAGAAAGAGATGAAAGCATAGAGAAATTGACCAAGAGAGGTGCAATTAAAAGGAATCAAAATAAGAAGAGATGGAACTAAGGAGATTGAATCATATGCATGTGAAGTGTTGTACCTAGGATACTATAAGAAGGGAAAAGGTCCCTCCTAAGTGAATAAATCAAAAGAGAAAGATAATCAAGATAATTGGTACCCACCCAATGATCAGTAGGAAGTGACCATTTAAATCACCTATCATTTCATTGAATAAGTTATTAAAAAACTTTAATGACAATGATGGTGGAGGCACAAAGATCCATAATAAATAAGAATTTGGTAGTGAATTTTCATGGATTTCATGGTTTTAACATATTTTAAGAAATCCATGTGTTGTCATGCCATTACTCACTAGCTATTAATGAGTTAGTTGAAACTAAGGTATAAAGGGGTAAAAAATAGAATTTGAAAGGTTACAAACCTTGTGTGAATTTGAACCTGAACATAGAGCCAAACTAGATGTGAACCAAAAAAATGCCACCTACAAGAGCATCAATAGCCCCAAAGTGAGAATAGTTGAACTGCAGTAGAATTACATTCCACTTTGAATTATAAAGGAGGTGAGTGGAGAGTAATTATGAGAGGAAAAGGTAGTATAAACTATGTATAACACTAAGGATACCATTAATAGTGTTAGAATCTCAAGATCTAAAGTCATATTCATAGACCCCATGACTATGAGGAAGTGCTAAACAAGATCAAGGGATTTGAAAAGATCAACAAACCATGATTTAATAGTAGCCAGTTTATAGTGGGAAAGAAAAGATTAAGTATAGGTCTGTTATAGGCATAGAAGGATACCAAGAAGGCATGAATAGTGAAAGAAGTAACCACTACAAAGAAAGAGAAAAAGCTGGTAGAAATAATTAGCATCACCATAATTGACCCTGAAGTAAGTGAAAAGATTGCTTACAAAGAGATGCAATTCGCCCCAGAGGTCATAGTGGGAGAGAAATGGGTATCCTTTGTGCACATGTAAATATTCAAGGAAAAAAACATCAGATGCCTATAAATGTGTAAGAACTCAACCAAGATTGGATGATTGTGATCTGAGTAATAATTCAGGTGATAATTCGAGTGACAGTTCTACCCTAATTGATGATGGAACTTCTGGGAGCCATAACTTTTGTACCATAGCTCTGATTGACTCCCCATTTGAACTATTGGAAAGATAATAATGAGGATAATGTGGTGAAATGGCACCAAGATTTTTTGGGTGGGTTTTGATCCTTAAAAACCTAATATAAGTGCCTCAAATTTTAATTTTAGTAGTGCAATTTAAAAATAGCAAGTTTATAAAAAAAGTAATTCCTTAAATTCTATATTTTTTTGAATCATGGAAGTTGAACCACTTAATATCCATTGAGATTTGTGACCTTCCACATCCTCCTCCTACCTTTAAAATGTGTATAAATGAAGATTTAACCCAAAAATGAAATCAGACATCTCTTCCTAGAGATAAGTATATGTTTGTATTTGTAATATTGAGTAATAAAAAATATCTTCTCAAAGAGATCATTATTACTATGTTATTTTCATGTCCTTGAAATATATTTCAATCAAAACTTGTGATTTTTGGATCAGTGGTATTAGAGTGGTTTGTCTTGAGAGTGTATGATCCTAAGGATGGGGTCAAGATACAAGAAGCTTGGGTGGAAAAAAATAGAGCTTCCAAACTATCCACCTATTCACTCCAAACAACCTTAAATGGAAGATGACACTAAGACATATGGTCCCTTCAAGGAAATGGTGAATGAATCCCTCTAATGGCAATAATCATAGATGCTACAATAATTTGCCCAAATTTTCCAATAAATCTTGATGGGAAATTTTATCTCCTCATTTGTACTCCCTGGCTCCTCATCCATAGAACATCCTTTCAGTGCCCCAACACCCTTAAAGGTTTAGGTGAATTTTGATATTTATACATTTGAAGGCAAATCAATGCTGATGTAGTATAAAATTGGTTGGATCAATTGTCTTCCTACTTTTCTATAAATAGATTCACTGATGGAGAAAATATCACTTTTGCTCTTTTGAAAGCATCATTACCCATGAAAAATTGGTGGGAAGTGTACAAAAAGAGGTTTAGTATAGATGACATTAGCCTTGAGGTGGAACCTACCTAGGATGATTTCATGGAAGAAATAAAGGAATAATACTATTCCATTAGAGCATATGATGATCTATACATACAATGGTAACAACTTCATCAAGTTAAGGATCTATCTATTCAAGATTACACTGATATTTTTCATTCTCTATATATGAGATTGGGCATCCAAGAAATTAAGAAACATAAGACTCTCAAATATTATGGTGGACTACAATGGTACATATGGGGGGAAATGGAACTCTTCAATTTGAAAACCCTCAAGTGAGGCATATAAGTTCATAATGAAGATTGAGTAGAAGCATGTAAGAAATATTACAAAGATTCAGCCTTCAAAATACAAAAGTGATAAAGAAGGTCAAACATGAGGCCAAAAATGAAGAAAAAGGAGTTCTAAGATAAGAAACCCCAAAAGGGGAATACTGGTAAATGGTGTGATTACCACAAAACTAGAACTCACTCCAAAGAATAATGTTGAGCCATTAAGTCAATACTTTTTGAGTCATAATACTCAACATCTACTGCTCTACCTCATACACACCCTAAATTCAAAGAGGATGAAGAAGAGATTATAGATGATGAGCTTGATACCATCATTTCTTCATTAAAAACTCATGAAGAAATTCTAGATGACAAGGAAAGGTTGTTTCACTCTAAATTATGGGTAAAAGGTAAGCCTCTAATTTTCATTCTTGATAGTGGGATTCGCAAGAATTTAATCTCTGCTAAAGTTATGAAAATTATAAATCTATCCATCAAGCCTCACTCAAAGCCATATAGTATTGGATGGTTGAGCCTAGGGAGAGACCTCCATGTCACCCATCAATGTCTTCTTTCATATGTAATAAAACCTTTCCAAGATGAAGTCTTGTGTGATGTGTTCAATCAAGATATATGTGATGTACTCCTTGGTCATCCATTCATGTATGATTGATATGGCATCTATGAATCACAAGCTTGAAGAATCACCTTCGCTCTTGGAATGTGGCACTATAGGGTACCAAAGGTACCACCTACCACATCTATCTCCTTGACTAGTACCAAGAAATGTAAGAGATTGGAGGAGAAGACAAAGAAATTTGTTCTCATGGTGGTCAAACCATAGAGATCCAAGAAGGCCGATGTTGCAGTCCTAACTGCAAAATTAACATAACAATAGAAGTAGATGGGATAAATCAAAGGAGAATATGATCAATTATTCATGTCACCCATGAGAGTTCCACTTCACTACCAGGTAAAACATTCTATCAATTTGATCCCAAGATCACCTTTTCCTAACAGTCCAATGTATCATAGATCAATTTTGTATAATAATGAGATAAAAAGGTAGATTCAAGAATTAATTTAAAAGGGTCACATAAGGCCAAGCTATTCACCATGTGGTAGCTTAATTATCCTAGCACCAAAGAAAGATGGAACATGGAGGCTTTGCATTAACTATTAAGCCCTAAATAAAATCATTGTGAAGAATCACTATCCCCTCCCTAAGATTGATGACCTACTAGACCAAGTCCATGGTGAAAATTTCTTCACCAAAATTGATCTCAAATTTGGCTATCACCAAATTCCCATCGATCCCATTGATGTCTAAAATATTGCATTCAAATCCAAAGAGGGGCTCTTCAAATGATTGGTTATGCCTTTTGGCTTGACTAACACACCTACAACCTTCATGAGGATAATGGATGACATATTGTGAATTTTCACCAACTAATTCATGGTTTTATACCTGGATGACATACTCATCTATAGTGGAACATGGGAGGAACATCTGCAACATGTCTATAAGGTGCTTAAAACTCTTTAAGAGCACAAGTTGTATGAAAATCTTAATAAGTACACATTTAGGATGAAAATAATTTAGTACCTAGGGTATGTTGTGAATGAGTAAGGGGTCCATGTCAATCTATAGAAAAATTGAGTTATTCAAGAATGGCCTACACCAAGGACCCTCATAGAACTTTACTGCTTCTTGGATCTTGCAAATTTATATCTGAAGTTTGTTCTTGGAATCTCACATGTTTCTTGGCCACTAACCCAAGTAACTAAAAGAGGATCTAAAGCTGAATTTTGGTGGGGAAAAATACAACAAATGGAATTTTAGAATTAGAATAATAAACTCTACTCAGCCCTTATTCTTTCCTTCCCAGACTTGCATCAACCTTCTAGGTTCATGAAAGATGTGTCTGAATATGCCATGGGAGATGTCATCATGCAATATGGCCATCCTATTGCATATCATAGTGAAATTTTCAATGATACAATCAGGAAATACCTAACATATGACAAGGAGATCTATGCCATTGTACAAGCCTACAAACAATGGAAACACTACATCTTAGGGAAAGAGACGATCATCTACACTGACCATAGACCATTGGAATTCATCCAAATGTAAAGCAAACTATGAAATGAGAGGCACTAAAAGTAGGACACATATCTATAGAAATTACATCTAATAATCAAACACAAAAATGGGAACTCAAATAAGGCCATAGATTATTCTAAATACCTACCAATTACTACATTCATAATAGTTCTTGACCTATGCAGATATGAGATACCACTTGGGGTGCTCGGTATGAAGTAGATCCTACCTTTGTTGATACATATCAAGTACTTTAAATAGGTAAACATGTATATGATTTATATTTTCAAGATAGTGTCCTTTTTTCACATGGGGTATATCTATGTTCTAGTTGTAGAGAAATAGAATATGATATGGGAAGCATATTTCAGCAAGATAGCTAGGCACTTTGGTGTAGAGAAGACATTGGCAGTTCTTCAAAAACACTTCTACTAGTCCCATATGTGGAAGGATATGGAAAGGTAACTCAAATATTTCACCCCATTTGTAATATCCAATACAATAAATAAGAATCAAGGATTATACATGCCATTGCTAGAACTAACCAAGCCTTGGGAATCTGTCTCAATAGATTTTCTCTTAGGTTTGCCCACTTTAAAACATGGCATGGACTATATTTTTTTTTTAGTTGATCATTTTTAAAAAATGGCTATCATAATTGCTTATAATAAAAATATATCTACTAAATAGACTACTCAAATATATTTTAGTCATGTATGGCTCCATTTTGGTCTCCCCAAGTCCATTGTCTCAGATAGAGATAACAGGTTCTTGAGCATCTTCTAGTCCACTCTATAGAAGATGATGGATACTAAGCTAATGAAGTCCACAACATTTCATCCACATATTTATGGTTAGATATAATTTTTTAACCACCTAATTATTTACATTATTTATATGTATCACTATAAACATCCATGCACATGGGATGAGGGGCTTTTTTTATACAACATTGAAATAATCGGGCCTTTCACAACTCGACCAAGCATAGTCCATTTCAAGTATGCTTCAAGTTCCAACCCATGGCACAAATTGATATATCCATTCCATTTTATACCATGTAATACACACCTCATTACATATCTAAGGTATCAAAAGCAATAAATTTGATTGAACAAATGTAACACATCCAGCAACAGGTTCATGACATCTTGGAGAAGATGAATCATAAGTATAAGCAACACCATGACAAACATAAGACTGCACACCATTTTGATGTGGGTGATAAGGTTTGGTTGTGTTTTCAAAAGGACCAACTTCCAGGCCCACACAAAAAAAATTGGCCTCTATGATATGGTCCCTACACCATCACCAAAAAATTTGGAGAAAATGCTTTTGAGTTGAACCTATCAACCTACCTTGGTCTACATCCAATATTCAATGTGGAGCTCCTCAAACCATATCATCTACCTTTGTTGGAAATCTCCATCATAGGAAAACAACTAGACATTGATGAGCTTGATCCATAAATTTTTGCTCTAGAGGATGAGGATCAGATTATGGACACCTAGATGAAGACAACAAGAGGATGCTCTATTATGATTTATCGGGTGGTCAAAAGGGGCCAACTTAGCCACCAAGGTGAGTGGATCATAAAGAATAAAATTAAAACACAACTTCCACACCTAATGAGGAATATTGACATAATGGGGACCATTTATTCTCAAGGGAAGAACAATCCAGGCAATAATTCATGGGATAATTTGGGTGACGGTACTACCCCAATTAATGATGAAACTTTTGGGAGCCATAACTTTTTCACAATATCTCTGATTGCCTCTCCATTTAAAATTTTATAAAGATAATAATGATAATAATGTAGTGAGATGGCATTGAGCTTTGATCGGTGGGTTTTGACCCCTAAAAACCCAATGGAAGTGCCTCAAATTTCAATTTTAGTAGTGCAGTCTAAAAATAGTAAGTTTCTAAGAATAGTAATTCCTCAAATTCTATAATGTTTTGATTGTGTAAGTCGAACCACTCAATATCCCTTGAGATTGGTGACCTTCTGCATCCTCCTCATACATTCAAAATATGAATAAATGAAGATGTAGCCTAAAAAGGAAATCAAACAACTCTTCTTAGACATAATCATATGTTTGTATTTGTAATCTTGAGTAATAAAACATCTCTTCTTAGAGAAATCATTGTTACTGTGTTATTTTTGTGTCCTTCAAATATCTTTCAATCTAAACTTATGAGTTTTGGATTAGGTTGATATAGGGGAAAAGATGAAGGTAGGCATGACAATATTTGATGTCTCCATCCAAGACAAGTTGACAATAATAGGTGCAAACTAATTGTATGAGCTACCATGTTTTTTCAAGCCCAAGGAATTGGTGAAATTTATCCTCTCACACATCCATAGTTATTGATTCTATTTCATAGGGAGGCACATGTGGATTTTTATACACCTCATCAAAAGATTCGTAAAACTCCTAAGCATAATGGCAAACATATACCAAATGATGGAGGATGATGTAGAGGTGGAGAGGGTTACAAAACTCATGGGATACTACAAGGTAAGGTTCATGTTCCATATTAAGGATATACAGGACCCTATCATGAGGGATGTGTCATGATTGATTAGTTTTAAGCTATGCCCTAGCAGTTGATGTTCTAACATTATTAAGACCTACTTATGCATCTCCCACCACATGGTTTAAAGGGAAAATTCAACATATCCAAGTTTATTATGGAGGATGTTTTTAAGAATGTACTGGAATGCCACAAGGAATGTGAGACCTTTAGGTGGGGGTCCATGCTGATATTAATTGTGATGGAGGAGATCAATGTGCCTGGTGGGGATAATGATAACCTTTGGTGTTTCCACCACATAATGACTCCCAAGCACTAAAGTCTCAAGACTTATCTACCCACCTATATTTCACAAAAATATAAGACACGAGTGTAAGGGTGGTGTGACAAGTACATCAAGGCATTTGAGATTAAATGGTGAATCATGTAGGATCTCTACTATCATATGGTAGGAATGATGACCGTTTACATGATGCAACATTTATGTGTAGTGCACTAACACTCATAGATAGAAACCTATCTATTTGGCTAAATTTTTCATATGCATTTTCCACTAAGTTTTTCATGGTGGAGCTAAGGAGGATTCCCATTGCATAATAACTACATATCCTAATGAAGACCATGAATCAAAAAAGGAGTAAGATGAAGTACTAGTATGTGTACCTTGGAGTAGATTCCACTAAGGATGAAGAGGATGACTCCAATAGAATGGACCTCTATCCCCTCTAGAGAGAAATAATAATTGGGTGCATCTTCAATTTTTATTATGAGATGAAGCCATGAAATAAGGGTTTCAACCCTTAAAAATATGATGATCGACCCCTCCTAATTAATGATTAAGGGAAGCTAGTATAAAATACGTAGGAGAAGACCCCTTAGAAGAAGTGAGGAGATACACTTGATGAGATTAAGTGCATCAAGTTAAATATTACCTCTAGAGAATAAGCTACACCTCCATGTCCTAAAAAGTGTGTAACCTTCACACTAGAGACTACTTCCTCCATAAATAAGTAGAAAGAGATTAATTCTAAAGGACCTATTGCATTCATGATAATAACTCTCATGGAAATGGAGAAGGAAGAGACACTCACTCATAGGATGGAGGAAGAGACTAAGGAATAATGAATAGGTACGTACATCATGTAGGTCTAAGAGGAAGAGGATCCCAGTCCCAAGGATGTATAGGAGGCCCTTCAAAGTATCACAATTATCATACTTGAATAATTATATGAGCCAATAAGCTCTTGATATATCAAATAACCTTACATAGTACCTTTTTAAATAGAAGAGGAGAAGATAAGGGTGTGGAATAAAATGGGTCTTAGCGAGGAGGACATTGAGAAGGTGTTAACACTTAAACAAAAATTTAGACTGGCCCAAGAAAAATTAAAGGACAAAGAAGAGAAGTCCAAGGAAGAGAAGAAGACCATTAAGGTTATTGAAAGCGTAGGACTAGCTATCAAAATATCCAAGAAAAAACTTAGCATCCCAACCAAGAAGGTATAATAAGATGCACAAGAGGTGCACCCAAGTAGTGAAGGGGCACCTAAAGAGAAGGAATATAATATTAGCACCTTATAACAACAAAAAAATACTATCGATTAATCCCAATAGTAACAAGGTGATGCTAACACTAAGGGAATTACCCTAGAGGTGAATATTAAAAAAATCTAGGAGGAAGAAATGGATTAAGGGGAAAAGTCTAATGAAGAAACCCCTAAAGAACAAGAAAAATAATCCTCTAAGGAAAACATTGAAGAAAGTGGTGCTACCAGTGAAGAGGAAGGAGAAAAAATAAAGGTGGTCATCATCAAGAAAGACTAGGAATTGATCATAAGAGAAAAGGTTTATAAGGGATTAGAGGATGAAAACGTATACATGTTTGACACTATACCCCCTAAGCTACCACAATAAGGATGTGCAAATAACTTTTGTTTGTGTTTGATCATTACACAGATGAGTCTCACTTCAAGGCACCTAAAGAAACTATTTTAGACACATAATAACCTAAGGAAGGACATGATTCCCTCATCATAAACCCTCAAACCATGAACCAAGTGTGATCTATAAATGCACTAATCAAGATGGCCACTAAGGTTATGTGTCACAATATAACAAATGATGGTAAGGAAATAAGATGGAAACAACTCCATAAAGAAGCACATGAAGAATCATAGGCCACTAAGTTCAAGTTATATCAGCTCTATGAGTGCATAAAGATGGAAGAACCATCCCTTTTGGTCAACATCAATAATTCAAACCTCTCTGAGGTTGATAATATTTATGTGCTAGTGGAACAAATGCTCCTAAGGATGAAACTAGAACTGGTGCAAGAAGAAGAAGAAGATCCCTACACTATGTTATAAAAGGAGATTATTGTTGAGATTGAAGAGGTAGATGAGCTATTTTCAAAGCTATAGGAGGGCATAGATGCATTTGATGCCATCTTTTTGAGCTTATCAAACCAAGCATTACTCATAATTGTGTACCTCAAGTAGGCAAAGGAGGAAAAGGAGAAGCTGATGATACATGCATACTCTATAAACAAGTTGGAGAATATGAAAATCATATAAAATGTCAATATGCTAAGCACACAAATCAAAAACTAAAATTATAACCTAAAATAACTCTTACATGATATACAAACTAAGGCCTATGAGCAAAAAACAATCCTAGATGGGAGTGTGACTAAGGCTAAGGAAAATCTAAAGGCCTTCAAGAAGGAGATGGAAAAGATAGACATATTTTTGCTTAGTGTGAGCTCCACCCAAATATACAATGTCACTAAATAAATCAATCTCACCATAAAGGGCTTTTAAGACTTTAACACTGAGCTTAAGGAGAGTACACCTAAGTTCTACATACCAAAGACTTTGATATCCTAGTCTGAGGATGGACTATAAATTTTATATGGGGTAATGTTGGGTTCCTTTTTATATTAAGTATAGTATTTTTGCTAGCATCACTTCCACATCATCATGAGGCATTATTTTGAATGATGTATGTTTGGCATCTTGGCACCAACAAGAGGAATGAATGCATAACTTACATTAGCTAGAAGGTAGCTAACCAATTCTAGGATTTTCAATGCTTTATCTAGGTTGGGCAATACATGGATACTACAATGTGAACATTACAAGATGATGGAGATAATGTAATGAGCATAGAGGCTCTATCTTAAAACTTGGTGTGCATACTATATGCTAGTAGAGATGTTTTTGAAGAGCTATAAAAGGCACTTGAACTAGTGAAGTAGGAGGATGCAAAACAATGTTGCAACAAAGCTCTTGAAATTTGAAAATGCTTTATAACCATTTATATGACCACAATTAGGCTTAGTACTAGCTTGGATGCCATGAATGCTTCTTTTATATATTTCCAAGATTGTGTATGAGCCTCTAAGCCACTAAGTAGTACAAACTTGGATGTATTTTCTATTATGAACTCTGTATTGTATAAATATTTGATTAATGGTGATGAATATTGTATCTAATTATAATTTGTCTAGTTTATATATATATATATATATATATATATATATATATATATATATATATATATATATATATATCACATGAACATAACATACATATATTGAAATTACAACATTATAATTACTATATATTCAAATAGAAATTATATATATATATATATATATATATATATAGTAATTATAATGTTGTAATTTCAATATATGTATGTTATGTTCATGTGAGCTTATGGTTCATGTCATTAATGGCATCCTTGTAATAGATGATAATGTCATCCATAACTTGCATAAATACTAAATATATAAATCTCAAACACCAAGTGTCTTTACCCTTGCTTATAAGTGCAAGCCTAGTATGATTACTTTAACTAGAAGCAACCCCTTGACCCTTCAAGTGTTGTTATGATACTAGGCTATAGTTAAATAAAGGCTTGTGCCCTTATGACTCTAATACTAGTATACCAAAAGGATTATGCCTATCATCCACTAGACTTAGTCCATGAAAGGCTTGTATCTATGAATCCACCTAAATCCTTCTTTGAATTGACCAAGTCCCATAATTGATGTCTTGCACCATGGCACAACTAGCCAAACACAAGCCTTGATTCCTTCTCAGCTACACTTTAGGTGAGTGCATAAGGCATGTGCCTTATGTGAATTGATGTCATCATAGTTGAGTGTAAAGGGTATATTCCATGTTTGTGTTTGGTTGTGAGAAACCAAGAAATGAATAAAAAAATTTGAGTGTCCTTTTCTACAACAAAATTTGAGTAAAACACAACATACTAATAATAAAAAAATATCCAACACATAAACACACAAGTGAAAGTAGATAAACATTTAATTTAGAAAGGGATGTGTGTCATAATAAGGTGATACTCTTTGTGACCAAAGGTATGAAAAAACAATCATGACTAGGGAAGGGGGGATAGAATAATAGGAAGGGGTGGCCAAGATGACTCTAAATTCCCCATGCAATTGGATGCTTCCTATATAGTCATATGTACTTTAGGCCAAGTGTAGTTCTCCCAAGGATTTAGGAAAGAATAAATTGATGATAAGTTAAGAAAAAATATAGGGGAATAAAAATAGGAAAGGAATCACAAAATAGAGAGAGCGTATAAGGAATAATCTTGCTAAAATAAGGTAAGGGATGTGTAACTACCCCATTAGGTTTTATTATAATAAGGTAGTGTGTGTGTGTGTGTGTGTGTGTGTGTGTGTGTGTGTGTGTGTGTGTGTGTGTGTGTGTGTGTGTGTGTGTGTGTGTGTGTGTGTGTGTGTGTGTGTGTGTGTGTGTGTGTGTGTGTGTGTGTGTGCGTGCGTGCGTGCGTGCGTGCGTGTGTGCGTGTGTGTGTGTGTGTGTGTGTGTATTAAACATTTACACAAATTCAATATAGAGATTACATCACACTAAAATTATTAATACATTAATCTTCAACTAAATACATTAGTTTAAAGCTAACCATAATCAAGGTCAAGAAGTAATCCATTTAAATATGATCACAAGATCAATTAAAATGCTGATTATAAAAAAGATTACTGCATTTATTTCATAAAATTATATTTACAAGTTTATCCACTACTAAAACAATATTGTAGCCAACTATTGTAATGATTAAATATGCAAAATAGTATATTTTTAACATAATACATGGTTTAATAATAATTTATAATGATACAATGATCCACTAAGCATGTGAGTCTCATAGAACTCATATTATCCATAAGTAATAATGAGTGTAGTCACTAGTGAAGTACTTCTAAGGGGAGGGAAAGCATCATTCATGTGCTTTTCCACACCAACCATGGACCATTGATCCCCTACACAATATCCAGATAAGGGAATGGCCCTCCTTTCATGGATGGATAGATAATGATAGAATGGGAATCAAGAGTGGAAATTATAACCCGTGTGCCATAATATAACTATTACATGCATCATATCATAAAAAAAAAACCCATTCTAACATGATAGCATACAAAACATGTAAACTTAATCAAATAGATGCAATGATAATGTTTAACCATAAACACTTCTTTGGTCAATATTTTCTTATAGTTATTTGATCTCTAGGACTAGTTAATTTCATAAACACCACTCAATTAGATTGCACCTTATTTACATATTAGTGATATTAATTGAGAAAGTGGAATTTGTCTCACTCACTTATTTAATGTCATTAATACCATATTGGTTTATATATTTAATAATATTAAAGCCAATAGATTTTTAAAATGAATTTTTCCATATTAGTAGTTATATTATATGTTAATACAATAAAGTCTATAATACTAGCATTTATTCCATCAAATGTAGCATAAAAGCTCCAAAAATATAATTTTATTTATATCACAATAAAATCACATATATTACTAGATTTCAAATAGTCATACCTTTCAGGTAAAACTAACACCATACTTTAAGTTCACTAAAGTATTTACATGCACTCTTTACTTAAAGTTAATCATCCATATAATATTATTTACCATATTATTACTTTATTTACATATACCAAAAGTACATCAATAAGTTATTCAATTTATAATCACCAATAATATGGTTTATCTTAATTCACAAATTATTGCATAGTTAAAGGTTCCTTGAATCCATTTTTATTCATATCTACAATTGGCTTATTAATCCAAGTAAATAAATGCACTGATACATCTTTGTTATTTCTTTTAACATTCTCAATCACTAAAAATAATATGTATATGTGTGTGTGTGTGTGTGTGTGTGTGTGTGTGTGTGTGTATACATATATATGGTATAATTGATTTATATTTGTATTTTAATCATGAGTCACAAGTATCACATATATTTATATACATATTTGTTCACTCAGCTATATCACTAAATTACATTATTTTATAATATCAAACAAACAATAAACTTTACTTATATGGATATGGTATACTTCCAAATGACTTATAGACCAATTAAGTAACATCAATTAGTATATGTGTGGAGACTTAGGTTGCACCTTAGCTGAAAGTAGAAGTGTTCAAGTCTTACTCTCAAACCTAGTCCAACATGGGAATGACCCTAGGTTTTGGGTTACCTAATTTTGGGTCAGACCTCTAGGGTTTTTAATGAGAATGGCTCCTTAGATATGACAATTTCAATCTCTCTTCATAAAACTTAATATATTGAGATGGAAAAGGGGAGAAAATACATGAATAAAAACATACTCTAAGTGTGGTGATGCACCAAGTGTTCAATGATCCAAGCTCAACTTGGAGACTTTCATGACTACTAATAAATCCAATGGGGACAAGGATTCATCAAATTCTATGACACGATTCCAAACATGAGTATTTTTTATGAAGGTTGAAAAGAGACCTTAAACTTGAAGGACATAAAGAGATAGGTCTATGTAAGACACTATGGACTTATGACACTTCAAGATAAACCTCACTAGTTAACACTTTACACAACCTGTAAGAAACTAACAGTATTAAAGCAAGGTACATAAAGGACCTACAAATGATGAATAGATAACATACATTCTATAAATCAAACTTTAATAAAGTATAATTAGCATTAAACTATAATATGAAATTGCCTTATATTGATTCAAAAAGTTTACAAAGTGATTTTAGCAGAGGCTTGTTATACCCAGTCAAGGGATCATAATCAAGAGCTCAATGCCTACATTTATAGGAAGAAACAAAAGCTAGAGAGAGAAAAATTTATGTTTGAAAGGATCATTAATGATCTCAACTCTACTCATAATATTAGTTACAATCACCCTACATTTATTCTCCTTAGAAACTCTTAATTGATTAGGGCCACCTAAAAAAATAGTTGCAACAATAACACCATTCCTTCTCCCACTTCTCCCTACATTGATGCTCTTTTAATAGCTCTTAATTGATCAAGATCCTTAAAAAAATACACTCTTTACTAGAAGCTCAATCAAACTATATATTTTAGACACATGTCACCATTTCATTTGCTCCTAGAAGTTTGGTTTCAATGTTGGCCATTGATACTTGACCTAGGATTCACAACTTGAGACATTTTTCACCACTATGTAATTTTTATGGATTTTTCATCAAATTCATTTGGTTAGTGATATTGAGCCATGTGATGACCTCGTGTTCAATATAAGCTCTTTGACCTATGCACTATTGATTTATTTTGCTTAGTTAAACACATGCCATTGATCTTAGTCTGTAAAATCAAACACATATTGTTGATCTCATAACTTACCATGGTTATAAAACTTGGTAGGAACTCATTCATCCTTGGGATATTTTGAATCTTTGACCTTTTCTTGCCATTAATATACTATGGTATGATGGATCATGTACCATTGATATTATTTGGACCCATTGGCTTTGTTCGTCACCACGAGTTATTAGATCTTGACTTAAGCTCTTGTAATCTCGATACTTGTCAGTGACATATTCAATCTTGGTTCTACTAACTTTTTGACTTAATGCTCACTATTATATTTGCCTTTGCATAATTAAACATGCTAAATTGATGTGTTTATGCCCACTAAACTCATTGATCACTACTCACCATTAATTCTGATTACAAGATCAAATATGCTCTATTGGATTTTAATGGTCCCACTAACCCTACCCTTGTTCATTCATTGTTAGATATTAACTTAAGCTCTTGTTATCTTGACACTTGCCCACAATGCATTCACCAGAAGGTTGTTAAGGATTTTTTGAATCTAAATGACTATTTTTTAGAGCTCAATTTTGACATCCCCAAGAACATCCTACATTTCTAAATCATTTTTCAAAGCTTGTATCTACAAATAGAAAATGTGCCAAGGCACCAAATCTGTAGAGTAAAGACATAACACAGAAAATATACTTTTCATATAATATTTCACTAAAGGATTCTAAGACAAGATTTAAATATGAATATTTAATAGACTAACTAAACATGTCTCAAATGATTTCAACATGACTAACGAGAAATTTTTTGAACATAGGACATGACCCCTTAAGATATAGGGTTAGCCAATTTCTAGTTTTAGAAATTGACCAACATTTTTGGCAACTCAGTTGGCTTAACTAGCCTACTGGTTATAGAACCTAGAATTTGATCAAGCTTGATCATTATGAAAAGACAAATGAAGTATTACTTACAATAATGATTTTACCTAACTCTTGGAAACACTTTGAAACAATGAGACACAAAAAAAAAAAAAAAAATCAAAAAAAAAAAAAAACACACCAAACAACTACGTAAATAATAGAAAAAATAATAAATAAAGCAATGTGCAAGAGCACTTGGAGTTAAAGACATACCTATCTACCTATGTAAAAATATCATGAGATAAAACTAGTAGAACAAGTTAAGATACCTCCCATTGATAGGGATGGGAAGGATCTCTCCATTCAACTTAGCAAGCTAAAAGGAATTGCTTTCTCTGCAACCTATAATGCATAAGGTCCACTCTAAAGACTATCAAACTTAGAGTGCTTTCTTAGTTTTACATGGTCCTCATCCCATTTAAGGACTATATCACCTTGTCAAAATGTTTTTTAGGAAGATCTCTTATCAAATTGTTGAGTGAATATTTTGTCGTCAACTAACTGATGACAAAACAGGTATATCAACCACAGTACAAGGAGATTTATACAACAAAAAGTGTGGGTTTACCACATCCTAATGAGATAAATTTCTCCTCTCATCAAGGGGAGGTTCCCTATGAATCACTTATATATATATATATATATATATATATATATATATATATATATATATATATATATATATATAGAAAATAAGACTCAAGGTAGGATAACACCATCCATCTCTCTTTTTTCAGAGATGATGCTTACAGAACAAAAGAGAGAGAGATCTTGGTGGATGACTAAAAGCATTCCTCTTCTTTCAGAAATAGTATTCAGAAATTAGCAGAAAATCTCCTAGAGTAGTAACTAAGTCCATAAGAAAACCCACAAAAGCACAAAGTCTTCCATTGCCTCCTTCACTGATATGAAGTGTATGTAACTGTAGAGTGAAGTAAAGCTCAAAGTCTTTACCTAAAACTAAAATAGATAAAAATATCACAAGGATAAAATAATCTCAAAGTCTTTCTGATACCTTTAATAATGTCTTTAGATAATTTCAATACAAACACTTTGCTTATTAAATTGAACAAACAAGAGATTATCAGGAATGAGAACATAAGAACTATTTCCTAAGTAACACAAACTACTTCAACACAAAGTCTAAAATTAACCTATTTCTCATTCATTCAACAAAATATGATTTAAAAACTGAGCACAAAGTCTCAAGGAGTATCTCAATTTAAGCAGAGTTTTTTCTCTCAATTACCCTGAGATCCTTTTACAAAAAAGGTTCCCTCTATATATAGGGAAAAAACTTTAAAATTGGAAAAAGATTAAAATATTGAAAACCTAGTCAAAGATGAGTCAGCGTTGACTTTGGGATATTTTATATATTTTTACATGTAATTACATATTACAAAAGAGCATGTATTTACACATGACAAAAGTACATGTACGAATGTCCTAAGTCAATTACAAAGACATGAGAAGAATGAAGAAGAGAGAATGGAGGAATAATTCAACTCTGGCCATCAGACTTCTTTAGATGATCATATACATGGAAATAGATGCCTATATTCCTATAATTTTTAGTGTAATGGTATTATTGAAGATTACTTTAGCTCTGATTTAGTATCTTTCACTGATGTGATGGCTTTTGCATGACTAGTTAACCTAGGTCTTAGATTATCCAGAGTTAACTGAGTATCTAAAATATTATCCATAGAAGTAATTGAAAATGCTGTCTCTTCGAATTCCCTTTGGATCATACCTTTGAATTCTTGAATCATTTGCTCTGCTAAAATAAATTGATTTTCTCGAGAGGTGAGTCCGCAAGGCAATTTCTCCAATTTGTTCAATAGGCTGGTGTCACTTTTTTCACTGGCATCCTTAGAAGATTCGAGGTCTCTAATCAACTCCTTAAGTACCTAGATTTTGTTTATTAGTGATTCTTTAATTTTAACATAATAATCTTTGTTGGCAATGACACTGATTGATAATAAGGTGTGTTTCCTCAAATCTTTCATCTCTACCCACTTGCTAAGATATTTATTTATGATGTCAATATCTTGAGAAATAAGAGAGATGAGGTCTTCCAACTCTGTCCTCATTTTCTTCATCTTACCTATCTTCTCAGTAACCTCTGTAAGCAAGGAAATTCTTTGTGTATGTATCTTTTCTATGTAATCTTCAAGTACTTTCCCTTTTAGGTAGGTCTTTTCCACTTTCTAGATAACAGGATCAACTACATAAAAGGCTTCTGGAGCTACCGCCTCTGGGGCAAAAGTGAATCTCCTGACTACTACGGTCAATTGTTCTACCTTTGCCTTGTAATAATCTTTCATCTCTCTCTCCCTATCAAATTTTTGGACCATGATATCCATTGCAGACTATAGATCACTCTTTGCAACCTCATGAGTTACTTTCCTCAACTCAACACGAGAAATGGAGTAGCTACTCATGTAAAAATTCTCTAGAGTTACAACTTATGGAGGTTTGGCTATCTCCAAGAATTTTTTCCCCTTATTTTCAACCATTTTTGAAAGGATCTTTGGCTTCTTGGGGGTCTTAGCTTTCACTAGCACTATTTTACCAAAATCAAAGTCATTTGCAGAGATGGCTTGCTTTTTCCTTTTAGGTGTGAAAGTTGATAACCAAGATGGGAGAGTAGAAGCACTTACTATAAAAATAGTCCATGTAGCTAGTGTTACTAGGGTAACATCTGCACTACTGGTGAGAACAATGGGTGTAGTGGGTGTAGCAGGTGTAGTATCAGGCAAAATCATATCGACCACTAATTGGTTAATGGTGGAACTGTCTCTGATGTTGAAAGGAGATAAGAGACTAGGGATAGATCTTGATGATCAAATAACCAAAAGTGCCTTGAGGGTCACCAAAAATAAATCTAAAAGGAGAGGTGGCTCTAGAGGAAAGAATGTTGATGGGAGAAAGGGGCAAAGGAGCTACCACAAGGGATTGGGGTGGAGAAGAAGAAACCCCTGCAACTGGTTGTACCCCTTCTTGTGGAGATATATTTTCTATTCCCTATTTCTCTGTAGGCCTGTCATCTATTTCCATCTCTTCTACCATTTTTTCTTGAGTGCTTTGTTCTCTAACCCCCATATCTATTGATTCTAGCTTTTTTTTGGTAGCCTTTGATTTCTTTGACACAAAGATGATCCTAAGCTTGTGAGGCCTAGAAGGAGAAGGAATGTCACTTTTATTCTTGGTTCTATTTTATCCTCTCTTCCTTGTTTCCTCTTAGAATTTATCCTTTGATCTTGTGATGAATTCCTTCAATGTGATTCCTTTGGTCACTAGCCAATCATTGGTGTTAGCCAATATTAGTTTGAATCTCATCCTTAAAGAGGTCAACTCCTTTTGGGACCATTGAATTGGAGGAAGAGGGGAGTTAGTAACTTTTTTAGCTAGGTATCTACTATTAATTATCTCTTTGTCATCTACTAGATTTGAAAAAATATCAGTGAGCCCTAGATATTTAATTTTCTCTAGAGATGGTCTATTATAGTCTATTCTTCTGATATCTTCTATTGTTCTCAAGTCTATTTAGATATCTTCAATTATGGACTCATGAAACTGAGTCTTCCTTTTGCTCATGTCCTTAACACCCTTGTAGCCAAAATTAGATCTTCTTTTGAACTACTTCATAGTGACCAATTGCATTTTGATTTCCATTACCCTTACTTTGGCGGCAGTCAAAACCGAATATCTTCCAATTTCTATTAGGAACCTGAAACCTAGTTTCTTAAGTTCTATTTGTTTATTGTGTACAACAATAATCTATCTACATAGCTCCATTAGGACCAATTTATCAGAAGGAAATTTGGAGAGCATGTAGGGATAGCCTTGGAAAAAGCTAACCCATAGATAGCAAAAGGTAGGGAATTGTAAAAATATGTTGCCAAAATCATTGACGACACTATAGACTTCATCACATATTCTCTTTTGTTCCAATTAAGGATTGAAAAGACATAAAAATACTATGAAAAAGTCATCATTTACCCTCTTAAAGTGACAGATTGATCCTTTTAGTGTTAACTGAGGGTAATATTAATAAACAGGGGTGGTTCTTCTATCTCCTTCTATTGTCAAACCTAGAAAGGTTCACATTGAAGCTGTGATGTATACTAAGTATGAATTCATATAGAACTTTGAAGTAGTATACACTTTTTTTAATTGCTCATGAAGAGCATTACTGATCTATTCACCCCAGAAGATGACTTGTTTCTTTTGGAGAATTATCTTGATAAAAGAGATACATCCATTCATGGAATTGGGAAGAAGATGGTAGACCTTGTACTCTATTGAGGAGAGTAATTAAGTCACCAACTTCCTCTAGGAGTCTTCAGCCATCTATTGTTGATAACCTTCTTTTCTTTCTTAGGATCTTTGTCATATTCCCTCTTTGCCTCGATGAAGTCAATTTTCAACACTTCAGTAGCAAGAGGGCACATGAAAACTTTATCAATAAATTTGGGGTCCAGTCAAATTATTACATTGCCACTAGCATCTGACACTGCCCTAGTCTGTTTGTTATAAGATTGGGTGCACTAGAGGATGAACTCAGTGTGATGTGATACCACAGGGAAAGAGGAGACTAGGTGGATGTTACTTTCAATTATTCTTTTCATCTCTGAGCTTGAGTTTTTTACCTTGGTTCTCTCCATGAACTTGGCCATATCCACGTGGCCGATCTCTATGTCTCTAATGTTGTCGACATTAGAAGTGATCGAGGTGATTGGGAAAACACCTTGATATTGATACTTCAATGCCTTTGACTTCTTCATAGAAACTTCAGTCATCAGGACAAGCCTTTGTTGAGAGCATGTTGATGAAGGAGGATCTCTAGGAGGAACTATGATAAGATTAATGATCACGTAATTAGAAAAAAATTGGCAATTTGGGGAGTTTACACATCAGGTGATCATGACTAGGGAAGTGTGCTTGAAAGGGCCGAGGTGCAAGCAGGTGAAAAAGTGAGAAGAAATGGGGAGCGGGAATGAAAAATGGAAGAAATGAAAATTTCCCAGAGTTAGAGAAAAATGGAGAAAAAGGATGCAAAGGCAGAAAAAAATGTTGCCCTTGCATGTGGAATGGGTCTGCATGCATAGGCAACAAAAATTGCCACCCCTGCATGCTAAGGTGAGAAGGAAATGCATCAATGGCAATTTATACCGTCGATGCATATTAGAGGGTAGGAACGTGTAAGGGTAGAAAAAAAATTTGTCTTTGCACTTGTTAGGAAACTTGGGTGTAATGGTGGTGATTTTTTCCACCCTTACACCTAAGTTGGGTTAGGTCGCATCGGCGATAAAAATTGTCGCCAGTGCACATCAAAGAATAGATCTATGTTAGGGCAATGAATTTTTCCACCCATACATGGGTAAGAATTTGGGATGAAATGAGAGGGTGGTGAAATTTGCCACCTTAACGTGGGGGGAAAAGAAGGCCGAATGGGAAAAAGGGAAAAGGAGGGTCGAGGTGCGGTGGGGGAGAAGAGAAATGCCTCATCGGGCAAGAAAAGGAAAAAAAACTAAGGAAAGAAAAAGAGGAAAGAAAAATTAAAAAATGCAAAAACAAAGACCTACTTGGAAAATAACGTGTGATGAGGGCTTGAATTTGGTGAAAACACGCTTCTTCCCACTTGCTCGATCATCCAAAGGTAGAGGGCAGGAGGAGGGATGGAAAAAGTGAGGTAAAAATAGATCAAAAGAGATTAAATGGGGCAAAAATCACCCCCAACCACTCGACGCGTGTTGCCATAAATATCGTGCATGAAAACTGAGGTAGTGCAGGGGCAATGAAAATTGTCGCTCCCACATTGGAGCTTGAAATATATGTAGGGGCAGTGAATTTCATCACTCCTGAATGGAAGGGAAGAAACACATGCAAAGGTGGCAAAATTTTCTGCCCCTACATGTTGAATGCAAGGGTGGAAAAAAAATTTGCCTTTGTATGGAATAGAAAAAAGATGCATTGGTGGCAAAAATTGTCGCTCTTACATGAAAATCCAACAAAAGACTAACTCTGGGAAATAGAAAATTTGTCCCCTGGTCGCATCAAGACTATAACAATTTTTGAATTTTAGGGAAAATGTAATAAAAAAACCTTACAAACTTTGAATGATGCCAGTTGAGCAAACACGAGAACAAGAAAAAAAATGTCTCGAAAAATGAACTTAGAGAGAAAAACATGAAATAGACAAGTTTCATAGGGGTTGTCCTAAAAATGAGTGTAGCTAATTTTGGGAACAATAGCTAGCTCCTATTGGGGAACTTTCATTGATCAAATCGATTGACAGGAGTATAAACTAGTCTCTAATTGCCTTCATTCAAGCCATTGGGCTATAGAGTCAAGCTAAAAAGGAAAAGACATGAAAGAAAACAAAACAAAATATAAAAACTATACAAATGTACAAGTGAATTCATCTAAAACTTTAAGGATTGAAATGCTTCAGATGTTGCCCACTATGGGGTAGTGAAAATGGTGCTCCATCTTGATATTCTAGTAAGAAGCTATTCTCACCACAGACTTGACAAATGGTAAAGGGACATCTCCACAAAAAATCAAATTTTCTATGCATTCCCTTTGGTTCCCTCCTCTTGTTCCACAACAAGACTTGATCTCCAATTTGAAAATCATGAACCTTGGCCCTCTTGTCAAAAAATTTCTTCACTTGATTCTGATGTGTAGTAATCTGGTCCACCACCATAGTTCGCTGCTCATTCAATTTAGTTAGACACATGATCCTCTTATCAATTGAATTTTTGAAGGTTGAATATTTGATTGCCTTGGCTAACCTGAGCGCTGGTGGTTCTAGAGTGATAGGTATCTCTACATTTAAGTCATATATAAGTTGGAATGGCGACATGCCTATGGCCCTCTTAAGTGTAATACTATCTGCCCATAAAGCATCAATCAATGCTTTGTGCCAAGTCCATTGATTATCATCTACCAATTTCTTGATAATAGTAACCAAGTTATTATTACTTGATTATGCTTGGCCATTCCCTTGTAGAAAATAATCAGAAGTATGGGATAGGACAATTCCATAATAGAAACATAACTAAGTAATCTCATGTCAAGATAAATAGGCTACATTATCTGTTACAATTGTAAGTGGAACCCTAAACCAGGAGATAATATTTTCTTTTAGAAAATTACACACCACTTCTAAAGTAGCGTGCTTAGATGGGATGACTTCTACCCATTTGGTAAAGTAGTCAATTGCCATGAAGACATAATCATGTCTAGCACTTGAAGATGGGTTAACTGTGCCAATGAAGTCAATACCCCACTGTTGAAAAGGCTCTTCGATCACTACTGGCTTGAGGGGTAACGTAGCCAGTTTAGGCTTTTCGATGAACTACTGACATAATTCACATCTACTCACCCATTTATAAGCATTTTGGAATAGCATAAGCCAATAATACCTTACTCATAGGATTTCATGGGCTATTATTGGTATGAAAAAATATCCTCCATAGGCCAAATTGTGGAAAGACTCCAAAATTTTATCTTGTTGTACCTTATCGATGCAACAAAGAAATACCCCATCAAGGCTTCTTTTATACAAACCATTATCCCACAAAACATAGCTAGCAGCTTTTAGTTTAACATTCCATTTTTCTTTGTAGGAGAGATGAGTGAGACACTCACCATAGGTTAGAAAATGGGCAATGTCAGAATACCACTCATCAATAGTGGCAACAAAGAGGACCATAGGCACATCTCTGATCTCCATTTCTTCATTTTCTACTTCTTTGGGGATATTGTCAGCAATCAACTAGCAAAGGCTTTTTCCCTGCACAAGTTTGGTAGGTTTGATGTCAAGATCAAACTCTTGAATCTTGGCAATCCAATTACCCCTCTTTATACCAAACTCCTATTGAATCAAAATAGACTTCACCATTGCATTAGGCACCAAAACCATAGTATGTGAATTCAGGATATAAAACCTGAAATGCTTAACTGCTTTGACCATCACATAAGCATGCTTCTCCATGTTTGAATATTTCAGCTCATGAGCTTTAAGAGGATAACTCATGAAGGAAATAGGAGATTCCACACCATCTTGGTTCTATTAAATCAAAATAGCTGAAAGTGTATGTTTACAAGCATAACTATATATTTTGAAGTCTTTGGTTTAGTCTAGACAAACTATAATTGGTGCGTGAGTGATTGCTTCTTTGATATCTTTAAAAGTTGATTTGCCCTTTGTAGTCCACCTGAAGGTGGTTTTGCCCTTCATCGTATTGAAAATGTGGCAAGTTTTCTTAGTGAACTCATGGATGAACCTTCATAAAAAAAATCACTTTTTTGAAAAAAGAGTGAATCGCAGTCTTACTGGTAGGCAGAGTAAGCTCTTGGATGGACTTGACCCTTTCAAAGTCAATTTTTATACCTTCTCAGGACACAATGTGCTTGAGAAGTTTCCTTTTTGTTACCCCAAAAATATATTTCTTGGGATTCAAATAAATGTCATTCTGGCGGTAGTGTTCTAGCACTTGTTGTAAATGATGTACATGATCAGAATGATACTTGGAAAAGACTATTAAATTAACTAGATAAAATACAATGAACTTACCCATTTCATCCTTAAAAGTGAGGTCTATTGCTCTCTAAAATGTGGTGCCTGCATTTATCAGACCAAAAAGCACTCTTTAATAAGTGAAGGTGCCCCAAAGTATGGTGAAGGTAGTCTTATGTTAGTCTGCTTTTCCAACTTCAACTTGATTATACCTTGAGAAGCCGTCCAACATTGATAACATTTCTGAACTAGTCACCTTCTAAAGAACTTGATCCATGATAGGTAGAGGGTAGTTATCCTTTAGGGATGACTGATTCAAGTTTTTGACATCCACACAAATGTGAATTTCACCATTATTCTTTCTTACAGGCACTATATTGGCAATCCATGTGGAGTGATAGATTGGAAAGAGATTCCTAGCATTTAACATTTTTTGTATCTCAAATAAAATAGTACCTGATATTTTTGGATTATATTTCCTAGACTTGTGCTTGTAAGGCACTGAGTTAGCCTTAAGAGGAATGTCATGGCAAATTTCATCAGGCCTGAGTGACTTTATGTCATCATAGGAATATGCTAAGATGTCTATATACTAGCAGAGTAGATTAGTGAACTTGAATTTTTTTTTTTGAGTGCAACATTTCCCAATGTTCACTACTTTGGGATTTTCCTTGGTATTTAAATTCACTTGATCAAACTCCTAGGAGGAGCTTGAATCCTTTTGCCGCTGTCTGATGAATCTGTCATGGTTATCAAACAATTTCTCTAGGGACACCAGGCCTTTGGGAATCTTATTCTCTTTAAGTTGTAAGAACTCCTCACCTATGTCTATATTTGATTCAGAAGCTGGCTCACACTTTTGAGGTTAACTGCCTTCAAAATGCAGCTTTTCAAAGCTATCCTTTTGCTCTAAGAAGGTAATGATTTGATTTTCATTATTGAATACTTGCCAATGACTAGCATTATTAGGTACACTTGGTTGAAAGACCAGTTTAATAGTGTACTTGTTTCCTTTAAATTCTAGGTGGGGGACCAAGAGAGTAGCTAAAATAGCCAATGTATCAGCCCGGTCATTGAATTCTCTAGGTACAGCCAAGATGTTAAAAGTGTTAAAACTTTCAATTTGATCCCAGACTAAATTGTGATAGTGGCACAATCTTTCATTCTTGGTTTGATAAAGGTTTTTTACCTGACAAACCACCAATTCAGTGTCTCCTTTAGCATGAAGGAGTTTGATGCCTTTTTCTCTAGTAGCCTACAATCTAAGCAACAAGGATTCATACTCAGTTGTGTTGTTAGTGTTTCCAAACTGCAACTTGTAGGATGAGGTAAAAATATCTTCTTGAGGAGATACCAACACAACTCTAACTCCTGAGCTGGTAGAAGAGCAGCTGCCATCAAATTCCAGAATCCATATCCTATTTGATACTGATTCTTCTTTGGATCCTTCTTCATTTGGAGGTAGAAATACTTCCACATTGATAATGCACTCTACCAATTCTCCTATTATTCCAGTTGAATACATTTCTAATTTTTTACCTATAGGAGCTTCATCAAATGCCTCATGAACTTCATCTATAGGTAGAAAGTAGTTACCCATACCCAAAGACTCAAACAAAATTTGAGCTTCAGGTGCTGATGATTGGGTGACGACGTATTTTGATTCTTTTTTAGGAAGTAATCTCTTCATAACACCTTTGACTGGGATCCTTGCCTCAGAAAATTCCATGCTTAGCTCACCATTGACATCCTTGCAAAAATTCCACCTAAGAAGGATGTCGTAAGAGGTTGGAACATTAACCACCAGAACCATCATTTTTATCCTCTTTTTTGGAAAAGTTGCCAACATAAATTGGGCATCTTTTATTTGGCCAAGGAGTGGAACTTGCTTGTTTTCCATAGAAAAACACCTTCTAAAAGTCATAGTCAAAGTTAGACCAAGAGAATCTACCACCTTGGTAGGCATAACATTATTAGAAGCTCTAGAGTCTATTATACAATTACTCAATTTATAACCATTTATCAATAGGGAAACATAAAAAGGTTCTATTTTATTGGGAGTAACAAGAGGAGTCACGACAAGATTATTTTATGTAGATTTATTCTTGGAGGAATCATGAATTACCTTTGAAAAATCTTGTCCCATAGGAACAGCTTTATTTTTTACATATTCTACCAACCTATCAAACTATTCAGGACTGGCTCACAAATACTCAATCTCAATCATTTGAATCTTAGTCTTTTTGGCATGATTAATTATATCAAATAATTGAAATTAATTAGAGATAAAGGAAGGGGACCCATCATCTTGATCTTTAGTGGGTGTAGAACTGGTCTGAGAAATAGAAGTGGAAGGTATGAGATGGTTTAAGGTACTTACTTTTTTGTTAGTTACCTGATCCTTTGGTTGGAAAGGCAATGAATTCCCTCATTTAGTGATAGAAACTACCAGCTAAGGTTCTTTTCCTACTTTTTCTTTGTTAGCTTGTTGAGCTGACTGGTTTTGAGATCTAGTAAAAATAGCATAGGATCCATCAAACACATCTCCCTTACTTCCAACTTCATCTTGATAATCTAAGAAATTGATATTGGAGTCACCAACTAATTCTTATTCTTATTCTTCAAAGAGATTAACATCATCTTGTTGGTCCAACTCAAGTTGGAGTGATAAATCATGTTTAGCTTCTAGGTAACTGACTGTTGAATTAGTAGGTGCTACTTCAATGGCAAGCTTCCCATGTGGGGGAGGTAGGTGATTTGGTTGCCCTTGGTTTCTGGTAGCATTACCTTGATATGACTGGTTCTGAAATGTTCTTGGCATATCCTAATAAGTGGGAGCAGACATACTTTGGGCCATTTGTCTTTTCAAAGCTAACAATTTATTTGTCAATTTTTTGCACCATAGGATCTGTGGTGCTTGTAGAAGAACTTTTAGCAGATGAAGAAAATTTAATTTTACTAGTCTTTTCTGATCTTACCTACCAGGATAAGATCATCCTCAATCTCAGTAGCCAAATTTTGGGCCATAGCGAGATCCATAAGGCCAGATCACCTGAATAGAAAACTTACTTCAGGAAGTTATGAGTTGATGAAAAATCACTTGAGATTCTCTGGTGTTGGCTGAGTGATCGTAGGAATCTGGTTCCTCAGCTTATTGAATTTGGCTATAAAATCCCTCATGGGCTCATGGGGTTCCTTCTTCATTTGTGTAAGCTGAGCTAACAAAGCATGTGCATCTTTAGTGGCTTTGAACCTAGCCTCAAACTTGTATTTGAGTGTATTCCAGTCAGTTATAGTTTGAGCTTGAAGGTGGTAAAACCAATCTACGATGGTGCCTTGCAAAGTTTCTACAAAAAGTCTCATTGCCACATTTTCATAATCCACACCTATTACACTGCATGCTATAGAGAAGGTAGCAATATGCTCATCAAGATGAACCTTTCCATCACCATAAAATTTAGGAAGTTCTTGAACTATGAGGTAATTCATGTAAAGGTGGGGTAAGATTGAGAGGACTAAAGGAGTTTCCCCAAGGACCTTGGGCCATTATTATAGGATGATTAAATGGTGGGATAACAAATCTTAGTGGGGTCAATATAGACAAAACCTTACCAGTAATGAGACTAGAAGCTTCACCAGGTATGGGAGATCTAGCGTTGGTAAGAGGGAAACTCCTAGTTTGCTAAAGGCGAGATGGTGGAGGAGAAATCTCAAAATTAGTTTGTCACACTAGCTCGAATACGGGATCAACAATACCTTGAGCTCTCTAGCCTCACATGTATGGTGGATCTGTCAGAGTATAAAATGAAAAGGAACTAGAGAAGCTTCAAGTTGAAGCTTGAGGCTTCAAAATGCATGTTTGTAGTCTCTAGGGGAGTCACCAAAATCTATTGGGTGAATATTTTGTCATCAACTAACTGATGACAAAATGGGTATATCAACCACAGTACAAGGAGATTTATACAAAAAAAAAGTGTGGGTTTACCACATCCTAATCAGATAAATCTCTCCTCTCATCTCAAGGGGAGGTTCCCTATGAATCACTTATATATATATATATATATATATATATATATATATATATATATATATATAAGCAAAAAATAAGACCCAGGGTAGGATAACACCATCCATCTCTCTTTTTTTAGAGATGATGCTTACAAAACAAAAGAGAGAGAGAGATCTTGGTGGATGACTGAAAACATTCCTCTTCTTTTAGAAATAGTATTCAGAAATTATCAAAAAATCTCCTAGAGTAGTAACTAGGTCCACAAGAAAACCCATGAAAGCACAAAGTCTTATGTTGCCTCCTTCACTAATCTGAATTGTACGTAACCATAGAGTGAAGTAAAGCTCAAAGTCTTCACCTAAAACTACAACAGATAAAAAGATCACAAGGATAAAAGTAGCTCAAATTATTTTTGATACCTTTAAGAATGTCTTTAGATAATTTCAATATAAACACTTTGCTTATTAAATCAAACAGATGAGAGATTATCAAGAAAGAGAACATAAAAACTATTTCTTAAGTAACACAAATTACTTCAACACAAAGACTAAAATTAATCTATTTCTCATTCATTCAACAAAATATGATTTACAAACTGAGCATAAAGTCTCAAGAAGTATCTCAATTTCAGCAGAGTTTTTGCTCTCAATTACCCAGAGATCCTTTTACAAAAAAGGTTCCCTCTATATATAGGGAAAAAACTTTAAAATTGGAAAAATATTAAAATATTGAAAACCTAGTCAAAGATGAGTCAGTGTTGAATTTGGGATATTTTATAGATTTTTATATGTAATTACTTATTACAAAAGTGCATGTATTTACACATGACAAAATTACATGTGCGAATGTCCTAAGTCAATTACAAAGTACATGAGAAGAATGAAGAGAGAATGGAGGAATAATTCAACTCTTGCTGTTGGACTTCTTCAGATGAGCATCATACATGGTGATAGATGCTTATATTCTTATGCTATCTGGTGCAATGTTATTCTTGAAGATTACGTTAGCTCTGATTGTAGCGTCTTTCACTGTTTTGATGGCTTTTGCATGACTAGTTAACCTGGTTCTTAGATTATCTAGAGTTAACTGAGTATCTAAAATGTTATCCATAGAAGTCATTGAAAATGCTTTCTCTTTGAATTCCCTTTGGATCATACCTTTGAATTCTTGAATAATTTCCTCTGTTGAAAGAAATTTATTGTCTTAAGAGGTGAGTTCACAAGGCAATTCCTCCAATCTATTCAATAGGCTGGTGTCACTTTTTTCACTAGCATCCTTGGAAGATTCGAGGTCGTCAATCAGCTCCTTAAGTACCTAAATTTTTTATATTAGTGATTCTTTGATTTCAACATAAGAATCTTTGTTGGAAATAACACCGATCGATACTAAGGTGCATTTCTTCAAAGCTTTCATCTCTACCCACTTGCTAAGATATTTGTTTATGTTGTCAATATCTTGAGAAATAAGAGAGATGAGGTCTTCCAACTCTATCCTCATTTTCTTCATCTTATATGTCTTCTCAATAACCTCTATAAGCAAGGAAATTCTTTGTGTATGCATCTTTTCTATGTAATCTTCAAGTACTTTCCCTTCAGATAGGTCTTTTCTGCTTTCTAGATAACAGGATCATCTATGAAAAAGGCTTCTAGAGCTGCCACCTCTGGGGAAAAACTGAATCTCCTTATTACTCTGATCAATTGTTCTACCTTTGCCTTGTAATAATCTTTCATCTCTATCTCCCTATCAAATTTTTGGACCATGATATCTATTGCAAATTGTAGATCACTCTTTACACCCTCGTGAGTTACTTTCCCCAACTCAACATGAGAAATGGAGTAGCTACTCATGTCAAAATTCTCTAGGGTTACATCCTATGGAGGTTTGGCTATCTCTAAGAATTTTTGCCCCTTTTCCTCAACCATTTTCAAAAGGATCCTTGGCTTCTTGGGGGTCTTAGCTTTCACTGGCACTATTTTTCCAAAATCAAAGTCATCTTCAGAGATGGCTTGCTTTTTATTTTTAGGTGTGAAAGTTGATAACCAAGGTGGTAGAGTAGAAGCACTTACTATAGAAACAACCCCTATAGCTAGTGTTACTAGGGTAACATCTGCACTACTAGTGAGAAAAATAGGTGTAGTGGGTGTAGCAAGCATAGTATCAGACAAAATCATATCAACCGCTAACTGGTCGATGGTGGAACTGTCTCCAATGTTGAAAGAAGGAGATGAGAGATTAGGGATAGATCTTGATGATCAAAGAACATCTATAGAAGCACCTTGAGGTTCACCAAAAATAAATATAGGAGAGGTGGCTCTAGAGGAAGGAATGCTGATGGGAGAAAGGGGCAAAGGAGCTACCATAGGGGATTGGGGTGGAGAAGAAGAAACCCCTGCAACTGGTTGTGCCCCCTCTTATGGAGATAGAGTTTCTATTCCCTATTTCTCTATAGGCCTATCATCTATTTCCATCTATTCTGCCACCTGTTCTTGAGTGCTTTGTTCTCCAACCCCCATATCTATTGATTCTGGCTCTTTCTCGCTAGCCTTTGATTTCTTCGACACAAAGATGATCCTACGCTTGTGAGGCCTAGAAGGAGAAGGAACATCACTTTTATTCTTGGTTTTATTTTCTACTCTCTTTATTTTTTCCTCTTAGAATTTAGCCTTTGATCTTATGATGAATTCCTTCAATGTAATTCCTTTGGTCACTAGCCAATCATTGATGTTAGCCAATATTGGTTCGAATCTCATCCTTAAAGAGGTCAACTCCTTTTGGGACCATTGAGTTGGAGGAAGAGGGGAGTTATCAACTTTTTTATCCACGTATTTTCTATTAATTAGCTCTTTGTCATCTACTAGATTTGGAGGAATGTCAGTGAGCCCTACTAGAGACAGTCTATTATAGTCCATTCTTCTGATATCTTCTGTTGAGTCTATCTAGATATCTTCAATCATGGGCTCATGAAACTAAGTCTTCCTTCTGATCATGTACTTAACACCCCTATAATCAAAATTATATCTTCTTTTGAACTACTTCATAGTGACCAATTGAATTTCAGTTTCCATTACCCTTATTTTAGCGGCAGTCAAAATCGAATATCTACCAATTTCTATTGGGAACCTGAAACTTGGTTTCTTAAGTTTTGTTTGTTTATTATGTATGACAATAATTTATCTACACATCTCTATTAGGACCAATTTTTTAGAAGGAAATTTGGAGAGCATGTAGGGATAGCCTTGGAAAAATCCAACTCATAGATAGCAAAAGGTAGGGAATTGTAAAAACATGCAGCCAAAATTATTGATGATAGTCCAAGCTTCATTTGATATTCTCTTTTGTTCCAATTGAGGATCAAAAAGACATAAAAATACTATGAATAAGGCATCATTTACCCTCTTAAAGTGATAGATTGATCCTTTTAGTGTTAGCTGAGGGTAATATTGATAAACAGGGGTGGTTTTTCTATCTCCTTCTATCGTCAAACCTAGAAAGGTTCACATTGAAGCTGTGATGTATACTAAGTATGAAGTCATATAGAAATTTGAAGTAGTAGACTCTTTGGTCAATTTCTCATGAAGATCATTACTGATCTATTCACCCCAAAAGATGACTTGTTTCCTTTAGAGAATTATCTTGATAAAGGGATACATCCATTCATGGAATTGGGAAGAAGATGGTAAACCTCATACTCTACTGAGGAGAGTAATTAAGTCACCAACTTCCTCTATAAAATCACTTCTTAGAAAACTCCACGACCATCTGGACAAGTTGGCTCTAGAAGTCTTCAGCCATCTGTTGTTGATAACCTTCTTCACCTTCTCAAGATCTTTGTTGTATTCCCTTTATGCCTTGATGAAGTCAATTTTCAGCACTTCGATAGCAAGAGGGCACATGAAAACTTTATCAATAAATTTAGGGTCCAGTCAAATTATTACATTTCCACTAGCATCTGACACTTCCCTGGTCTCTTTGTTATAGGATTGGGTTCACTGGAGGATGAACTCGGTGTGATGTGCCACCATAGGGAAAGAGGAGACTAGTTGTATGTTGCTTTCAATTATTCTTTTCATCTCTGAGCTCAAGTTTTTTGCCTTGGTTCTCTCCATGAACTTGGCCATATCCACATGGCCAATCTTTGTGTCTCTAATGTCGTCGACATTAGAAGTGACCGAGGTGATTAGGAAAACACCTTGATACTAATACTTCATTGCCTTCAACTTCTTCAGAGAAGCTCCAGTCATCAAGATGAGCCTTTGTTGAGAGCATATTGATGAAGGAGGATCTTTAGGAAGAATTATGATAAGAGTCATGATCGCACAATTAGGGAAAAATTGGCAATCTGGGGAGTTTGCACGTTAGGTGATCATGACCAAGGAAGTGCACTTTTTAGAGAAAAATAAAGAAAAAGGATGTAGGGGTGGCAAAAAATGCCACCCTTACATGTGGATAGGGGTCTGCATGCATAGGTGGAAAAAATTGCCACCCCTGCATGTTAAGGTGAGAAGGAAATGCATCAACAACAATTTCTACCACCAATGCATATTGGAGGGGAGGAAAGTGTAAGGGCAGCAAAAATCACCACCCTTGCACCTGTTAGAAAACTTGGGTATAATGGCAATGATTTTTGCCACCGTTACACCTAAGTTGGGTCGGGTCACATCGGCAGCAAAAATTGTCACTGGTGCACATCAAATAATAGATCTATGTTAGGGTAGCAAATTTTTCCACCCTTACATGGGTAAGAATTTGGGAGGAAATGAGAGGGTGGCAAAATTTTCCACCTTAATGTGGGGAGAAAAGAAGTTTGAATGGGAAAAAGGGAAAAGGAGGGTCAAGGCACGATGGGGGAGAAGAGAGATGCCTCATCGGGAAAGAAAAGGAAAAAAAACCAAGGAAAGAGAAAGAGGAAAGAAAAACAAAACAAAATGCAAAAATAAAGAGCTAATTGGAAAATAATGTGTGATGAGGGCTTGAATCTAGAGAAAACATGCTTCTTCCCGCTTGCTCGATCATCCAGAGGCAGAGGGCAAGAGGAGGGATGGAAGAAGTGAGGTAGAAATGGATCAAAAGAGATTAAATGGGGCAAAAATTTCTCCCAACCACTTGACACATGTGGCCATAAATGCCACATGTGAAAATTGAGGCAGTGCAGGGGCGGAAAAAATCACTATTCCTGCATTGGAGCTTGAAAGATATGTAGGGGCGGAAAATTTTTCCACTCCTACATGGGAGGGAAGAAACACATGCAAAGGTGGAAAAAATTGCCACCCCCACATGTTGGATTCAAGGGTGGCAAAAAATGCCACCTTTGCATGGAACAAACAAAGATGCATTGGTGGCAAAAATTGCCACTCTTGCATGAAAATTGAATAAAAGACTAACTCTGGGAAATGGAAAATTTGTCCCCTAGTCACATCGAGACTATAATGATTTTTTCATTTTGGAAAAAACATAATAAATAAATGTTATTAACTTTGAATGATGCCAGTTGAGCAAATGCGAGAACAAGAAAAAAAAATGTCTCAAAAAATGAACTTAGAGAGAAAAACATGAAATGGATAAGTTTCATAGGGGTTGTCCCAAAAATGAGTGTAGCTGATTTTGGGAACAACACAAATGACCTCTTTACTTGGTGTTAATTGTACCACATAATTTTCATATAAGTGTCCCTTATCTCCTCCAACTATCTTAGTTCATTTAACCTTATCTGCATAGCATCATCCTTAAAGAGTTCAAGTTGATGTGCAAGTTGTAATGTAGGTAATTCAAGAGAAATAAGAATATTGGATTATTTTCCATAGACAAAAAAGTATGGGGAGTGTCTAGTAGATTTATTAGGTGTCACTATGTTTGCCCATAGGTTAGTCCTCAATTTAATATGCCACTCTCTTTGACTATCCTTCATAGTTCTCTTGATAATCCTCAACAAGTTTTTATTTGTGGACTCTACTAGTCTATTGCCATTTGGGTAATAGTTAGAGGATGCCTTGAGATAAATTCTATGTAAAAGAGTCTACTCGCATACATTTTTTTTATGAAGACCAATACATTATCAAAAAATATTGTAGAAGGCACACCAAATCTGGTCATAAGGCTATCATAGAAGTCCAGAACATAATATCCATTAGCTTCCTTAAGGGAAGTTGCTTCAACCCATATTGTAAAGTAGTTTATAGATGTAATGATCCATTTATGTCCTTTAATTGAAGGGGGTTGTAACATCCCTATAAAATCTAAGCCCCATTGCATGAAGGGTTGTTCTATTTGTATGGGTTGTAAGGGAAGGGAAGATAATTTATAATTACCAATGAACATTGCAAATTTTGTGCATTTCCTTACCTAAGAGTGTGTATCTCTAAACATTGTGTGCCAAATTACCTAGCTCTAATGATCTTAGAGGCTATGGTCTTGGTAGTGAAATGCCTAATAGCTAGACCATCATGAAACTATTCAAGTAGCTTGTCTACTTGGCATGGTTCCACACACCTCAAAATCATGCCTCATACGTCTCTCTTGAAAATTAATCTTTCTATCAAGACATAAGGTATAATTTACAACCTAAAGTGCCTTATCTTGGCTCTATCTAACACCATAGGACATTGGCTTGACTCAATAAATTTGATTATATCATGTGTCCAACTGAAAGGTGTGTTGTTTTTAGCTATCTATTGGCTATCATGGGCTACTAACACTTGGTATTTACCTTGTTTTACCTATGATAAAAGGTGATCACATAACCCTCTACCCCTTAAAATAAAAATTAACTCTAACCTCAAGGTCATACTCCATGCATTTTATCACCCATCCAACTCATTTCTCATTGAGGTCTCTATTGAGTATAAACTCTTTAATACTTGGGTGTACCACCATGAGTATGATATTAATATTGGAGACCATGTGCCTAAACTTATTCAAACATCTCAATACTAAAATCACATGTTTTTATACAAAAATATAACTCTTCTCATACCCCTTTAATTCCTGACTAAAGAAAGCAATATGTTCTTCCAAACCTTGCTCATTGTGCTACATCAACATGGCAAAGATTGCATCCAATGTAAATAAGGCATACAAGTAGAAATATTAATTAAAATTAGGATTAATAAGTGTAGGGGCATGATAAATAGCTTCTTTGATGTCCTCAAAAGTCCTCTTACTTTATTTGGTCCATGTAAAATACTTGCATTTTATTAACATGTGAGTAAGAGGCTTGACTAACTCTACAAAGCTTGGGATAAACCTTCTTATAAAATTAATCTTTCCCAAGAAACTCAACAAAATATTCTTGTGATTTGGTAAGGGTAAGGATAAGATGGACTCAGCTCTTTTGGGGTCTATGGAAATACCATCCTTAGACACTACATGACCCAATAACCTACCCTCATGATCACTAAATATACATTTTTTAGTATTCAATGATACACCAAATTCTCTGCATCTTTCAACTACTAACCTCAACTGTGTAATGTGATCAGTTGGGTCTTTTGAGAAAATAGTGGCATCATCTAGGTAGATAATCACAATGTCATTTATCAAACATTCAAAGGCAACATCCATTGCCCTCTAAAAAGTTACCCTAGAATTAGATAGTCCAAAGGGAATTTTCATGTTTGCATAAATTCCCCACTTTTTAGTGAAGTCAATATTATGCATATATTCTTCCTTGGCCATAATCTAATTATAAATGGAGTAACCATCAAGCAATGAGAACCTCTGAGAACCTGCCACCTTTTGAGGAATTTGATCCATTGAGGGTAGTGGGTAATGGTATTTTAGGGACACCTTATTGAGGTCCCTAAAGTCAATGCATAAATGTATTTCCCCATTCTTCTTCCTTATTGGCACAAAGTTTATGACCCATGAAGAATGTTTAATTTGGAATATTAACCTAGATTCAATCAATTTAAATATTTCCCTTCTCATTAATTCTTCCACTTTTAGATTGATAGGCATTTATTTTTGCATGATTGGTTTTGCATTACTCTCTAGTTCAATGGTATGTTGTATAAGTTTGGAATTAAATCCCTTCAAATCTTTGTATTCCCATGAAAATACATCAGATAATTCTTGACATAAAGAAACAAATGTAGCTCTTTCTTTTGTTATGTTGATCTTTCCTAACTTCAACAATTTACCTTTCAAGATCTCTATCCTCTCATAGTGTTCCTCCATGGTTGAGATACATGCCTTACCTCTTTTCACTTGGTCATCTTAATTGAAGATGTTTTCTAATGTCATAAGCCCCTTAGGAATCTTGTTAAATCTAAACTATACTATCTAATCATCATATAGATGTTGGAATTTATTTTGACTCTTATGGTAGAATTCTACCTCCTACATCAAAAAACATATAATTTTATCATCGTTATCAAACACCTAGAAACTCACGTCATTATCAAGTATAACTGGCCTACATATGACCTTGATATTGTCTTGACTCTCATTACCTTTTAATCCTTACATAATCTCATACTAAACTCTAATAGCTATAATCCTATCTGCATGTTGATTTGCCTCTCTTGGTATGGACTATATATTAAATGCCAAGAAGTCCTCTATGAGATCCCATACATGTTATTTGTCATCTTTCAAATGATGGTTATTGATTGAACTTATGCCTCTCACATGTTTCAAAATGATCTCACTATCACCTTTGAATTTAATAAGTTTGACACATCTTATTCTTGCCTCTTGAAAACCACGTAAAAGAGCTTCATATTTAGTTATGTTTGAAGTGTAATTGAATTAAAATCTTGTACATGAATAGTAATTTTGATCTAAGGGTGAAACTAGCATGACTCTATCTCCATTACCATTATTTTACCTTGATCCATCAATGAATAAAGTCCATAGACCATCATCCTCTTGAGTGGTGTTAGTTAATCAAGGTATATCAACACCCTCCTCATACATACAATACACCCCTAAATTTGCTTCTTCAATATTTATATAGGGATAAAATCCATAATTATCAGCTACCCATTCATCCAAGTACATGTCTAAAATGCCTTAAATATGTCTATGAGGCTCTTGTTCACTAACATTTTCATCCTTTTCAAATATGTTATAGTTTGTTGGAAATATTTTCATTGATGTCAAAGGTTTAGCATTATTGGTGATAAAGGCCCCATTGCATTTAATGTTGTTTGTAATAAATATATCTTGGCTAATATGAGTTAATATTTATTTAATATTAATGAATATATTTTTGGTTTCATATGAGACAAAATAAGGGCCCATGGAGAAGTCAAAGAGCCACGGGGTAAAGACAAAAGAAGGATGGGATGCATTTTCCCATGAAGAGTCATCTTGGGGAATTCCAAGAGTCACCAAGTGAAGACAAAAGAGAAAGGGTGCAATTTCTCATGAAGGGTCACTTTAAGGAATACAAAAAGTGACCAGGATGAGGACAAAAGATGGAAGGACGTTTTTGGTCATGAAGGGTCACCACATGACTTTTCAAAGGCTTGTATATGAAGGGTCACAAAGGGGGAAGGCCAAAGGTCATTTAGAAAGCTATAAATAAAGGCTTGAGAAGCCATTGTAATATGGAAGAGGTAGGCTGATTTGATATTGTAATATCTAGCTTAGAAGAGCAATTATGATAGATGAATATGATTAGTATTTGTTATATCTAGCTTAGAAGAGCAAAGGTGAGAGAGAGGAAGGAGATGTTGTATTGATTTATCATTTGTTGAGATAGAAACATTGAGAGATAGGTGTGTGGTATACATAAAGGGGTTGGTGCTCCTGTGGGTTGGTGCTCATGAATTATTGTTGGGTTGGTGCTCGGCAAAGGGGTTGGTGCTCCTATGGGTTGGTGCTCACGAATAGTAGTTGGGTTGGTGCTGGGCAAAGGGGTGTGGTGCTCCTACAATCTTGGCTTGAGAATATTGTTTGGGTTTGTGCTCATTCATATACTTGAGATTGTTCTCCATGGTTTTTTCCACATTGGGTTTCCACGTTATATCTGGTGTCTCTCTCTATCTTGTGTGGTGTTTATTGTTTGAATTTTATTACATATCTTGAATGTTTGATTAAGTGGAATTTGGTTAAAGAAAAGATTTATAAGATATATGATATATTGATTCACCCCCCCCTCTTAGTATATCCCATGCTTAACATAGTTGACATTTTTAAGGTTAGGCATATAGGGCTCTAGGTGGAACCTGGAGATAGGTTCTGACCTAACGGTGACCCTAGTCCCATATCTAGTCCTAAAAACCATGTATGACTAGTCAAAGGAAAAATAACCCCCAATTTTTATAGTAAAGTCCATAAATAGGCATAGGGAAAAATATGGAGGTAAGTCTACAACCATTACATCCTGAGTGATGACATAATTTAGGAAGGCTACCAATGTTATCTTAAGATCTTTTAAGATACCTACTATTTTAGTGTGGGAACCATCTAACTGGAGAACACCCTTTTCATTAGGTACATACTTAAGCTTAATTTTATTTGTTATAGCTTTAGGCATAATTAAGGTTGAATCTCCTAAATCTATCATATAATTATGTACTAACTAGTCACCTATGATGACTGACAAATAGAATGGAGGGGGATTGATAACCTTAGGAAAATGAACAACATTATGAACTTGACCTTAAATAGGAGCTTGAATTTGATTAGGTTGACTAATATTTGTAAAAATAGTGTTCACCTTATCAGTTATCTTATTCACATGAGAATTCTTGGAAAGCTCTTGCTAAAGGATCTCTTTATATCCTAGAATAGATAGAGCATCACACATAGACATACTAACATTAGCCTTTTTCATATGATCTGCAATATTGAAAGGAAGACTAGTATCATTAAAACATACCTTAGAAGTATAAGTATCACTTGGAACTTGAGTGACATGAGGTGTAGACACCTAAGACTAGCCACTGATAACCTTCAACTAGGCTTTTGACCAATTTCCACCCAAAATGCATAATTTGGCCTAAAAACACTAAACATGTTAAATGATGTGAAAATGACATATTCAAGTGCTGATTTTGGCCAAGTTATCCCTAAATTTGGAAACATAATTTATGGGATAACTAACTTTGATCAGATCATTTTGAGTCAAAATGCCAATTTTGCACCTAAGTGCTCTAGATTGCTCTTTCTTATCAAATCTCTTGAATCAGACACATGCTTTTGTTATTTGTTGTTGGTAAAATTCTAAATAGGAATACAGATGCATCACATCTAACATTGCCTTCCAATTCTAATCTATTCAAATTTTGGACCAATAAGGCATTCTGATCAATTTAACTAATTTGTGCACAAAGTGTTTAATCATGCTTAAGAGCTAATTAACCCAAATCAAGGCCTAATCAAGAATTCCATAGAAACTTGTTGAATACTTGTTTTTAGAAATGGATATTGAATGTCTACATCATCAAGTAATCTCATTTCTTGGGAAGACATCCTTAGGCCATAAATGCCACAAATATTAGGATTCATGCCCTCCATGCCTCATCAATGCCTTCCATGATGTCATCCATGCCTCTTAATTTCCCCTTCTTCCAATGTCATGATGAGGATAATTATAAACTTAATTTCCACATATCAATATTAAGATGGATGGTTCGGGTTGATTCTAGAAATTCTCAAAAATCTATAAATAGAGAGGCCATGAACATCATTTCTAAGCTATTTTTTGGTGCAAAGTTATAATGCACAAATATCTTCAAGAAGCCATTAAAAATAGTGTTACCATGACAAATTGATTCCAAACCAAGCCAAGCCACAAGACAAAGGTGCTAAGGAGAGATGGAGGTAGCCAAGCTTCCATTGCCAAGGACTTCATGAGCACAAAATTGAGCAAGCCACTACTATAAAGGCATTTAAAGCATCCAAGGAAGGTAAATAAATTCTTGTGTTATATTCCTTACTTTTTAATTGTGTTTGTCATTTTTTTTAGCTAAGATCTCCCTAGTATTTAGGCCTAGAGATGTTATGATATTAGTGTGTTTCTTTCATTTTATTTTCAATTTGGAACTAACACCATACTAACCATCCTCTCTTGAGTCAAATTCCTAGATCACATTATGGCATGACTAATGGGACTAGACACATCTCAAAACTAAAGAAGATCATTTTTCAACTTTAAAATATTCATTTGGAACTTTAAAACTCTTCCAAATTTATTTTCTAATTTTATTTTGCCATTTTTGTTTGCCATGGTTTTACATAGTAACCGACGTTGGTAGGTAAGACCAACATTAGTTGCATATCTTAACTGATATCAATTAGTAAAACTGACATCAGTTGTAGACCTATCATTGGTCACATTAGTATTATCAATGTTGGTTGGATAACTGACATCGGTTAGAAAATGTCACCGTCATCAGTTATAGAAATTGACGTCGGTCACTATGTTTTTCTTAGAACACAGACCTAAGAGCTCTTTTTCTAAAGTTTATTGTTTCAAACCCAAAATAGCTTCAAAGCTAAAGGACATGCTAATATTTTTGCTATAATACCAAGCTTGACATTTTCTAAAAACATGTTTAGATCACCTTTTTCATGCTTAAAAATCAATTAGGAACCTTGTTTTAGTGTTTAACAAAAGAATTTTTGATATTTATGGTGAATGTTTTCAAAGTTTGCAACTAAGACCAAGGGTTCAAATGAACACCACCTCACTTTCCCTTCAGGATTAAAAATGAACTCACCTTTTCAAAGCTTTTTGTATATACTTAGTTGTTTAGATTAAATTTTGTTTGGAAGAAAAAGAGATGTTGTGTGTATGCTCTTCCATTTGTCCCCTTTAGGGAACCCTTGGAATCAAAAGTGCCATTCATATTACAAGTAGCCTAGTCAAAATTTTAGAAAGAAATTCATCTAAAGCATTCCCCAAAAATTTGTCAAAGTTTAGGTGACCTTGAAAATGACCCTAAAGTCTTTCTACTTTCATGATTTTTTTATTTTTATGAAAACTTGGCTTGTGAGGGGATGCCATTACCTCTCGTGAGTTATTTAGGAAAACTTTGACCTGGGGCTTCATCTTCCAAAATTGACCTCACTTACTCCTTTGGAGTTACACATAGGATGTATCTACATTTGGAAATCACAATACACTGAGTAAACAATAGGATGTAGTGGTTATAAAAAGGAATAGACCTTTTTACAACTAGCCAATGCCGTGGTTACCCAATTTCTATGATTTTATTTTGCATTGTTTGATGTGAAACTCATTATGCAATTGATTCCCCTAGAATGATTGAAACCATGCTAGTTTTAGTCAACCCCATTTTTCCATGCCCTTTTTAGGATTTGGATGATTATACTTAGTGTATTTTGGTTATTTATCTTACTTGGTGTTTTTGATACTAGAACTTGTTTGTTTTCTCATAAAGCCATGTCAAAATTAGTTTTTCTATATGTCACTCTTTTGTCTAAAGAGGCATTTTTCTGGCCATTTTACACCACACTTATGCTTGGAAATTTTGTATAAAATTGTTTTTGTGTGTGTCATTTGAGTTGAGGAGGGTAGTGTTATGCTTCCCAAATCATGTCAAACTATTTTGCCTTTGAGTCTTTAAAACATAACATTGACCACATTATTCAAGTATGCTTATGCCATTAGGCTACTCAATTTATTTCAATACTTGTTTACCTTGTATCAAAAACCACTTGTTTTAAACCATGTCATGTATACCATTTGGACCTTTATCTTGTGTTGTCATGATGTCCAATCTTGTCTAGCCTATTTGGTTGAATTCTAGTTTTCTACATTGAGTTTTCAATTAGCCTTGTCAAGTTTGGATTCAAACATTGATTAATTTATATTTAGGCCTTAATTCATGGGGCTAATACATAGATCTTTCTCTTTTGGGTTACATAACTTAAGTTAATCGATTACCCATATTTGAAAACTATTAATATTTTGTTCAGTACCTATCTTTATCATTTTTTGTGCCTTTATTTAGGAAAACATATTATTTCTTCAAAGAGCCTTTTATTTTATGCCTTATGCCAACTGATCATGTTTATGTTTGATTCCATGTGCCAGGTCTATGTCAAAGTTATTTCCAAACTTGTTAGATTAAATAAAATCACATCATGCCTATTTATTTGAGCCTAGCTTTTGATTCCTTATTTGGATAAAATACCTAGTAACTCAACTTTTCCCTTTCTTAGTTTACACCTTTGTTTGGAACACTTTGACCTAGACTTTCAAAATGCCAATTATTTTTAGATGCTTGACCTTTTGTGCATATGAAATTTTACATTAGACATTTAATGTTTGACTATTTTATACCAAGTTTAGCACAAACCATTTTGGAGATACAACTCCACTTTCAAACCACATTGGAGATACACCTCCACCCCTTCAACCAAGTTGGACCAAGTTTGAATCATTTGTCCTTTGGATCATTTTTTAGATTTTGTAGAACTCTAAGCCTTTTGTTTTTGGAGCTTTCATCATTTATGAGGATATGTCTAGCTACACTTATGGTGAATTCATGTACAATCCAAATTATGATATAATGGCTGCATAAAATCCCACTAGGAACCCCTACAGAGAAATATTTTCTAAGGAGTTTTATTATTATCCTTATAATACTCCATATGGGGAAGATAGGCAGAATCCACAAAATCCAAATCAAGACCTTGATTGGCATGAAGAGGCTTGTGAGGAAGACTTTGAAGACCCAACTATAGATAATGTTGTTTGGGATACAAATCCATATCCTCTTTTCAATAATCAGTACATGGAACACAGTCAAAAACCAACTTATAAGCCAACTCACAACTGGGATGATATGGTTTATGAGGAAGACTTGGATGCTTTATCTTATGTGAGTAATCAAGCTCCACCACATCATACCATTTCTATTCTAGGACCACAACATCACACCATTTCCATTCCAAGACCTCATCCTTTGGTTTGTGTGAGAAACTAGGCTCCACAACACCTAACCATTTTTATATCAAGACCTCATCCTTTGGTTTATGCAAGAAATCAAGCTCCACAACACCCTTTCATCATTTTAGGACCTAGTCCTTTGGCTTGTGTGAGAAATCAAGCTCCACAACACCCTATCATTACCATCTCAAGACTTTGTCCTTTGGCTCATGCAAGAAATAATGCTCCACAAGGCCCTAACCTTATCCAAACACAAGTCATCCCATCCAAACCTCAACCCATCCAATACTTTGAAGACCAAGCTATGTTCAAAACTGGTATTTTTTAACTCATTAGAAACTAAGGCCAAGAGAACCAAATAATCTGAGATGTTTTTGTTGAACCAACCATTTGTGCTAAGTCAATCTATGATGAATCACTTATTGATCCTATACCAATTGTCAAGGAGTCTCACTTTAATGATCCAATCTTTGTTGAGTCACTTATTAATGATTATAACTTCCTTTGCACAAATCATTACCTCAACTATGTGACTATTTTTCAAGAGCCTCCTATTGACAAGCCATTCTTTGAGGAGTTGTCTCTTGACCTATTTCCATTCCTAGAGGAGTATCACTTTGACAAACTAGTTCTTATGAAGCCCATTATGCCATCACAAGTTGTTAATTATCTAATACTAAACATTTAACAAGAAATCATTCTAATAGAGTACCCATCAGATGAAGAATCAGAGTTAGATTTGGGTTCTATTCTTGAACTAACATTAGATTTACCATCAAAATTTGAATCAACATCAGTATCAACATTGGATTCAGAGTCACTTGCGTTAGAATTAGATTTAGAAGTAGAATATGTCCATGACTATTGTAACATTGATTATGAATGCCTCACAAATCAATTTCAATACATTTTTGATCCTTCAATAGTTTTTAAAGATGAGTACTTCAACTTCAACATGAGTCATCTTAGCACATTCTATGAGGATTGTGTGATATTTCCCCATTCCATTACCATTCCATATGCCATTACCATCAACCAAAATAGCCATATCATTGACATTCCATTTCCCATAAGTGTCAATTAGGATTGATAGAATCACACTTTTTTGAACTACATCCATGGTGATATAGCAGATGAAGAAGAGAAAGGAGGCCAAGACCACATTCATATAGTAGAAGAACACTCTCCTAGAGAAACCTTTTCATAGGTGCTAAGGGACAATCAAAGTTAGAACTCAACATCTTCTAGTCAAACTTTTTCAAAAATGCTAGAAGACAATCAAAGTCAAAAGTCAACATTCCTTCGTGAAACCTTCTTAGAGGTGCTATGGGACAATCAAGATAACTTCATTGGTGAAAACCTCTTTGAGGCACCCATAGCTAAGCACAAAATTTCTTCACTATTAGATGGAGACAAAATCAAAATAACTTCCTATCTACAACCTAATTAGATGGTAGCTACTCTCGAGGTCAAACAATAAAAAAATATGGTGGTCCTATCAAGAGAACAAGTATTCATCCCCACCATAACCAAAGTTATGTTGAATCTAACATCAGTAACATTATGTGTGACTAAAAAGTCCTAATCTTCATTTATTTCCCCACCATTCCACATTCCATTATCATCTACCATTCCATTTCACAATCAATCCTACCATCCATTATTTTTCCCTATTTACCATCCATGGTCACACTTTCCTTTGTAGAGGCTACAAAGATACCTTGTCTTGATGTTTGAAGGAATTAGAATCAACGACCAGTGAAGATCATATAAGAATTCTTAAAAACCAAATCTATAGGCCATTTTTGATAGATTAGTTATTTAGACGAGTTGTGGGATAGAAATTAACATGATTGAGTATTCTATCTGTATCATTTTTTGATTAGGATGTGCATCTCCCCATCAATAGGAATAATAGAATCAAAAACCACACCCAGGCCAAAAAAATTTAATATATCATTTCACATTTCCATTGCCATTGCCATTGTTACATATCCATTTTTCATTATCACATATACCCAACCATTCACCCCACCACTTGGGGGAAACCCTCTTACCATTTTATCTATCCTATCATTCCATTCCTATCTAGACCAAAGCCTATTTTTAGTCATCATAACCAATCTTATTTTGATCTTGGTTCATTTAGTTCTTCATGCACTTTTTATGAGGGGGTTTTGATAAAGTTTCAACAATCAATCCAATCCATGTTTTCAATTATAGTCTATGAAAGTAGTTTGATAGTTGATCTGGTAAGATATCTTTCACCCTATATCAGGTTTGTTTATGTGATCTTGATTATAATCGCCTATGGGTAAATTAGTGTCCCACCAGTCTTGTTACTAATTATAACTACCTATGGGCAAATTAGTATCATTGACCTATGATTTTGTATCTTAGTTATAACCACCTATGGGAAAACTAGGGGAAACACTTATTTACCATGCATTACCACATCACCATGTCATCAATGTTTTCATTTGACTAGCCATTTGCTAGATTTGAGAACTTGTTGGGACCTAGTTGGTTTTTCCTCACCTTTTGTGTGGATGGAATTACTATGACTTGAGGTCATTTTAGGACTGTGTGGGTCATGATCAATTCATGTTGACGTCACCTTAGTCCCCCTTTTCATATGCTCTCACCATTTTATGAGTAACCTAAGTCAAATGCTCTCACCATTTTATGGGTAGGTATCTTGTCACTTTATAACAAGTTAAGATACCTCAAAATTCTAAAAACATTCATAACATTTCAAAAATCCAAAAACATTTGTCCTATCTAAGCCTAGTCAATTATCCTTGATCTACCTTACTAAGGCATTTTCATTATTAAGATGCTTTCTTTTGCTTTTATTTTTAGGATTTCTATTTGTTTGTTTATTTTAGGTTATTTTTTTGTTTTTTTTCTTTGTTTGTTTGTTTATTCGCTTACCTGTTTGTTTGCTTTCAACACTATTACCTTAACTCAATCTATATGTATGCATTGGGTGATTCCTTACACACATTATTCTTGAGTCTATCCATATTCATCCCTTAACATTGTCATCATGGCTTTTATCATTGGTGCATTATTTTTTAGTGTTTATTGGATCAAGAGTTAGTCTTTATGCATATTTTATCCAAGTCTTCATGGTGTTGTATCATGAAGCCTACCATCACATGCTACAAAAAAAAATCTTCATGAAGGTCTACAATCAATAGGCCTCAAAAGTTTCTCCTTATAACCTTGGAAAATCCTTCCATCCCACCCTTCATCAAATCAACCCATGAACCATTCTAGTTGTATCATTTTAAATCAAGACAAGCATCTCCTTGTTAGTAGGTACAATTGAATCATTTTATTGATCAATCTCATTCTTCTATTCATCTCTTTCATCACTTTGCACCCACTCCTCTTTAATCTATATTCCAGTTTATATCTTTGACTTATGCTTGATAATCATCCCTAACTGGGGCACCATTAATTTTAGCCAATCTAGGTCTATTTAATGATTATAACCACCTATGGGCAAATCATTATTTTAACTTTTATTCCTGATTATAATCACCTTTAGGAAAATCAACATATTTTTTATATCAATGCATGTAATCATTTTCTTATTTGGATTAATCTCAACCATGGATTAATTTCACCTTTCTTCTTGTTTCTTTTCAAGGGACCATCCATCAACAAATGTGATAGCCACTCTCTCAAGGGGGCATCATCATAGGCTTCCCAAAACCATTTGGAGCTTTATTCTTTAACCATCATCTTCTTTTTGGAATATAGGCCATCTCTCATTATTTGAGAAGACATTGCTTTACTTATGGTTTGCAACATCTTCCTAAAAAGGGGGAAATTGTAGACACCTAAAACTGGCCATCGATAAACTTCAACCAAGCTTTTGACTAATTTCCACCCAAATTGCACAATTTGGCCTAAAAACACTAAACATAAAAATAATGTAAAACTAACATATTCAAGTGCAAATTTTGTTTAGGGTATCCCTAAATAGGGAAATGTAATTTATGGGCTAGCTAACTTTGATCAGATCATTTTGAGTCAAAATGCCAATTTTACACCTAGGTGCTCTGGATTACTCTTTCTTATCAAATATATTACATGAGATAAGTGCCTTTGTTATTTGTTTTTTTTAACATCTTAAATGGGAATATGGATCCAATACATCTAGCATTGCCTTCTAATTCTAATCTAGTCAAATTTTGGACCAATAACAAGGCATTTTGCTCAATTTTAGTAATTTGTACACAAAGTGCTTAATCATGCTTAAGAGATAATTAACCCAAATCAAGGCTTAATCAATAATTCTATGGAAACTTGTTGAATACTTATTTTTGGAAATGGATATTTAATATCTGCATCATCATGTGACCTCATTTCTTGGGAAGACAACCCTGGGCCATAAATACCACAAATATCAAGATTCATACCCTCCATGCCTCATCAATTCCTTTTGTGATGCCTTTCATGCCTCTTAATTTCCCCTTATTCCAATGTCATGATGAGGATAATTATAAACTTAATTACAAAAATTTAATTAATCCTCAACCACACATCTCAATCTTAGGATGGATGATTTAGGTTGATTTTAGACATTCTCAAAAATTGATAAATAAAGAGGCCATGAACATCATTTCTAAGTTATGTTTTGGTGAAAAGTTATAATGCACAAATATCTTCAAGAAGCCATTACAACTAGTGTTACCATGCCAAATTGATTCCAAGCCAAGCCAAGTCATAAGCCAAAGGTGCTAAGGAGATATGGAGGTATCCAAGCTTCCATTGCTAAAGACTTCATGAGTACAAAACTAAGTAAGCCACTACTACAAAGGCATTTGAAGCATCCAAGGAAGGTGAAGGAATTCTTGTGTTCTATTCCTTACTTTTTAGATGTGTTTGTCATTTGTTTTTTGTTAACTAAGCTCTCGCTAGTGTCTAGGACTAGAGATGTTATGCTATTAGTGTGTTTCTTTCATTTTTTTTCATCTTGAAACTAACACCATACTAACCATCCTCTCTTGAGTCAAATTCCTATATCACATGAGGAACAAAAGGAGACTTCTACTACTATCCATGATGTTGAGGTATTTGTTTAGTTTTAGGAGCTCTAATAGCTATATATGAAGTGGTAGGATACTGATTGACTTATAGAGGTGTTAAATAAGCCTTAGGTTGCCACAAATTATCATCTAACATCTTCCTCTTAGCCCTTGTATTGGCTACAACTAGTTCCTCTAACCTTTGTGTAGTTTTCCCCATGTTTACTGCTACATGCTCAAACATATGCTCCCCTTCTTGAAATTTTATGCACATGATGTTATATGGTGCCTTACTCATTTTCCCTTGTTATTGAATTTGATGTTATAATTATGTCATGGAAGGAATGTTATCTTAATTAATTGGAGGGCCTTGTGGTGGGGAAGGCATTATGTCATGGCCTTAGAATGAACTAGCATGCTACCAACTAGGATCTTAATACATTTTTCCAGTTGTAACCATTACCATCTCATTGGACTATCCTCTTGATTATCATTTACTCTCTTGTGCAAGTGAGTTTTGTGTGGGAATAAAGGCTCTTGAGCTACTTGCAACTATAATATTGTAGCTATTATGAGATCTACCTTGAGTAATTTGGCCTTAAGATTATTGATTTGATGGATAAGGGGGTCTATTATAGGATATATCAAGGTATTGGGATTGGAAGGGACCTTGGTATGGCCTATATGAATTCTATTTTTATCTCTCTATAGCTACTAGCTTGTTATTTTATGGCTTAAATAAACTCTCAATCTTTATAAATTTACCCAGTTGACTATAATTAGGTTAAACTTGATTTTTTGGAGTGGTAAATGGATCAATGGTAGGTGGGGTTTTTTGAATCTTAGGAAAAAATGGCATGAGAGGTCTTGGCATGATTTTTCCTACTTGTATCAAACTATTTTCTACCCTTATAGATATCTCATAAGCCTCAAGCAGAGTTGTCTGACCCATAGATTGGATCATGACTGCAATGTCTAAATTCACTGCTCTTAAATAATAAATAAAAGCATAATTTGGTGTGGGCTTAATGATGACATGTATCATATCCCAATTTTTTTGAAATCTATAGTTGAAATCAACCATAAACTCTTGAGATACCTTCTTGATTGAGGTGAGTTGTTAATAAGTGACACATGGTCACTTATATCCTCAAAATGCTTCCATAAGCACTCACCAAACCCATTATAGGTATTTATTGAGGTAGGATATATACCCCTATACCATTTTATGTCTTTTAATTTCAAGTATGTGGTTATTAATCTCATGGTACATTCTACTACGTGATGTTATGTACTGAGAAAATGTTTATAATGTCAACTATGTACTCTAAAATAGTGGTAAAGTTTTCTCATGTAAATTATGGTAGACTCTTTAAAGAGGTAGCAAGGATATCATCATTTTGTTTAAGGTTAAGATGGATTCCACCATTTAAGGGTAAAAAATCTTCCAATTTAGGCCTTGCCATTTGGATTTGCTTTGGTGGACTTTTAGTGGATTGAATATGGACAAAATTTGTAGATTTTGGAGATGTGTGAGAATTATGGGGTGATAGGTTGGGGTTTTAAATTGGTACCCTTTTCCTCCTTGCAATAACCAAAGTTAATTCAATGAAATAAACTTTCTTACCTTTTAAAGTAAACCTGGTAGAGATTTGGTGCATGAATTTATTCCCTAATCTTCTGATGATTGCTCTAAGACTTTCAAATTTCCTTCCACACTATCAATATATCCCAAGTTGATGTCTATATGCCTTGATTTAGGTCTCACCAATTGTGCCATAAATTTTTGAGACTTAGGTTACACCTTAACTAAAAGTATAAGTGTTTAAGTCTTACTCTTAAACCTAGTCCAGCATGTTACCTAATTTTGGGTCAAACCTCTAAGATTTATAACAAGGCTAGCTCCTTAAATATCATAATTTGAATCTATCTTCTTAAAATTTAATTTATTGGGATGGAAAAGGGGAGAAAATACATGATCGAAAACCTATAATAATTGTGGTGATGCATCAAATGTTCAATGATCCACTCTCAAATTGGACACTTTCATTACTACTAATGAATCCAATGGGGACAAGGATTGATCAAATTATGTGATAAGGTTCCAAACATGAGTATTTTATATGAAGGATGAAAATATACTTGAAACTTAAATGATATAAAGAGATAGGTCTATGTAAGACGCTATGGACTTATGACACTTCAAAATAAACCTCACTAGCTAAAACTTCACATAACCTACAATAAACTAAAAATATTAAATCAAGGTACATGAAGGACCTAAAGATGATGAATAGACAACATACATTCTATAAATAAAACTTTAATAAAGTACACTTAGCATCAAACTATAATCTAAAATTGTCTTATATTGCTTCAAAGAGTTTACAAAGTGATTTTAGTAGACGTTTTCTATACCCAACTAAGGGATCCTAATCAAGATCTCAATTCCTATATTTATAGAAAGAAAGAAAATATAGAGAGGGAAATTTTTGGCACTAAAAGGATCATTAATGATCTCAACTCCACTCAGAATAATAGTTACAATTTCCCTATGATTATGCTCCTTAAAAACTCTTAATTGATCAAGGCCACCTCAAAAAATAGTTGCAACAGTTGCACTATTCATTCTCCCACTTCTCCCTGCATTGATGCTCTTTTAAAACTCTTAACTGATCAAGATTTTTTAAAAAATACACTCTACCAATATTTCAATCACATTATATATTTTAGACATGTGTCATATAATTTACTCCCAAAAGTTTACTTTTAATATTGGCCATTGATCCTTGACCTAGGCTTCACAGATTGAGACATTTGTCACTACTATGTGCTTTCTATGGATTCATCATCAAATTCATTTGGTTAGTGAACTTAATCCATGTGGTATCCTCACATTCAATCTAAGCTCCTTGCACTACACACCCTTGATTTCTTCTATTCAGATAAATTCATGCCATTGATCTTAGTTTGTAAGATCAAATACACTGCATTGATCTCATAACTCACCATGGTTTTAACACTTAGTGGGAGATCATTGATCCTTTGGATCCTTTGACTCTTTAACCTTTGCTCACTATCAATCTACTTTGGTATGATGGATCATGCACCATTGATCTTAATTGGACCCACTAGCTTAATTAGTCACCAGGCACCATTAAATCTTGACTTGAGCTCTCATGATCTCGACACTTGTCAATGACATGTTCAATATTGGGTTCACTAACTTTTTGACTTAATGCTAATCATTATATTTTCCTTTACATGATTAAATGTGCTCCATTAATTTGTTTGGGCCCACTAACCTCATTGATTGCCACTTACCTTTGATTTTGATCGCAAGATCAAATGCACTCCATTAGATCTTGATGGTCCCACTAACCCTTCCCTTATTTGTTCATCATTATATCTTAACTTGTGCTCCCACAATCTTGAAACTATTTAGCAATGTGTTCACCAGGAGCTCATTAAGGATTTTTTGAATCTAAATGGCTATTTTCTAGAGCTTAATTTTGATGTCTTTGAGAACATCCTGCACTACTAAATCATTTTTCAAAGCTTATATCTACAAATACAAAATGTGCCAAGGCACGAAATTTGTAGAGTAAAGACATAGCACAGAAAACATTTTTTTCATGTAATCCTTCACTGAAGGTTGCTAAGACAAGATTGAAATATGAATATATAAGATACTAAATAAACATGTCTTGAGTGCCTTCAACATGACTAATGATCACATTTTTTAACATAGGTCATGACCCCTTTAAGCTATAGGGTTTTCCAATTTATAGTTATATAAATTTACCAACAATACTGTCATAACAAACCTAGACACATTGTGTGTGTGTGTGTGTGTGTGTGTGTGTGTGTGTGTGTGTGTGTGTGTGTGTGTGTGTGTGTGTGTGTGTGTGTGTGTGTGTGTGTGTGTGTGTGTGTGAATGGATATATTTATTTATATTTCAGCAGGCTACTAGGAGTCATTCTGTGGACACCCTATCAAGCTAAGATTTAAATTTAATATCATAGATGTGTTATATATCCACACATACAATAAATCTTAACATATATATATATATATATATATATATATATATATCAAACAACATATAGTCCCAACTAGACATAACCAAGTATATATAAACATATTTTAAAATAGGAATGGATTTATAATAATACTCCTATAGGTTGCAAGAAACATTTCATGATTCAAGCTTAAATGTATGTAACAAGTTTACCCAACCATAGCACATATATAAATAACTTTATCCTTCATGATAATTATTCAAAATGAAACTTACAATTAAAATTATAGTGAATAATTATTCACCATGCGATCATCACTTATGGTTCATACCCAATATAAACACAATGATATATGTAAATAGAAAAACTATAAATCTATATATATATATATATATATATATATATATATATATATATATATATATATACAGACACACACACACACACACACATTGATATATTCATATAACAAGTCACCTAATAAGATAATTGTAGAGTTTATGAATACACCTATGTACATTTATATAAATCTCAACTACGTGTATTATTTATAGTTTTTCATCTTAGAATAGCTTCTTACATACAATCATGCCCTAAATTGGGTCAATAAATCGACCTAGTTTAATATAAAATCAAGCCAATGTTTGTATAGAGAAAGGAATAATTCACAGCTAGTTTTTAAAGACTAAATTTAACCCCACATACAAGTCATGCCCTACTTGGGCTTTTTTAACAAAATATTGGCCTAATTCAAGCATGAATATAGTCTAGTATGTATATGTATAAAGAATAAAATGATTCATTACTATATATTAAAGACTGAGATTTACATGAAGACATATTTTTAATATAACTTCAAACTAATAAAACTAATTACTCACATATTTACCCTAGTTATCTATGCCAGAGATTTCTACTTCCAAAAATCTCAACTAAAATTGTTTACACCATTAAATCTAAAATTATCCTATTTCGCTAGTCCATGTTCTCAATACAAAAGTCCTACATTGAAATTCAAATAATAAATTATGGAAACATAAATTTATAATTCATATCAAATTAACTAGGGTTTATTTATTATATACCTATCTTTGTGGATGGTCGAGCCATCCATAGTATCAGGTATATAATCTTAAATTTTTCCTAAATTTAAAATAATAAAAATGAAACCTTATCCCTTAAAAATATACCAAGTTCATTAATTTAACTAATACAAAACCAATATGAATTTAACTAATAGACCAACCTAGTAAAGAGGTTATGGCTTTTCCAAATCCTAACTACTCTTTTCCAATGTTGCTTGAACCTTTCATCCTTTTCCTCCTCTACCATCTTTGTCTCCTCCCAAGCATGACTTCCTCTCATTTTTATCTATTTTCATTCTAATTCCATGCTAACCCAACCTTCCACTATCTCTTCTATAACTCATTGTTCTCATAATAAGCTTGATGAAGAAGTGTTTACATGAAAACCAACTGGTAGTAAAACTGGTTAAGTCTCAACATTATTACTATGCAAAATACCAAATGAAGTGTATGTTTTGCATAATGAAATGTATATCCTAAGTCAATTCCTATCAAAACCCTAATTCAAAAGCTTTACACATAATAAAATCCTTTTATTCTTAATAATCATTAACATTAACTTCCCCAAGGTTAGTTAAATATTATAATAATAATAATAATACTAATTTTAAACATTATAACTATTATCATTGAACTAGCATGATAATAATTTAAACATGATCACATTTTATAAACACTATGATCATTCCAAAATAAATTATAACCATTCTTTGATACTTAGTCAAACTAATAATCATCTAGAACTCAATGAAATTAAGTTCTCTTAGCAAAGTATTGATAAACAAAATACTGATATTCCCAAAAACATACACACACATCCCATAAAAATTATTAAGTATGATTATGGATTCCAAATCACACACTATGGTAACATCATCACATGAGGTAGGATAAGTAAGACAACAACTAAGAGTCCAACTCTCATACTAGAAAACACATAACCATATTCACATTCAACAAACATGATCACATCTGAAAGCATGCTGCAATCAATTTATATCAAATAATGATTAAAGCATATTATATTATTTTTTTCGTGTGATAGGTTCTTAGTTTTAATTATATCATCCCCCAATGCCTCCATCTAATCCACCCTCTCTAATGATGCTCTTCCTTTATCATAGTCTGAGGGATGGAATCTATATTGCATCCACCTCATAATAGTAAAGTTAGTTAGCCTAAATCAAGATAAAATCCATAACATAATGTTTCAATGAACTAAATAATCATGATCATCATGTACATAACATACAAGCACAACTAACTCAACAAGTTAATGATCATGTAAATAAACAACATATGACTATCCATACATCAGTATATAAAATCCATCTTAACAAAAATAGTAAGTAACCAAACAATAACCATAAAATCCACTAATCATTAGGTTATCAAATCTATAAAGGAATTGGGATGTAACATGATGATTGAGCTAACCTCAAAAAACTAAGCACTACCTGCATAGTCCAATTAGACTTCAAGCTATTATATTTTGATATAAAATGGGTACATAAAATGATAAGTATGATCAAGACAAGAAATGAATTTTTGAGATAAAATGGATAAACTCAAAATGGTGAGAGCATGACTTAAAAATTCTCACAAAATAGTGAGTGTAAAAATATGTTCCCACTTTTTGATATTTTTGTACTCATGAGGAGATGAAAATCACCTATGAGTTACTTCAGTATGTGACACCTAACTATCATGACCCTATTTTTGATGTATCTATTTCTCATGTTGTTATGGTTTAGTTATGAAATATTTAGGATATAATTGTTTGAATTACTATTGTGATAATTTATGTGATCTATGTTTGATCCATTTTGATTGTTGTTAAGATAGTTTTTTGATATGATTTTCATTACAACATTGAATATTTCATGCTTAATGAGTTATTGATTCATTTTTTAATTTAGTTATATTATTGTATATAATAATATTATTACATTTTTTACTTATATAGTATGGATATTGCTGATGGGATTTTATGATTGTAGGTACTAGATATGAACTAGGTTGGATGTGACTCTAAGTAGTTAGGTGAGGTGGAGAAAGCAAACAAAAATAAAACAATGAACATAAAATCACGAATACTAAGATTTGACTAGTATTATGTTTTATGTCATTTTATAGGATTAAATTAATTATTGAGTGTTTAATTTTTTATTTGATTCAAATTATTTATTAAATTAAGTCTTAAGTCAATGTTGACGTCTTGTTTGATCATTGCTCTACTTAGTTGATTTCAACTCTTTGAACTAGTCAACATTTGTTAGCATTAACAAAATTTTTTAGTCTTGATTGACTATGTTAGTTGATGTTGATTTGATTGACTTGTTTATCATTATTAGTTCTTATAATTTTTTTGGTCTTCAAATGCTATCTTACTCAATGTCATGTTTTGGCCTATGTTTGGATTCTTGAGTGACATGATTACTGGTCATAGTCCTATTTCATTTTGGTTTAAAAGGCATTAATAATTTTTATGATTTAAAGGCATAAGATATTTTAAATGTTCTTGGAAATTTTATTTAAGGTCTATGTTGTGGTTTGGAACTCTTGTTGGAATTCAATGTTTATGAGACCAAATCTTTTCTTGGCTTTTCTTTAACTAGGTAGTGAGGGAAATGAACCCACCTTGGGGCATGGTATTAGTTTGAAGTGTTTATTTGTTGTTTGAATTTGGATTAATTGAATTAGCTTGTCATTCTATGCAAGAAAGTTGAGACTCTTCTAATTTCATTAGGGTTCTTGCATGTTGATTTTTCCTTGTCATTCTGGAATCCTTACGCTTAGGGAAACTCTGTCAGAATTTTGGCATGGTGACTAAGGGAAATATTAATGAAGTTAGATGTATGAGATTATTTTAGAGTTCAAACTCTATAAGTCATTTTTTTTGTTGGCCATGTAGGAGTTTTTATGGATTTTATTGTTAGTGTAAGTTTCCTTAAATGGGTCGACTAGTCTTTGCATTTATCATTATGTGGAAGGCTAAAAATTTGGGAAGGAAAGAAGTGTTCTTATTTCATCTTTTAGTATGAATTCAAGTAAGTATTATACTTCAAATTATAAATTATTTTATGATTCAACCTTATTGGTTTTGAACTAGTTTTTTGTTTGAAAATTAATGCAATTATTTTATTATTTTATGGCATGCAAAATGAAGTGTTGTAATGGTTTGTTTGTGATAATAAAACTTGTTAGGGTTTGTGATTGTTTTTTAGGTTTTTTATTTATTATAATGGATATGGTAGCCATTATGGGTTGGCTGAAGCATAATAGCTGTGATTTCTATGTGCATGTTAGGACAAAGTTCATTTTTATGGAAGATAATTATTATTTTTAATGCCGCTTAGGGCTATGGTTGTGCACATTATATTATGGGTTCTTGTACCTTTGTAAAACATGCTATTATTTTTTAAACCCTATATATATACTTCAAGTTTATTTGGGTTATTTCTTTTGAATAAACATAGACATGTGCTTTGATTTTAGGCCATAAACAAAATAATATAAGGAAATATTTGAGTTGGAGGTGGGGTTCAAATACCATATGGGTTTTACTTAAAATATTATTTTAATATGTTTCTTAGTATCCATGTGGCTAAGATATTTGATTTGGTCATTATGAGGGTTTTTGAATTATGATGAAAGTTTATTTTTAGTCATGGTATTGTCAATTACATTCATGATTGTTTGACTTTGGGAAAGGGATTATTTTTATGATTTGGTTACTTCACGAGTTTTCAAAACTAGTTTGACTTTAAACATTTATATGAATGATTTTAGTCATTATTACATTACAATTTAGTGATAATAACCTTGGTATATTTTCATCATAGTTTTCATTTAACCCTATTGGTTAGCATTGAGCTAGTACTTTAAAGATTTTTTATGTTGTTTTATTTGATTAGTATAGTTGAATTTATTTTGATTGGTTGTGTAAATAGGTTACCTTGCATGAGAACTTGAGTTGAGTTTTGATGTCATTATTAGATAGATATAGGTTTTATAAATTTTTCATGAAGGTTTTTATGACTGTTTTGAGTATTTGATTAGTTCATTTCTTGAAAGTTATTTGAATCATTTAAGTTAATTTTACTTAGATGAAAATATTTAAAGCATATTGTTTGTATTCAGGGTTACCATTAGTAATATAATTGCATTTAATTTTGTTGTTGTACAATAAATTATGATTGAGGATTTTGCCAACACTAAATTATGATTGAGGATTTCTATGGAAATTCCATGGATTGCACTCTTAATCTTCAATATTAAAAGATCTAACACAAGCTTCAGTAGTTATAATAACTAAAAAGGTGTTAGTGTTGTTAACCATGAATGTAAACAATGTTATTTGAATGTTTTTATCATTTGGTTTTATTAAGTCAAGATTAGTACACACTATTACCTTACTCACTTCTCTCATCTAGTCAGAATCACATCAAACTAATGGATGGGGTAGTCTAGGGCCACTTATGTTTAGGATCATTAGGATTGGAAATATAGGTATTTGTAACATTGGATTATGTGTAGAATATTTTTTTTGTATTTATTATAGTTTAATTATTTTGATAGTGATTATAAATTAAATTAATTCATTAATGTATAATTAAATTCATTAATGATGTTGATAGTTATCAGTTATGTGATGCAAGGTTAAGGTTATTCTTAATTTTCATAATTAGGTTAGTGTATACAAGTTGAATTATCATTTTGATTAGATTTTGATATTTTAAATGTCAAATTACTCATTATATTTTTATTTACATACATGACTATAAGCATTAATTGTGTCATTTTTATATTATGAACTTTAGCTATATGAATTAACTTGATTCATGCATTAGTTTATTATTACTTGGAATATGTGACTCATAATTGAACCTCTAAGTGTTATGCTTAAATACAGAATGTAGATATATTTAATCACATAGTTGTAAAAGTTCATTTAGTTATATTATTTTATGAATATGTGTTCACAAATATTTTTTTAGTTCAAATGACTATTCAATACTATTATAATTCTTATATCAAGTCAATAGCATTGAGTTTAGTTAGATAATTGAAATAGTATTTGGTTGCTTTTGAATTATAATTTTAAGATTCAATTTTGAGATACTATGTGAGCATTGGGTTTGTTAAAGTGTACAATAAATTGGAAAGTGATATGTGTATACAAGGGAAAATACAATTGACTTAAAAATCAATCCAAGATCAGAGAAGATAAATCACACATAAACTTTTGCTTGTTGGTACATTTAGATAATCAGGGTCATGACCAAGATGGATCTGCTAGAGCTAACCAATAGGTATTTTAAAATAGCATCACTAGAGAGGATCTAAAGACTTTAGTCAAGAAACACCATGAAATAACCCTAGTTAGATCTAATGTTTTCTTATATTCACAAATTAAATACAAGGTAAAGTAAAATATAACCTAATTCTCACCAAATCTTGTGGCACAAAATGGTGGTAATAAAAATAAAAATTAAACATGAATAGAAGATATATATACTTAATCCAATGTATAGGAAATCCTAATGCATGGGAGATAAGAATATAAGCTAAAAAATTCAAATTTATTTACTTTAACAAAGGAGGAAAAAAGTTAGAAATGCTTACCTATGAAAATAAACCCACTGAGCCTCAATATATCCCTTGGCCAAGGTGATTCACAAGAGGTTGTTTTGGTACGTAGAGATAACAAGGATAAGTCAACTCTAGACTACACAACTTCTCTATGAGTCCAAGCTACTTCTCCATGAGATAAAATACATATCTCCAAGTATAGTATTGAAACCCTAAGCATTGTTCCTTTATTAGAATGGTGAATATGTAGATGTGCAATATATGATGTTATTATTTTTTCTATGAAATTATGGAAATGGATGTGTGTGTGTGTGTGTGTGGATCTAACCCTAAAACTTTCATAAAGTTTATCCAATAGAGTCAGCCTAGTTAACCGTATTAGAAAGAAAAGTAGTTAGGTCTAGACTAAGTTGGCTTAGGATAACTTAGTCATGTAATATGCTCAACTCTCAGAATAGAGTCTACCTAGGCTGAATTAGTCCTGTAACATGCTGAACTCTCATAACATAGTCTACCAAGGCTGACTAAGTTTGTTAATGATAAAATAAGGTTTTGGCTTAGGCAAGGGCTTAAAATAAGCAATATAAATATAAAATAAACATTGAAGTATAATTAGAAGAAAATAAATGTGTATGTCTAGATGTAAACTTATACTTTAGATTTATATTTATACTTTTAAGATGTTTTAGAGTGGTTTCAAACCTCTAGGAGATATAATGTAAATTCTAGATTTTAGAGGGTCTTATTGGTGTAGACACCGAAATCGTGTCTAACCCTTGGTCATCTCCCCCCTTGGTCTCCTTAGTCCCCTTCTACACATTCCTAACACACACACTTATTAATTTAAAATAATAACTTATTTTAAATTAGTAACACCCCCTTTGACACCTCACCCTTATCACCTCACCCCTCCTTGGATACCTCCCCTTGGATGCCTCCCATCACCCTATGACCAATTTATGACCTATTTTAACCCTCTCGCACTCATTTAACCCACCTTCGACCATTTTCCCATGACCAATTGACCCTGGTAGTTGGAAGAATGGGCAAAAGGCTAATTTTAGCCCTTTTTCCATTATTCTATCTGCCAACATCAGTTACAGTCGGCTGACATCGGTGGGATCACCGACATCAGTTGTTTAAAACCAACTGGGATGATGAATCAAAGGATCCTCTTCCCCCAAATGCAAAAATCCTCTTGTGCCTGGACTTCGACCTCTCTCTTTCTCTCTCCCAGATGCACAACAAGCATCATAGTGTACAGGTGTTTTGCATCAGTCACTCCACTCTGCAGGTAGTCTTTTGCATTAGCAACAAGTCTCCTACACTTCTTCTTCAGCAGGCAAGAGGTAAGTATTCTTCTTTTATGTCATTTCAGTAGCTTAGAATGTATTTGTAATCATTTTTCTATTTATTGCTTCTAAGCCACATTACCACCTAGACCCGGATATCAACCAGACCAGACCCGAATCCTTATCCTCCCTTTTCACCCAAATCCTTTATTTGGTCCCTCTTTCAGACCATACTTTATGCCCTGTAAACCCTATACAGACCTTCAAACAGAGTCTCAGACACCTCAAGCCATCTTGCTGACCACAAACAGACCATAAAACTTGTCCAAACCCTATCCAAGACCATTACCCCAACCGACGCCAGCCACCAGGCCCATTGCCCTCACCAATGTCGGTAGACTAACCGACGGTGGTGCCCTTTGACCAACCGATGCCGACAGACTAATCGACGTCGGTGACTATGGCAGACCGACAGCAGATAGTAGGTACACATTATCTAGTTTCCTCTGCTAGTCATTTGTCATTTATTTATTTTTGACACTTTTACTTATTAACAGTGGACTGTCATCCCATAAAGAAGTCTTTGCACTTCTGAGATCAAGCTTTGCTTGGCAGTCCACTTTATATCCATCTAAAAATCTCCTTATTTAAGTCTCTTTCTTCTGCAGGTGTCATCCTCCATAGCCAAAGAGGAGTCCCTACAACGTCTGGATAATGGTGTGCAGACCTCATCTGGGTAACATCTAACCCTAGACCACTTATTTTAGTTTCTTATTCCTTTTGAATGTGAAAGCAAAAATAGTTAGAAACATTCTAGCACACCCGGTGGGACACTAGGAATTCTCCTTTGGTTCATATACTTTTTTCTTCTAAACATACTTTTCATATAGGTGCATTAGGTCTCTTCTTGCACTCTTTTCTTCTATCTCTTCCAAAAGACACTATTAGCAAAGTTAAAAAGAACCCTTCTTTCTTTCTTACATCTTAGACTAGTCAAAGTCATACTCTTCAACCTTTTCTCCACTTGTCTGCATACGAACACACATTTCAATTTGGGCTTAAAATACATTGCATTTCATTTCTTTTTGAATGCATACTTAGCTCTCACATCTAGTAATTAAAACTACATCATGAATAAAGCGTAGGCCACTTATGTTACACATCCAAACCACTTGCACAAAATCAAACATCTTAACTTACCTGAGACAAGGTCCGACTAGGATTTCTTCACCTAGCGGATACCTTACCCGTCCCAGCAATCCCACTTAGACTTCACTACCAAGGGGAAAGCCCACTCTATTCTCTAATAGAGGATAATCTCTAGGGGAAGTATATACTGGCTAAGCGAGACTAGCTTATCACTGGGCTTGTGAAGTGAGGGGAGCTTGCTCCTTAGCACCAGCCCATGCACGAAACCTAACACAAACTCTTGAGCACTGAAACTAACCTAAAACCAACTTTAGACTACCTCTTCTAGGACCCGTTCTACAAGCCAACTTCCCAAACACACTCTAAGGCATAAGCCAACATGATTCTAAAAGTTTATTCTTAGGATTTAACACTTAGGGTCTGCCTGTCTTCACCTATTTTTCTATTCCTATCTGGTTTTTTGAGCTAGTTAGGATGTTTTCTTCTTTTTTTCCAAAAAAATTCAAATTTTGTGAGTTTTTGGAAAAACACAGTCACCGACATCAATTTTTTCACTGACATTGACAACCTTTCCTCGCCGACATCGGTTATCTGACCGACATCGGCAATCTATTTCACCAACATTGGTTTTTCAACCGATGACGGTCACTGTCCAAAACTTTTTTTCCCAAAATAGCAAGCTTAAAACCTGGCTTTCTTGCTATCCAACACCCATTCTAGTTTTTTGAGACTGAAAAACACAATTTTTGGAACCTGAACCTTTTTGCCTTGAATGGTTTTGACAAGTAGTCAAACCAGGACTCTTGTTAACCACACAAGGCAACAACTGCTTCCACCTTCACCTTCCATAACTAGTCCTCTAATGGAGTATCATTCAGAGATCGAACATACTCCTTCCCGACCAACCCCGATGCGACCATATATTATTCCCAAAGGGGATCAAGACTTCGAAAGGTTCCTTGACCTCAATGTCAAGGCCCTTCAACATTATCTCATGAGAAGCCAAACATGAGACTCTTCAGGCAACCTAGTCTATGGGATGCCAACCTCTTTAACTGAAGTGGCAACGATATCGACAGTGTCCGCTACCCAACCCATGACCACTCTAGCCTTTACCTCAACCATCAACACAACCATGTCCTATCTTCAAAGTGTGGCTCCTCCTTCTATCTCTGGGCCCACTTCCATCAGGGTTTCAACCTCCCATTAACCACAGACTATTTAACAAAATTTTACCCCTTTCCAAAATCTAGTTGTCTCCTTCTTGCCTACTCTTGCATCCATCAACACAAGAGTAACTACCTACCCTTTAACCAGTGCTACCACCCCTCAACCACCTTTTGCAGCCCCTATTCAATTTGTGCCCTCCAACTCCATGGCACAACCACTCCTGGCTTCCACATCTATCCCAATGACTAGTTACCAATACGTTGCACCTATACAAGCATAACTGACTACGTCATATGCCTCTTCTAGCACCTTAGAACCTAGGGGGTGCCCCGCCCACAAATCCGTTAGCTGATCTAATCAAAATGTTGATGGACAAAATGTCTAGTCTTGAAGCTTCTATTTCTGGTTCAAGCAATGCCCTTTCATATGACCAAATTTGCAATGAACCCATCCATCCCTCCATCCCAATCCGGCCGTATCTCAGTCAGTGGGAGCTTCCTAAGTTCACTCGCTTCCAGAGTAAGGAAGACCCTCAGTAGCATCTGCGAGCATTCAGACATGCTTGTTACTTGATAGCACATGATGATGCATTGCTACTACGCACATTCCCCATGTCGCTCTCTGGCCCTACCCTTGATTGGTATAGCTCTCTTACCAGTCACTCTATCTTTTCATTCACCCAACTCACCTAATTATTTCTTGACCACTTTTTTATCAATATCACCAAAAAAGTCTCTATCACAGACCTCTACTCTATCAGACAGTTTGACGATGAATCAATAGCCGATTTTGTTGCCCATTGGAGAGGCTTAATCAACCAACTCTCCTTCCCTTTACCTCAACTCGAGCTCATTGAGCTATTTTCCCACACATGTGCCAAGCACGTCTCATCCACCTTGTGGGTTCAAACATTCTACACTTTTGACAAAGCTTTCACCATGGCCCAAAAGCTTGAACTCCACGCTATTGAAGAAAACAGGGTCAAATTACGTAATACCAACACAAAAACCGATGACCCTTCTTCTTCCAGACCTTCTTCTTCTCATTCCAAGTCCAAAGGAGTGGCAAACACTGTGGTCATTAGATCACCACACTCAATAATGACTGACCAATCTCAACCTTCAACATCTCAAAGCATCACAAAATAATTCCAACAATGGTACATACAATGTCAATACACTCCACTTGGAGATTCATACGCTTTCGTGTTGGAAAAACTCATCAAGCAGGGGGTCCTCAATCTCCCTCCAATCTGACCACCTCAATTCAACCCTTCAAAAGCCATCCCTACATGGTATAGGGAAAATGACTTCTGTCACTATCACCGTGTCAAAGGCCATGACATAAACAACTGCCGAATCTTCAAGAATATTGTCCAAGACATGATAGATAAGGGAGATCTTATTTTGGATAACCTGAATGTGCCACCCAACTAAAACATCAATATCTTCAAACAACCTTTTCCTAACCATCCTCCTAGCCAAAATAATGTCCAGACCATGGCCGATAGCTCCCAAGAGCATGATATACGCACGGTCAACATGGTCTCGCCTCTTGTCCCTGACCAACCTCCTCCACAGGTAAAAGAGTTATCTTCTCCTATTCGTCCATCATAGGTAGAAGAGCCTTCTTCTCCTATTAGTTCTCCATTGACCTCTCTTATATTGAAGGATGCTTCGACCATACCAATGCCATTAACCCCACCTTCATCCTTCCTCCTACCAATAGAGGACCATACCCTTCCTACTCCTCAACCATAAGTAGAAGGCACCATCATCCCTGCCCTCTATCCTCTTAAGGAGTCACATTCTCCAATTTCTTCTCCACCAAGAGAAGACCCTGTCTCTTCACCCACTTCAACTGAGGAAGACCCAGTGATGGTTTTCTCTTGCCTTTTGCCTGAGATCGCTACATCTCACTCACCTCTGTCCACATTTGAACCCAAACCCACACAGGCATCCACCATGCCAAAAGAGATTAAATCTCTTGGTATTCACCCCATATCTAATCTTGCCTTGCACAATAGTGGCCCTCAAACCAAACCAAAGAAGGCCACTAAACCACACTAGAGAATTCCTCCTCCACCTTTATCATTACCCTCTATTTTGGGCCCACATCCATCCACCTTAATAGGAGTGCTTCCTACTCCAACACCTAACAGAGGCAAATTTCCTCCATTATCCCTTTTACCCATCAAACATATATTTCCTCCAAAATGACAAATGCCTCTTACGCCTCCAAAACAAAAGTCATCAACCCCTACTGCAACAAAACACGCAGATCCATTGGCAGGTTCTTATGCCTTGCTGTTATGACAATTATTGCAGTATTCTCACATCAGTCTTCCACCCCTTAAACCATACCAATCTCTCAGACCAAAATTGCCCTGGTTCGATGACACTAAAGTTTGTGTGTATCATCGCATGCCGGGACATGACATTGAGCATTATTGTGCCCTCAAGGTTGTCATTCGCCAATGCTTGGAGAAAGACACCCTTCTTCTTGACCATATTATCAAAAAACCTTCAACATCGTCCCATGCTTCCCATACCTCCTCACCTTCACACTCATCAACTCTCAGATCAAGACCATCTTGGTTCGACAACACTAAATTTTGTCACTATCATCGCACACCGAGACATGACACTGAGTGTTGTTGCACTCTTAAAGTTGTCATTCATCAACACTAGAAAAAGGATACCCTTCTCATCAAGGATCCTCTTGACTACCCCTTTGCCAAATCTTTGACACCATCACATGCCTCACAAACATCATCACCTATATTAGGAGCCCAACGCAAGACTATGGTCCCTCCACTGCCTTTAACCCCATTATTTGAAATCAACACAGTCAACTTGACCACCAGCCCACCAACCCAAAAGGATAAAGGGAAAAGACATGTTTCTATCCCTTGGACATCCCCATCTACCAATCCTTCACCACAACTAAAACCCAAGATTATTGTCTTGGGCACATCTCGACCAGCATCTTCAAAGACAATCCCTAACTCTGTGGTGAAACAACCTCACCACACGACCCCTGTGAAGATGTCTTTGTATAATCTCATACAAAACTCTCCATAGCATCATCAAACTTTGATCCAAGCCTTACAATTGATGGAGGTCCAGCCTGATGACCCCCAACCATTAGCCACTTTAATCAAATCATTACCAACCATTTCCTCCATCACTTTTAGTCATTCTAAGATTCCAACCTCCAACATGGAAGATCAGGATCTTGACCTCTCAAACTAAATCTGTCAAACATTCTCCTTAAATAATTAGGGGAATTCAACTCTATCCTGACTATCAACCTCGACCAAACATCAACCAACCTTTTAATCATGACCTTGACTAGACATCGACCAGACATCAACCAAGTCTTGACCAAGCCTTGACCAAACCTTGACCAAACATCAACCAACCTTTTAATCATGACCTCGACCAAGCCTCAACCAAACCTTGACCAAGCCTCGACCAAGCCTCGACCAAGCCTTAACCAAACATCAACCAACCAATTATCAACCTATCTTTTAATCATCGACCTTGACCAAGCCTCAACCAAGCCTTGACCAAACATCGACCAAGCATCAACCAACCAAATATCATCTATCATGACCTCAACATCAACCAACCAAACATGCCTACAACATATCAACCAACTTCATGTCCAACATCAACCAACACGTGACTAATATGGAAAGAAGTAAATGAGGTAAGTTTGCTCCTAATTGGCTTAGACCTTACATCATGACGCATAAGCATAGATCAGGGACTTATCGTCTGTCTTCTCTCGAACGCTGACCAAAACCTAAGCCTTTTAATGCCTTGCATTTGTGACCATTCTACTGTTAGTTGATTACTCATTCACTTGACATTTAACTTGAGCTCATCCCTTGAGTAATCCTTTCCCTCTTAATCCTCATTCCTTTCAACCCTATTCCCCTAAGCAAACACCATGTAACCCTTTTATAAAGTATGCATGCTTTGTCCTAATAAAAGGGAGCCCTTACACTTCTATAGTCTTGTCCATGACTCAAAATTCTATCAAAAATAAATTTGGATGTCAAAATATCAAAAGGTCACAAACTCTAAAGGTAGATTGCTCCCTCGAAGGACAGTTGTACAATCATTGTTGTAGCTAATAGACTTCTCCCTCGAAGGACAGCTATTCAAAGCCCTCAAACATATAAAAATAAAAAATATAGACCACTCCCTCAAAGGATGGCTATGACTAAACTCTTGTTACAAACAACACTTTCTTAGAAGCTTCCCGCATCGATCAGCTTCACAAATGACCACAAAGCAAATGACATCTCTATGTAGACTTCTCGCATTGATCAGTCTTCTCTCAAAAAAAAAGTCATGGACTTGGCTTATAGTCGTTCTCAAGGTCTCTTATAAAAAGGGGCAAAGTTATCCCTACTAAAAGGGTTACCCTATCCTCATATATCATATCACCTGCTCAAGGGACTTTGAGCTCATTTTAATGTCAAAATGATTCGATTGCCTCTCTAACACAACCACTAGTAAATGACGTAATGCATGAATGGGGTTTTTTGTTTCTAACAACCCCTACCTATGCTATCATTATGGTCCATGTCAATGAAAGGGCACAATGCCTTTCATTTCCTACATACCTTTGTCACATTCAACCAAATCATTTGTCAACCATACCCAACCAAACCCAAACATTTTTAGACCACCAACATGACATAGTCAATTTCACATAGTTTCTATGGAAACCAATACACATGGAAACTATCGACCACTCAATTTATGCCAAGCATAAACCATTACTTTCTGAAGCATAAATTGACTCATTTCATTTTTAGAATACATCCATCACGAATATGGAAAATTGCTAGGGATGAAAAGACCACTTAACCAATGTTATAGAATACACCATCACATAATATGGAAAAGGCTGTAACATCATCTTACCCTCATCATTTCAAGCACGTACCCTCAGACATATGAGAAGTGCTAAACCTCTAATCACGACCAAACCAACTATCAACCACTTTGACTCAACCAATCTAAACTACATTGGTATGAGGTCCTTCTTACAAGGGCTATGTAGGCAGCACTCAGTCGACATGACGTCTTCTGGGGTTAGCTCAGCCACATCCGTTTGTTCATATACTTAATGTATAAACCATATTACCCCCAACCATTTGACCCTTCAACCTGTCCAAACCAATCTATCAACCAAATTTGACTCCTCATCTAAACTACATCGGCCTGAGGCCCTTCCAACATGGGCTATGTAGGCAGCACTCAGATGACATGACGTCTTCTAGGGTTAGCTCAGCCACATCCGTTTGTTCATTTATCTAATGGACAAACCATTTCAACCTTTGACCATGACTTAACCTCATCCAAGACCATCCATAACCAACCCTCTTTCTCCCTTTTAGGGAGAACTACATCAGCCTGAGACCCTAACGATCGAGGCTATGTAGGCAGCACTCAAATAACATGACGTCTTCTGAGGTTAGCTCGGCCATTACTTCATCCGTCCATTCATTCAACCAACTATCTATCTCAGCCTCAACTCGACTAATGACCTTGGAGATCATGACTATCTCCTCAGACCATGACCATTTCCAAAACAATGTTACCTTGGTTGTTTTTGCATGTATGCTACCTCACGAATGGTTAGCAAAATTATATGCAACCCATGTTTCGACCCTCACAAGTATAGGATCACAAGCAAGTTGATCCACACTACTTGTGACATTTTCATGTTTCCAAGAGCACTTCTTGAGCCCAAGATACCTAGAACATGATGACCATTGGAGCTACAGCTTGGATCGAATAACCCAATCAGCTACGACTAAATGCTGGGGCCTGATTATTTTTATTTTAGCACTCCTTGACCTTTGACCCACGACAATTTGACCTGACCATCTCATGAAGTGGTATGCATGCAATCCCAACTATTGTAGTGTTCACACTCCATCTTCACCATATCCATCTCTCTATCAAATCAGCACCCAATATCAGGTTCCCTTCTCTCGACTCTTGCTTTGAGGGGGAATACCTCATCCCATAATCGGGGCAATCAATTCATGTTTTTGTCTTGCAGTTCATCAGAACAACCAACAGGACAAAGACCTCATCCTATACCTGGGGCAACTCACTCTTGTTTTTGTCTTGCAGTTCATCAAGAACAACCAACAAGATAAAAAGGGGCAAATGTAGACACCAAAATCGTGTCTAACCCTTGGTCATCTCCCCCCTTGGTCTCCTTGGTCCCCTTCTACACATTCCTAACACACACACTTATTAATTTAAAATAATAACTTATTTTAAATTAATAACACCCCCTTTGACACCTCACCCTTGCCACCTCACCCCTCCTTGGATACCTCCCCTTGGATGCCTCCCATCACCCTATGACCAATTTATGACCTATTTCAACCCTCTTGTGCTCATTTAACTCGCCTTTGACCATTTTCCCACGACTAATTGACCCTGGCAGTTGGAAGAGTGGGCAAAAGGCTAATTTTAGCCCTTTTTCTGTTATTCTATCTGCCGACGTCAGTTACAGTCGATTGATGTCAATGGGATTGCCAACGTCGGTTGTTTAAAACCAATTGGGATGCTGAATCAAAGGATCCTCTTCCCCCAAATGTAAAAATCCTCTTGTTCCCAGACTTTGACCTCTCTCTTTCTCTCTCCCAAATGTGCAGCAAGCATCACAGGGTACAGGTATTCTACATCAATCACTCCACTCTGCAGGTAGTCTTTTGCATCAACAACAGGTCTCCTACACTTTTTATTTAGTACGCAAGAGGTAAGTATTCTTCTTTTATGTCATTTCAGTAGATTATAATGTATTTGTAATCAGTTTTTTATTTATTGCTTCTAAGCCACATTACCACCTAGACCTAGCTATCAACCAGACTAGACCCAAATCCTTATCCTCCCTTTTCACCCTAATCCTTTGTCTGGTCCCTCTTTCAGACCATACTTTCTGCCCTGTAAACCCTACATAGACCTTTAAATAGAGTCTCAGACACCTCAAGCCATCTTGCTGACCACAAACAGACCATAAAACTTGTCCAAACCCTGTCCAAGACCATTACCCCGACTGACGCCGGCCACTAGGCCCATTGCTCCCACTGACATTGGCAGACTAACTAACGGTGGTACTCTTTGACCAACCGATGCCGGTAGACTAACCGATGTTGGCAACTATGGTAGATCAACAGCAGACAATAGGTACGCATTATCTAGTTTCCTCTTTGCTAGTCATTTGTCATTTCTTTATTTTTGACACTTTTACTTATTAATAGTGGACTGTCATCCCAAAAGGAAGTCTTTGCACTTCTGAGATCAAGCTTTGCTTGGTAGTCCACTTTATATCCATCTAACAATCTCCATGTTTAAGTCTCTTTCTTCTGCAGGTGTCATCCTCCACAGCTAAAGAGGAGTCCCTACAACGTCTGGATAATGGTGCGTAGACCTCATCCAGGTAACATCTAACCCTAGACCACTTATTTTAATTTCTTATTCCTTTTTAATGTGAAAGAAAAAATAGTTAGAAACAATTGGATTTTAGATTTATCCATATTTTAGGGTTCTAGGATTTCAGACAGCCATATTTTAGGATTGTAGGATTCTATAGAGGCATCATATGAGGTGAATAGATATAAAATCTAAATAAGTTGCACTAATGGTATGAATGATACAAACACACAACAATTTTTGAATCACCAATGGTCTACCCACTCTTTTCCCAGTGCACCCTTTAAGGCAAACACTTAAAGAGATTGAAACTCAATAGGTTCATGCAAGTAAGTGATAAAGTTAATAAAAATATTATGTTTATATAATATGTTGTATGTATAAATTTTTTGATATACTTTATGTAAAAATAAATTTCATTATTGATCATAATTATTTGTGAAATCCTAACCTTAAGTCTATATAAAGACTCTAAAATTACCTTAAACTATTTGAATGTACACTATGAAGATAAACTCTATAATAATAATCTTGTATAGACTTCCAAAGAAGTCATTTATGTATAGCACAATCTTAAGTATTATTAATAATGTAATTATTTTCAATTAGGACATGGTGTCTTAATTGGTGTACAACAAAATATAAGACCCACCTTGAACTATGAATTCATGTAATTTCTAATAGATTATTTGTTAATGATTAAATTAAAGGAAATCAAAAAGTGATTAAGGTTCAATATATTATTTGGATAATTAAAAGGTAATCACTTTTATTAAAACCAATAATGTCTCTATTTAAATTGATAGACTATTTTGGTAGCATTATATAATCAATTAGAAATTAAGATTGAAATAATGATCTTCAAATCTTATACAAGTCTTAAAGTTAACTAAGCTAAATTTAACAATTATGTAAATAAGATAAGTGAATTAAGCATTCTATTTCTAATGGTTATTCCAATCTAGGCATGAAGTGTTTGAGGATCATTTGCCCTTACTTGAAATTAACTTATGGAATAATAATTCAAGTTGTTCTAATTCATTACAAAGACAAGAAAAATATTGTAATCCAATGATTTGAGTTTTAATCATTAGATTGGAATTGATCATTCTTCTTAGGAGTTAAAAAAGATAAATGTTTTAAAACCCTTAATGAGCTAAATAATTATGAAGTATTTAGTCTAAAGTACATTGACCTAAGTTGAAAAATAATTCACTTAAGAAATGAGGTTAAATTTTAAACTTGTTATAAGTACATCAATTTCCTTGAAATAGTGAGCTAATTAAAATAGTATTGTTTTAAATATGTTTGTATAACCTAATAGTGTTGACTAAATAAGATTAGTAAATAGGCACGTCTTTACTTGTACCTTGAGACTAAACCTATCTTGTAAAAAAGGTAAGATGTTCCAAAATGGAACATAAGCATGGTTGTTAAAACATCTCAAGAAACTTAATTAGTAAATTTATACCTTTGATATAACCTCCTTAAGCTACCTACTACTGGAATGTTAATCTCATCCCTTATTTATTTGTGAACTTCATAAAGTGTTCCAAATATTTATATTGATTTTGAAAATAGTCCTTTCCCATGATAATTTCATGTTGTTTGTGAAAATTATAGTATTTATTATGCAAGTTTACTATGATGATTATTTTTTTGAATCTATATTACTTCTTACAACTATTTGTTGAACTTTTATGATTTACCCATTGAGGCATCATTTGTTTTATAACCTTTTTATTTACTCTACTAAGTGTATGGGTTAGTTAGATATTTACTAATAGGTCTACATTGAATTACGTGGATAGGTATGTGTAAGTGTTTCTACATTGATCCACTTATATATGAATGATAAGTGGTTAAAATAATTCCTAATGAAGTCATTATTAATTTATGGACTTGGTCTAGTTCTTATGTTGGATATAATATGGTTATGGATATTACTTTATATTTTCATGTTAAACTCTAATTAAGTATTTGTATCATAGTTTTTTATCTCAATATTATATAAAATATTGTGGTTGTTACATATTAGTACTAGAGTATAGTTATACTTCTCTAAGGAATTTTAGGGATGGTTTTCTTGTTGGTTGTCCTACTGAGTTGTTTTTTTTTCACCTCAGGATGCTAAAAACAAAATATAAAAGAGAAAACAATAACCAAATGGATATTAACCATGGTAGGGGTAGAGGTCTTAGGGAAAGTACTCCTAAAAGAGAGGCATATCCTCTCAAAAATACTAGAATAAATATTGGATCCCCTAAAAATGATGAAAATAAACTAAAATTCTAACCAAGAGGTAGTCTTGAATGTGATATTAATTACATTGAGCTCCCTATAAAATAATTTGGACACCCAAGAACATATATTGAACAACTTGGAGGGTGTTCTACCTAAAGAATAACCTTTTAAAGAAGAAGGAAAAGTTGGTGAGCAAGATATTCAAGATAAACCTATAATGTGGTTGATCTTATCATAAATTAACAAAAAAATTTACCTCTACCAACATTTTTAGGTGAGGAATCTAGAGATACAACTGATGCATGGTTGGTTTACCTGTAGACTACTCTAACCTTTATAATATACCCTCTAATGTGAAATAAATAGTGGATTCTTATCATTTAGTTGGAACTATAAATATTTTTTGGAACCATCTCTATGAATTAAAAGGTTATAAACCAATGAATCTTACCTAGCCTACTTTTGAAAGGTAATTCAGAAAGAAGTATCCAAGCTAAAACTTTAAGGAATAAAATACAACTAATTTTTAGTTATTCAAATAAGAGAATATGTCTATAATTAAGTATGAAAACTAGTTTTTAAACATATTACATCTTGTTAACTACATGCATTATAAGGAGATTAAAGTTACCAAGTTCAAAATGGGGTTGAAGGAGATATTGATGCATGATGTTAATATAACTAATCCTAAGACTTTAACTACTGCTATTGAATCTACTCATAAGGTAGAAGAAAAAGAGAAAACTCATCAAAATGTGAGATCATATTTTAAATAGAATAGACAATAGTATAAGAATAATAACCTATCCTCCTCATCAAATAATTTCAATAAATATGATCAAAACCATAGATTTACCAAGAGTATGAGTGGTTTTAATAAATTTCAAGGGCAAAATAAAAATTTCAAGAATCATAATTCTTCTAAGTCTACAAATTTTAAGAGAAATTAGACCCAAGGTATTCAAAATGTACCTACCATTAGGGTAAATATCATCCCCATGTCACCCCAAAGGACTATAGTATGATAAGAATGTACTGATAATCATTATTGCAAGTATTTCCTAAAGATGAAATAACAAAAAATCAACTAACCATAGGGTGTATGTATCTATTGATAATAGAAACATAGGTTTTTAAATAACCTCTATTGAATTCAAAGGTAAATTAATTTATATTCATGTTTAAATTTTATTTTATTTAGGAACAATAAATACTTTTATTAATCCAAAGTTATTGAATAAATATCAACTAAATCCTATGACATTAAAGGATGGTTGGCATGTTGAGTTTTGCTTAGGAAAAAGGGTGTTAGTTTTAAAGTGTCTTGAATAAGCTTAGACTTAGGTAGTTTTCAAACCCAAGTTAATATATTTTTAGCTCCTCTTGGTTATTTTGATGTCATTATAGGCATGGATTAGTTTCAATAACATAAATTTAATCTAGACTGATTCAATAAAGTGTTTAACTGTTGTGATGAGATGGAAAAATAAATAATAATTAAAGATTTGTTGAAACCTAAAGAATGCAAGTTGTTATTAGTATTACAACTAAATAAAGTAGTTCATAAAGGAAATAAACTATATTTTATATAGATGCAATAAATAACCCCTATAACAAAAAAAAACATTTCAAGAATATTTATTTTTACATGAATTATCTAATGTTTTTCCAGAAAATTTGTCTGGTTCACATCCTAAGAGAGAGTTTGAATTTTTTATTGATGTATTTCTATGGGTATATCCTATATTTAAAAAACCTTATCTTATGAATGTAGTAGATTTGAAAGAGCTAGAATATAAACTACAATAACTACTATCAAATTTCAGTGTTAGGCCAAGTGTGTTGCCTTGGGGTGTACCTATGGTCTTTATGAAAAAGAAAGATGTAACCTTCTAGTTGTGTGTTGACTTTTGCATGATTAACAAGGTTACTATCAAGAATCATTATCCTTTACCGATGATTGATGATTTATTTGATCAAATGAAGGATGAAAATATATTTTTTTAGATAGACTTTAGATTAGGCTATCACTAACTAAGAATCAAGTATGAATATATCCATAAGACCACTTTTAAAATTCAGTATGGATATTATGAATTTATAGTAATGCCCTTTAGTTTGACTAATGCACCTAATAAATTTATGAATTTAATGAATAGTGTAATCAAGGATTTTATGGATAAATTTGTTCTAGTTTTTTCTTGATGACATATTGATCTATTCTAAGAATGTAGCTAAACATGAAAAACATTTGTGTTTAGTGATACAAATTTTAAGACAACATAAATTATTTGGTAAGCTGTCTAAATGTGAGTTATTTCAAATTAAGAACCACTACTTGGGTCACATAATATCTAAGGCTAGAATTATTATTGATCTAACTAAGATTAAGGTTATCCAAGAGTGGCCTACTTCAAAAAATGTATATGAAGTATATAGTTTGATGGGACTGGCTAGTTATTATAGAAGGTTTGTTGAATGTTTTTATAAGTTGGCTAATCCAATAACTTACTTGTAGTTCAAGGGTAAGAATTTTGTTTGGAATTATGAGTGTGAAAAATATTTTAAAAATATTAAATAGATGTTAACTATAGCACCTATACTTACCATACCAGATTATAACAATAATTTCAAAATCTAGGATGATGCATACAAAGAAGGCTTTGGTGGTATACTAACTCAATATAGTTCAATTGTGGGTTATGAGTCACACAAATTAAAATATCATGAGATTAATTACACCACTTATGATATAAAACTTGTAGCCATTGTACATTCCTTGAATCAATGGAAACACTTTTTGTTGTGCATACATTTTAAAGTAAAATTTAATCATTGCAACATAGAATATTTGTTTTTCCACGATGATATACATGCACATCAACATAGATGTCTAGAATTTTTTGAGTAATTTTGATATGAATATTTCATGTGTGAAAAGTAAGGAGAATCATGATTTTGATGCACTCAATCGATGCATGTATCTCACTACCTTATCTTTTCTACATAATAATTTCAAAACTAGAATTTTAGAACAACATTATAATAAGTTTTTCCAAGAAATAAGTGTGAATTTGGATATGAAACTTGTAGAAAATAATTTTTATAATTTTTTTTATTCTTATGGTTTAATTAGACATAAAAATAAAATTTATGTTCATGAGTCTGGTGACTTAAGGAGAATATTTTTAAAATAAGTGCATGAAGCACCTCATTTTACTCATCTTGGTTTCATGAACATGACACGTGCTAAAAAGGCAATACTATTAGCCTAGTTTAAAACATGAAGTTACTAATTTTATGGAATTTTTTTTGTAATGTCAACATGTGAAAGATAAACATTGTCATCCGGGTGGTATATTACATCATAATGAGGTACTTTGAGGTAGGTGGGTTGTGATTTCTTTGAATTTCCTATCTAGATTACCAAAATATCAAAGTAAACATGATACTATTCAAGTTGTAATAGATAATATTTATAAAATCAGTCATTTCATTACAAAAAATTTAAGTTATGATTCATCTATTTTTGATGAATGGTTTGTGAAATAAATAGTATGGATGCATGGCATGCCTAAAGCTATTATTTATGATAGAGAAAAAAAATTTACTTCAAGGTTTTAGAAAATTTTGACTATTGATTTTGGTAAAAGATTTAATTTAGTTCATCTTATCACTTGGAAATACATGAGCAGATATAAAGATTAAATCAGGTTGTGGAAGACATGTTAAGAATGTATGTGATGGATAAACAAGGTAAATGGGAGGATTATTTACACTTAGTTGAATTATCTTACAGTAACACCTACCATTATGTTATGAATATGGTTCATTTCAAATATTTATATGGTTGTAAGTGTAGGACTCCAATTCGATGGGAAAGTTTAAAAAATAGAATTGTTTTTGGTTGTGATGTTTTATAGGAGTATAATAGGTAAATGGAAATAATAAGGAAAAATCTAAAGAATGCCTTTGATAGGCAAAAGATTTATGTTGATTTAAAAAGGTAGCCATGTGAATTTAAAGTTGGTGATAAATTTTTTCTATGTGTTAGACTACAAAAATGTTTGATTAAGTTTGGAAAGTCTTCAAATTAGCTCCTTGATTTATAAGACCCTTTGAAATTTTATAAAAGATTAGTCTTGTTGCCTATTGACTAGCCCTTCCTCCTTTTAGATATCTAATTCATGATGTTTTTCATGTTGTATTATTAACAAAGTATATAATTTTTCCTTCTCGTGCTTTGGATTAGACTAATCTTTAGGTTTTGAAAAATATATATATTATATTGAATCTAGTGAAAATCCTAAACCATCACATTTCTAGATTAAAAAATCATTATATTTCCCAAATTCTAGTTCAATGGGATCCTTTGTCTAAAATAAGTGCTACTTGGGAAGACATGAGTATTTTCAAGTAACATTATCCTTGGCTATTTTGATCACTAAGACAACTCTCTTCCAAGTGGGAGAAGATATCATGACCATGTTTTTGATGAATTTATTTCACTTGATGTTATGGTTTAGTTATGAACTATTTGGGATATAATTATTTAGATTAATTTTGTGATATAATTCTGTGATGTACGTTTCATCCATTTTTATTGTTGTTAAGACAAATATTTGATATTATTTTCATTACAACATTGGATTATTCATTCTTAATGACTTAATAATTCATTTTTTAGTTTAGTTATATTATGAAATTTAATGTTGTTATTTAATTTATTTCTCTTATATAGTATGGATAATATTGATGGTATGTTATGAATGTAACTACCAAATAAGAGCTAGTAGGTTAGATGTGACTCTAAGAAGTCAAGTGAGGTCAAGAAAGTGAACAAAAAGAAAACAATGAACTTAAAATTAATCTTATAGCCAAATATTTCACCTCAAGAGAGGGTATTCAATCCTCTACCATATTTTGACAATATGGGATTACCTCTAGGCCTATGGGTTGCCTATAATAGATGTAAAATTCTAGGTTAAAGGGATAGTTCCCTTGATTTATTTCTTAATCTCACACACTACACTAAACCAATCACATAGGGGTGAAATGGGAATAAGGTAACATAAATTAACCTATTCTAGTGAGGTGATACACCAAGGATAAGTCCCCACAACACACTTGCATCTGCACTAAGAAGGAAAAATACCAAAACTGACCTCAACTCTATGACTTTCTAGCGTAATTGTTTTTCATAGAGGTAGATTGCTATGCATATCTAGATGTGTGTGAAAATAAGGTTTGGTACAAGACACTACTAATCACTCTCACACTTAAAGTACACATTAACAAATAATATACTTCATGAACCCTGATTGAAGATATGCCACTCGTACCATGCATACAAAAGTATAATGGAAGTAAGGAGTAACAATATTCATCACTTATCATCCAAATAAACTACTTCAAATACTTAGGAAAGATGAGTAGAGAACAAATCAACTTTAAAATCTTTATTCCAAGGAAAAATAATGTTCCAAACTAGCAAGGCTTTTCCATACTAGGTGTGTACTAGATATAATTAACAAAAAGGCTTCCATTTATAGAGCAAAGGAGAAGAGAGAGAGAAGAAGAGAAATGGAAACGTCACAAGTCTATGTGTCAAGATATGAGAATAAATTAAAATTTGAGATAAGGAGGTGAAAAATAAGTTAAGAATTAGTCTTGGAAAAGTGTCCATCTAAAATGCATCATTCTCCCTCAAGGTGGTGTAGAATTCTTTGCTATCTTTATTTAAAACTATCCTTTGGTGATGAATCCACTTGACTGATTAAAACTACCATAGGGATCCTTGCCAAATTTTCACTATCATGAGAAGGTGTCAACAAGATTATAACATCCTTCATACACCTCCGTAACTAATAGCTTTCCTCTTAACACTTGTGTTAACTATTTATAGTCATTTATGAGCTCTCCTATCTTGAATCTTCACATTTGTCACTCAATTAGCCATTAATTACTCAAGAGAATTTGTTGAATAGGTGTTAAGACATATATTTGAAGCATATTTGTCTTTTATTCTATCATAAACTTCAATAAGATTCAACATCACTCTTTTCATCTTTACACTTATACAATCACTTCTCTTTCTCATTGTCTATCCAATGACTACCTACAGTGAAAAGTGTAGGAAAAGGATTTTCATGCATAACTATGGTGTGAAATGAGTATGAGAGGTTGGAAAAAGTATCTATAGACCTATTTAAATTATTGTCATTCAATAATTCTCCTCTATACCTATAGAAAACATCAAAACTTGAACAAAACCCATATTAGGTATGTCCTTACAAAAGATAGTATGAATAAAATGACTGTCAAGGAGCTTGGGAGAGTGTTAAAAATGTCGAAATCAAATTCAAAACCAATTGAATATTTTTTAATGTTAGAACACAACTAGATACTAAGAGGGGGTGAAGCAATATATCAACTAAAACTAGTCCTTTAAGTAATTTTAAAGTAGATTATAATATATATAGAGATCAAATAAAATATGTAGAGATCACATACACACAAACACATATGACATTAGATGTATACATGGAAAACCCATTGGGAAAAACCATGATGAAAATATTTTCTAGAATCTACTGTTTTAATCTAGACTCATAGTCAAAACCTCACTGGTTACACATTGAAGGGAATTAACCATAAGGAGACACCAATCCCTTGATTTAATATCTTCAACTCTAAGAAATCACCCCATAATATGAGAACCAACTTAGCTTATTTGATGGCACCAACCTGTCAGATTCTTCTATAGAGCTACAACTCTAGATTACAACATAAAATCATTAATGAATCCAATCCTTCTATTCTCTATTACAAGTCTGATATGCAATTGTTCATGATCTACACATAATCTCTTTGTGCCTTTCTTACTCTCTACCCCTCTGTCTCTATGTCTAAATATGTCTCTATTTGACATAATTCATTTCTCTTTCTCACTCTAATCCATTATATCTATATTTTTTTATTTGACATAATTCAATAGCTTTAATGGCATTTTTCCTGTAACCTAGATATCATATGTGTGTGTGTGTGTGTGTGTGTGTGTGTGTATAATGTATATCTATACATATATGTATATATATGTATATATATATATCTATATATATATATATATATGTATATATATGTATATATATATATATATATATGTATATGTGTGTGTGTGTATATATATATATATAAACAATTGATCTAGGGTTCCATTTCTTTATTATGTTTAAAACTATTTACAAATACATCACTTTCTATTTTGGACTTAGTTTATTATTACCTAAACTGCAAGTTCCAACATTTTGAATTCATGCATTACTACCATGATTCTTGGTCTTTTACTATCTATAGCATTTATTGGGCTCTAGTTTTGATGCACATGCATATTTACATAGATTTGATTGGTTACATCAATCAATCTCATTATTTGTGTCAAGATTCATATCTTACTCACATGTTCCTACATCTGACCATTAGTTTTGACCTATCTTCAAATATCGATCATTAATCTTGTGTTTGGCACCATGATCTCATGGTTTATATTCAAATGTCTCAACTTTAAAATGCATCCATTCAATTTATCTATGACAACCTCATGTTGTATATTCAATCATTATACACTTTCAAACTTTAGCTTTTTCTAGATGTTAAATGTCGAGCTCTTTATCCCATTTCATTATTTCCTACATCTTTGGATCACTTTCACTCTATTTTCTTCTCAAACTTTCTCAGCCTTTAATTCTAGCAAGCTTATGCTCATTGGATCCTTATCTGACAAGATCCATAAATATGACATTTGTCACTATCGCATTCACTCAGAGGTCCCTTTGACAATTTTGACTTTTCTTCACTTCATTGGATTTTCAATGTATGATTAATAACTAGACATTGATCAATCTGGGACATAATATAAAGTCTAAGACTTAGGAAATATTAAGTCCTTTGAACCAGTAATTGCTAGGTCAAAGGGGCCAATTTTACAATGATGATATGGGCTTAAGATATAATTTAAGCTACCAGGTCTTGGCTATATCTAGTAAACATAAAAATATAAAATCATGTTGATGCCATGAATTAAACCCTTAGGTTTTATCTGAGAAACCCTATTTTGTTTTAGAGCAAATATAATTCAATTCTAAGCTCATTTTTTATCTTTTGAACCTTTAGACCATATGTCTAGAATGCTCATGAAAACCCCATAATATATTTTATATATGTTTCCTTTGAAAATGTCTATAAATTATCTTTGTAAAATCATGACAACTTTACATGACCTTGTGTATATTTGACTAAGTATGAGGACCACTTCAATATGCCTGGAAAGCTGACTTTGCACTTGCATAAATCTTGTTGTACTTAATTGCATGACCTATAATTTAGTGCATTAGATCCTCTTACATAGAGGATTCCATCCATATATCCATCTATTCCTAAAGAATTTATACATACAAGATATGTCTTCATAAAAATGCCTTTTGAGCTTTTTCTTAGAACCTACAAATTTGACTATGTTTAAAAACACTATAAAAATGTCTTGAAATCCTATTTTTCTCAATCATATCTTTTTTCACACTACGTCACATGACCTAAGATTTAACATGTATAAACTAGGCATAAAAATGAGTAGACCCATGTGATCATTTATTCCTGTCACGTCTATGTGTGCAAACTATGACCTCATTAATATGCTTACTTATCTCTATGGAACCCTTTTGCAAATTTGGTTAAGTGTTGGAACTTATTGATGTTATTTGAGTATCAAACTTTTCATGCCCATATCTTCAACTATGATTCATCACATGTCTTCAAATATGGCACATTACAACTAAGGACTAGTTTGATCACAACCATGTGACCATCTCCCTCATACTCATTCACATGTGGTAATGGTGATGTCAATAAAATGCCTTCATAAATTCTCTGTCATAGACCCAAAATGTCTTGATAATCAATATGAATAACTGAATGAATTCCACACATGCTCACTAGAATTCCAATCATCTTTGAACTTTGATAGGATCCTTTGTATTTAATTTAATCACCGTACTCAATCCTAAACATAAATGGCATGATCATAATGTCACTTTTGAAATCAATGACAATCACATGTCCAATGACCTTCCCCTTTGTCATTGATGTCAAATAAATTCTCTAATCTATTAATACATTGTTCTTTCTCTAGTATTTATTGTATTGGCTTCTAATGAGCTTGAATTGAAGTTATTCATACCAAACTTTCTCCCCCTTAGGAAATGTCACATTTGCCTAATGCTAACTTGGACATTTTATATGTTTCTTCTTTGAAATTTTGCACTATTTCTCCAAATGTTTGCAGAGAGCATTTGCTCTTCTTCTCCCAAAGAGAGAATTTTCACTTTTTCTCCCCCTTTGACATCAATGGAAAAGAGACTCTTTCTAACTATTTTTACAAATGTTTCTCCCCCTTTATCAGATAAAAGAGTTTGTCTAAGAATATGTAACCATTAAATCATTAGAAATTTTAAATAAATATGCACACCTGAGTTGCCTTTTCTCTTTTTTCCATGGATTAACAAAGCTTCTATGAGACTCCCCCTAGACTCAAGCCCTATCACTATAATTTAGTGATGTGATGTAGGATCTACCATTCCCAAATTCAATCTCAGATACTCAAATTATTCCTTGGGAAGAGGTTTGGTGAATATGTCTATAATTTGATCCTAATTTGACACATATTCCATTATGACCTCTTGATTTACAACCTTCTCTCTCAAAAAGTAATACTTGATTGATATATGTTTGGTTTTTTAATGCATCACTTGATTATTGGATAAAATTATAGATCTTGAATTATCACAAATAATAGAGATAGGTGCCTTATACTCTACCTTCATGTCTTTGATCATCTTCTTCATCCATAATACTTGAGTGTAACATGCCACCACTAATACATATTTTGATTCTACTGTAGAAAGAGTAACTAACTTTTGCCTTTTGCTTAACCATGAAATAAGGTTATTTCCAAGTAAAAATTTTCCACCACTAGTGCTTCTTCTATCATCCACACTTCCTACCTAATCAACATTTGTGTATGCTATCAAATTGAATTATTCATTTTTAGGATGCCATATGGCATAGTCAAATATGCTCTTGATGTGTCTAAAGATCCTTTTCACTGCATTGGCATGTGACTCTTTAGGAGCATCTTGAAATCTTGTAAACATGCACACTACTTTCTTGATATCTGGTCTTGATGCAGTTAGGTATAACAAGATACCTATCATTTATCTATACATAATCTAATTTTCATCAAGGGACTCATCCTCTTTGCTCAACTTACATTTAGTTATCATGGGAGTATTAACTAGCTTGTTGTCTTCCATTCTAAACTTCTTAAGCATTTACTTTTCATACTTGGTTTGGGATATAAATATTCCTTCATCAAATTGTGATATTTTTAGACCAAGGAAGAAATAAATTTCTCTTATCATAGACATCTCAAACTCACTTTGCAGTTGTGTAGAAAATTCTTTGCACATTTTGTTGTTGATACTACCAAAGATGATGGCATATACATAAATAATAATTATAGACATATGATTAACTTCTAATTTGAAGTATAGATTATTATTTACACATCCTTTTTTGAAACCTTATTATTGTAGGTACTGGTATAATCTTGAATACCATGCTCTAGGTTCCTCTTTTAGACCAAACAAATCTTTCTTCAGTCTACACACATAATCTTCTTGTTCTGATAGCTTAAAACCTTCAAGTTGTTCTATATAGAATTCCTTTTATAGGTTTCCATTCAAAAAGTAGACTTAACATTCATTTTATATACTTTGAATTTCTTGTAAATAGATAATGCTATAAGGTTAAAGGATATTCTTTTGACAATTTATCTAGTCCAAGAATAGCTATAATGTCTTGAAGTTCCTTATAACATTGCAAAGTTTTTTTAACTCCTAGAATAGTTTCATAATGTTCTTCAAAAATTATTATGGTTTCCAATCTATAAATTGGAGTAAATGTTTCTTCAAAATATATGCACTCAAATTGTGCATATCCTTTGCACACCAATCTTGCTTTATTTCTTATAGCAACTCCATCCTCATTGAGCTTGTTTCTATAAACCTATTTTGTACCTATCACATTCTAATTTGAGGGTCTTGGTACCAACTACCAAGTTTTGTTATTTTTAATTTGGATCAGTTATTATTTCATGGATTTTATACAATTCTCATCCTTATTGGTTTCAACATATCTCTTAGGCTCTATTTCAAACATTAGAGCAAAACTTACTTGATCCTTTTTCATTATAGCTTTTCTCCTTGTTTAAACCCCTTCATTCTTATTTTCAATTATCTACTCTGTAGGATGATCCTTTTGAAAAAATATTGGAGGTTATTTTTCATTCATTTCCTCAACCTCTTCATTATCTACTTCTTCAAGATCTGATTCTTCAATATTGATTTCCTTATCAGGTTCCACATGTTTCAATATTTCTTTAACCTTGACATTGATTATATATACAATATTGTGTATCCTTTTATGGTAACATTCATAGGCTTTGTTTTGAGTATAATAACTAAGAAATATTCCTTCATCACATATTGATTCAAAGTTTCCTAGTTTGTACTCCTTTCTTATGATGTAGCATTTATTTCCAAACACTCTAGAGTACTTAACAAAGGTAGGATTTCCATACCATAGCTCATAGGGAGTTTTATCACTGTTTACCCTTAGATAAACTCTATCCAAGATGTATAATACTATTTGAACTACTTCTCTCTAGTATCCATTAGGTAACTTGGCCTCTTTTAACATTGTTCTAGACATCTCTTTGATTTTCATGTTCTTTTTCTCAATAACTCCATTCTATTATAGAGTCCCTTGCTACAGAGTAATTCCTTTTGATCCCATGCTTCTCACAATACTCTATGAAATCATTTGAGGTGAATTATCCATCTTTATCAGATCTTAAGCATTTGATCTTTCATTCAATTTCATTATTTACCATGGCTCTAAAGATCTTGAATATTTTAAATGCCTAAGACTTGCCCTTCAAAAAGGTTACCCATGTCATTTTTGAGTAGTAATCTACAGAGAACATGAAGTATCTCTCTCCTTTAGATCATATTATCTTAGTAGGACCATAAATATCATTATGAACTAATTCTAGAGAATTTGTAGTTGCATACTCCTTTATTTGGAAGCTAACCCTTGTCTACTTACCTAGTTGACATTATTTACAAGTAGTGTTTGTAGTTTTGGTTATCTTGGGAATGTGTCTGACACACTTATTTTTCCTTACTTTGATTAAGTTATCAAAGTTAACATAGCCCATCCCTCTATGCCATAAACAACTCTCGTCAATCTTTCCCATCAGGTAGCTATTACCATTCACTTCAACAAGATTATAGATATTGCTTGCTGTAATTTTATATTTTGTAACTATTCTTCCAAATATCTTTAACTTTTAGTCTTCTACATCAAATATGACCTTATATCCATTATCACACATTTGGCTAACACTTAGCAGATTATGCTTCAATCCTTCAACATAAAGGACATCATGTGTAAGTATTTTTCCATTTAGGTTCAAAGCTCCTCTGCCTTTGATCTTTACTACTGTGTTATCTCCCAAGTTGATAGATCCTTCCTTACATTTTATCAATTTGATGAACTTTCTCTTGTCATTAATCATATGATTTGATCAACCACTATCTATCACCCAAAAAACTTTCACCTTGGCATGGAGTATAGTTTGAGCAATCATGGATTGATTTTTTGCTCTCCACACATCTTTGGGTTTCTCGTTTGGCTTCTTTACTGAAACTTGTTAAACTTTGTGCACACTAAGAGGCATTTTTTTTTTACATTGTGTACTTTTGATCTTACAAATATAGTTCTACATTATTTAGCTATTGACCAAAGTTATTGCAATTATGACATATTACATTTGTATCTAACAAGGGAGTAAATGATTTTCTACTTAAAAAAATTGTTCTCCTTTTAGGTACAAGTCTACAATAAATAAACCTATTACCAAATTGATTATAGGTATAACAATAACCATAGAAAGATGAGGAATACCTAGTCATATCATTTATTGGTGTAGCATAAGGAGCTCTTCTAAACTCTAGCTTCTTCAAGTCTCTCACTTTTGTGTATCCATTTAAATTAGCTACCTTTGTATTATTCTTTTCTTCAAGATTATTTTCTCCTTCAAATTTCTTCACATCAATAGTGTTTGCATTTGTCTTTGTATCCTTGCATGTTTTCTCTTTCTTTACTCTTAATTCTCTTTTTGCTTTGAATTTTTCATATACGTTAGTAGATGTACTAGTTATGGAATATTTTCCCTTTTCATAACCAAGACTTGATCTCTCTTTTGACATATTTTGATATTTGATCAATTCATCAAGAATGTTTAATCTTCCTATCAACTTTAGACTTTTGTCTAGTTGACCTTTGGATTTTTCAAGATCTTTTCCCAAATCCACTATCTCTAATTCTATCTTCATGCACTCATCATATTTAGATTATGGTTCAAGTTTGAATACATCTTTTATTATTTTAGCCTCTTCAATTTGTGTCTTTAGTCTCTCAAACTTACCTTTGTAAGTTTGTAGCTTGGCCTATTTTACCTTGTCATCTCCTTCATAAATGATCTTTAGTTTATTCTAAATATCTAGTGCATTTTGATAATATATCACTGTGACAAACTCTGAGTTTGACAATCTAAAAAGAATATCATTCTTACTTTGGCATTACTCTCATATGCCTTCTTGGTATCTTGATCATTAGGAGTTGTAGTAGGGGTTGTATATCTATTTACTACAGACATCCATACATTAAACCCTAATGAAGATAAATAAGCTTCCATTATTATGCTCCAAAATGCATAATCTGATCCATCAAAGAAAGGTGATTTTTTTTATGAATATCCTCCTTGATTGGCCATTTGTGTTCATAATTCTAAGATCCAACTGAGTTGATTAAGATTCTTCTAAGGAACTTGGGCTCTGATACCAATTGTTAGAACACAACTAGTTACTAAGATGAGGGTGAATCAATATATCAACTAAAACCAATCCTTTAAGTAATTTTAAATTATATTAAAAGAAACATATATATAGATATCACACACACACAAAAATACACATGACATCAAATGTATATGTGGAAAACCCACTGGGAAAAAACATAGTGAGAATAACTACTATAATCTACTATTCTAATCGATCCTCACACTCAAAATCTCACTAGTTACACATTAAAGGGAACCAACCCTAAGGAGACACCAATCTCTCAATTTAAGAGGTTTAATCCTAAGGAAGCATGCACTCCCTAATATGAGCACCAACTTAGCTTATTTGATGGCACCAACCTATCAGATTATTCTATAGAGATATAACTCTAGATTATAACATAGATTCATTAATGAATCCAAACCTTCTATTATCTATTATAGGTCTAATATATAACTATTCATGTATTGCATATAATCTCTTAGTTCTTTTTTTACTCTTTGCCTCTCTATCTCAATGTCTAGATATGTCTCTATTTGACATACTTCATTTCTCTTTCTCACTCTTCTCCTTTGTATCTCTATATTTTGTATTTGACATAATTCAATAGATTTTAAAATATTTTACCTATAACCTATATATCATATATATATAAGCAATTAATCTAGGGTTCCATTTCTTTACTGTATTCAAACTTGTTTACAAACTCATCACTCTCTATTCTGGACTTAGTTAATTATTTCTTGAATTATAAGTTTCCCCCATATTGAATTCATGCATTACCATCATGATTCTTAGTATTTTACTATCTATAACATTTACCAAACTTTATTTTTGATGCACATGCATATTTACATAGATTTGATTAGTTACATTGATCGATCTCATTGTTTATGTCGTGATTCATGGATTACTCCCATGTTCTTGCATGTTATTGTATTTGACCATTAGTCTAGACTTACCTTTAAATATCAATCATTGATCTTATGTTTGGAACCATGATATGATGGTTTATATTCAAGTGGCTCAACTTTAAAATGTGTTCATTTGATTGATCTCTGATAGACTCATGTTATTCATTCGATATTTGTATGCTTCCTAACTTTAGTTTTGTCTAGACATTAAACATCAAGCTCTTTATCCCATCTCATTGCTTCCTACATCTTTAGATAACTTTCACTCTATTGATCTTACTAAATTTCTCAATATTTAATTCTAACAAGCTTATGATAATTAGATCTTTGTCTGACAAGCTCTGTAAATGTGACACTTGTCATTAGCACATTCACTCAAAGGTCCCTTTTACAATTTTGACTTTGCTTCACTTTGTTGGATCTTCAATGTATGATTAAGTTCTATCCATTGATCAAGATGGGACATAATATAAATTATAAGACATGAAATATTAAGTCTTTTGAACCAATAATTGATAGGTCAAAGGGGCTAGTTTTATAATGATCACAAGGGCTTAAGATATAATTTAAGATATCAAGTCCTAGCTATATCTAGTCAACATCAAAATAGAAAAGAATGTTAATGCCATGAATTAAAACCTTAGGGCTTATCTAAAAAACCCTATTTTATCTGAGAACAAAGATAATTCAATTATGAGCTCATTCCTTCTCTTTTGAACCTCTAGACCATATGTCTAGAATGCTCATGAAAAACCCATAATAGATCTTATATATGTTTCCTTTGAAAATGTTCGTAAATGATCTTTATAAAATCATGACATTATATATATTTTATTATAGGGATAACTTCAATATGCCTAGAAGGCTAACTTTTCACCTACATAAACTCTTATAATGCTTAATCGTATGACCTGCAATTTAGTGCATAAGATCCTTTTACATAGGGGATTCCATCCACATCTCCATCTGATCTTGAAGCCTTCATATGTGTAAGATATGTATTCATAAAAATGCCTTCTAAGTTTTTTCTTGCAACTTGCAAATTTGAATTTTGGAAAACACTATCAAAATGTCTTAGAACCATACTTTTCTCAAGCATATCTTTTGTCATGCTATGTCACATGACATGAGATTTAGCACATAGAAACTAAGCAAAAAAATGAACATACCCATGTGATCATTTTGTCCTCACACATCCATGTGTGCAATTGATAACCTCATTAATATGCTTATTTGGATCTATAGAAGCCTTTTGAAAATTCGGCTATGTTGGAACTTAGTGATTTTGTCTGAGTAGCCAACTTTACATGCCCATATCTACAACTTCTCTTCATCACATGTCTTTAAATATAGCACATAATAAATAGGGACTAATGTGATCAAACCCATGTGACCATATCCACCATACTCATTCACATGTGGCAATGGTGACATCAGAAAAATGCCTTCACAAATTTTCTATCATAAACCCAAAATGTCTAGATAATCAATATGAAGAACTAGATGAATTCCACACATGCTACTAGCACTTGAATCATCCTTAACCTCTGATAGGATCCTTTTCATTTACTCTAATCACCATACTTATTCTAAACATTAATGACATGCTCATAATGTCCCTTTTGACATCAATGATAATCATATGTCCAACAATCTAACCCTTTATCATTAATGGAAAATTAAATGCTCTGATCTACTAATACATTGATCTTTCTCTAGAATTTATTGCATTGGCTTCCGATGAACTTGAATTAAGGCTATTCATACCAAACTTACTTCCCCTTACTAAATGTCATATTTTCCTAATACTAACTTGGACACTTGCCTTGTTTCTTCTTTGACATTTTCACTATTTCTCCAAACTTTTACAGAGAGAGTTTGCTCTTCTTCTCCCATAGACAACATTTAAACTTTTACTCCCCCTTTGACAGCAATGGTAAATAGACTCTTTTTGACTATTTGTCCAAATTTTTCTCCCACTTTCTTAGATAAAGGGTTTTGTCCAAAATTTTTGTAACTATTAACTCATTAGAAATTTTCAAGAAATATGCATACCTGAGTTGCATGCTTCAAACTCCCATCAAGCTCTTAAACTATACCCATCCATTAATTAGAACTAGTTTACTAACTATGTCACTTGTAGGTGACCATTAGGTAGGAAGAATGAAAGTTTCTTGCAGGTTTAACTATATCTAAGAATTATGTTTTCATCCCTCTATCTCCTTCTTAATTAAATAGGATCATTCCACACTTTCACATATCCAAGATTGCCTTGAGATTGTACTCTCATCCACCGCCATCAACACATTGTGTGTCTACAATCAAACTGTAGAAGTTGTTTATTAGATATGAGACCCTCCTATAGGTGAGGATTTGATTGAAAATTGTATTTCATGTGCTTGGTATCACTTAAGGTCACTAAGACCATTTCACAATTGAATAAGTTCATCTCTTTATCACCAATGTACTATCACCATTGTTGCATTATTAGTTGTAGGTTTATTTTGATATAATAACATTATGTTTCACTAAATATATATAATGAAAGCTTTATTGATTTGGGAGTCACCAAACCACCTTCTTTCTCAACCAAATTAGTTCCTCTCATGTTAAGGAGTAACATCTAGGTCTAGGCTACTAGAATAGATCATCAAGGCTAACACAAACATATTTATCTTTCATCATAGAATATATTATATCAATAAGAAACCTTATTAAAATAAAATAAGGTAATTAGTCTCATTTGTAATTTTCTCACTTTTACACCATGGGCATTGCTTGAACTAGTCTAGAATCAACACTATGACCCTGTATGACTTGAAGACTCATTCAAGTCATTGAATTTAATGCAAACATATCTCCTTGGGATTTTTTATGATCATATATATTCCATACATGTATATAGGTAATTGTAGATGACTGCCAATGGGATATTTCTAACCAATCTTTGCTCTTGATTTGAAAAATGTATCTCAATCAACATTAAATTCCCTTAATTGACATATTTCATGGAGAAACTAAGTTACATGTTTTAATATGAGAACTTAGGTGCATTATAATTGATTCAAAACCATTTATAGAACAATAAACCCTTCAACTGATGAAATATTATCCTACATAGCAACAATACTTACTTATAACATAAAGAGGGTGATCTTGCTTATAAAATTATGTTTCACATGTGTAAACTATATGGAAACCAACATGGATAAGGTTAAGATAATCTAAAATAACACATAAAATACATAGAATCGTTAGATCATGCAAATATATGAGAAACCCTAAAGGTGTTGGGAATGCACAATCAATTAGGAGGCACTAGCATTCTTAACATTTATTCATGAAGATCAGTCCACCAATTTGAAAACTATTGACATTGAATAATCTTAAAAATAGATTAATTTCATCCACCAAATGCATTCCTTTTAACTCTACCTGACCTATCTGTACTAATTACAAATCAGTTGGTTTTTTTGACTTACCAAAGGGAGTGATGAGAGAGACAAACTAGTTTTTACCAATTTTAGAATTATAGAAACTTCTCAAGTATGTATATTAATTAAGGACACTTCTAAAGTTTTAACATGTGGAAAAATTATTTTATAGTCCATACAACTTTATAAATTCCCACTTCTTCAACTAATTTTCTTGCTTTCAATGTTTAAACCTACAACTTTTAGTTAAAAAACTACTTATCTAACTAAATCTAACATATTGGACATTTTATAAGACTTTGACACACTTTTACCCTTGAATAAATCATAAAATTTCATTAAAGTGGCCAAAAGGACATATGATGGACTTAGGCAAATGTGACTAAGATCAATACATATTTTATGACATTAGTTATGACCATGATGGAAATTTATGACCTAGGGGACCCTATGGAAGTTTTTAATTTCATGGGGGTTGACTTATTTGACTAGGAAGTTAAATTATTCAACATTTTGGTAATTTCCTAAGAGTAACAAGCCTACTTGCTAAAGACCAGTTGCCTTCTCCTATCCTTGGGCAATGGATTCACCTATACACCATATTTGACACTAACAAGCCTATGATCAAACACCAAACACACACCAAATAAAATAGGAAAAAAACACACAAATCAAGACAAAGGCACACACTTGTGTTCTCAAGAACACTCAAGGAAAACATAAACTGACTCTTAAGCAAACTAAGTTATGTACAAACTAAGTTGAAATAATTTTATCCTCATATATCAAAGGGGAAATTATCACCATATAGTTCTCCATGGGATGAAGGAATGCATGAGGTAATTTGAATTTTAGGCATTGGCCTTGATGTCTTCATTTTCTTGTTATTTGCTAAACTCTTTAGCATGACCTTCAATGCAATCAAGGCAGCTATAAATAGATCACCTATGAAGGTGAATTATTATTGAATTTTAACAACCTCGACATTCTCATGAGACTCCTCAGCTATAACTTCCAATGGTTATTCAACAAGGCGTGATTCTTTAACTTCCATGGTACTTTGAATGGGATCAAATTGCTCATCAGTTGTAAGATCCTTAATCTCATTAAGGAGCTTGGTGTATTCAATCCAACCCTCATCATTGTCCTCTATGAATACATCTTGATCTAAATTATTGTAATATTCACCTTAAATTTTACAAAGCTATTCAAGTTCATCAAAAAGTTTAATTTTCTTTAGCCAATCATCCTTGCTCTCTTTTTCCTCAAGAAACACAAATTCAAAGTCATCCTCTTGGTCATACTCATGACTATCATAGTCATCATATACTACCTCATGATGTTAATAAAGACATGGTTATTCAACACAAACTTTTAATTCTGCCCCCACAACCTCATCTTACTCTCCTTAAAGGACTAGACTCTCCAGACTTTCATATTCATTGAACATTCCTTGATAGGTCTACCACATACCTTGATCAAGATCCTAGTGAAAATCTACAACTTCATCTATATATTCTATTTCTTAACCTAATAAAGATGACTTGTTATTTTCCTCACCAAGTGGAGTCCCTATGATGAGATCTTATTCATAATCACTTACATTATCTTCTTGATCATCTACACATTAAACTTGTTCTACTTTACTTGCTTCCCATATGTTGTTTTTATTTTACTCAAATTTTCTCCTAATTTCTTAGTTTATAAAAGTATAAGTAAAACCAAAAGAAAGGGTTGTGTAAGGGAACCTAGTTGAAAGTGTGTAAGCATTGATCTAGACAAATCCAGAACTCTTCTTTGTCTAGGGAAGAATACTTGTAGATAAGAAATAACTAAAAGAAACTTGTTGGTTAAACAATAAGATGGGGATATTTCCTAACATATGCTATATCTGAGAAAGTAATAGCTTGATAGGATGGATGTCAATCCCCTTTTTGATAAAAGGTTTGGTATAAATAAAAGAAGAAAAGTTTACATAATATGAAAGTAATAAATCTAATGAAATAAATACTTTTCAAATGAAATGTATGAATTAACAAATTAACATTAATGTAAATGCTAATTATTAAAAATAAATGTTTAGGTTAGGTTAGGTCTAGTCTGGACTGTGATAGAAGGTATAAAATAGAGTTTGGTAAAAGGTTTGGTAAATGGGTAAAGGGTTGTTAGTTCGGTTATAAATATATAATCAGTAGCAGTTAAGGTAACTGATGATATGTGGGCTAACCATTAGTGGTTAACCTATGATAGATGGATAATAGATGATGGTTAAGGTAATTGGTGGTGGATGGACTAACTATTGGTGGTTACCTATCAAATTTTAGGAATGTAAAAAAAAGGGTTACAAGTTGGGCAAATGGGTAGAAAGAGGTTTGCATATGAATTTAGGTCCATCCAAGGTCTAATACATTTTTAATTTAATAAAAATAGAATACAAACAAAATATGATCAAGGTATTAAACTTTAGAAAATAAATGACAAAAATGAATAACAAATGGAAAATACATGTTATCCAATTATTGAATAATGGTAGAAGGTTGAAGAATTTTTTCTAGCATGATGGTGCTTTGGGCATTCGGATGTGATGCAGACAAAGTTTTGGTAAATTTTGAATCCTACAAGAAGATTTTAGTAGCATATACTTATGGATTTTTTGGATCCACATCTCTTCCAAGAGCTCTATATTTATACAAAAAAGTTGACAAATGGAGTGGAATAAGTTTCTAAATGGGCAAGTGATAAAGATGCTAAGTTTCATGCTATAAATATACTTTTTATCCCCAAATAGAAAGTTTCTAAATTGAGTGTGAATTTAATCTTCCACTCAATCTAGAAATTGTTGATGCAAGCTAGGGGAACCTAATCATCAATGGTTAGGCTGACCATCAGTGGTCAAGGGTCTAGATTAAAATTGGTGAAAAATGGATAAAAATAAGTAGGTTAAAATGGTTAAGTTATCAAGTTAAAAATTGGGCTAGGTTAACTAGGTGGTTAACTAGCTCTAGTGTTAAGGTACAAGGGTATTTAAACATCAAAAATAGGGTAGTTTTTGAGTGTCTACAGGGTTCTCATTCAAAATGGGATGAGATGGGAGGGTGGTGAATCGGTTCATGGTTTGAAGAGAGATAAATAGGTGTAGTGTATGTTTCATGTATGGTCATGGGGATGGAAAGAGACACTTAGAATAACTCTTAGAGAGAGAGGAGGTTCTATTGAGTTATGGACATGTCACTTTCTTTATCAAGCACTTCATGACTTTTATTGTCTTCTTGAAATCCTTCCATAGTTATAGATTTGTCTTACACATTCTAAACTAAGGCTTTCTTTTCATGTTAAAAATTCTCTTAGATGGACTTCTAAGATGGAAAAGCTATAGTTTTTTGAAGAGAAGGAAATGTGGTTTGACCATATACAAAGTTTTCATTCTTATCATCAAATTATTGGTTCCAAGTTGGAACTTTGATGCTACTAAGATCTTTTGGAGATTGAATGGGCTCTTCATAATTAAAAGGAATATGAGAGGAATAAAATGGAACATAAGGAGATTCTTGAGGATGGGAGGGAGACACATTATCTTCACATAGATTTCTACCTTATCTATTCTCTTATAAAGATTCTTCAACAACTTCAAGTTTCCTCTTAAATTCTTGGTTTTCCCATATTGAAATCCTATCAACCCACCATTTAATGTAACATCTCTTTTCATTCAATTCCTCACTAATTATGTAGTTAGATTAATCCTCAACCAATATCCACTTATTCATAAGGAAATGAATAACTTCTCTCATCTCTATATGAAATGAGTAAGGATTACAAAAAGTTCTTTATCCCATCTCTTCATTAACCTTTCCAAATTTAACAAATCTAACATGAGTGATAATAAGGACATAGCTTGAGGTGGAATTAGAAGAGGAGGAGGAGAATATTATGGGTTTTGGTATTGACCTTGAGGGGAATGTATAAGAGTTTGATAGGATGGATAGGGCTATTAGGGAAGAATTACTTCAAGAACCTACCTCTTGAAATATTTGATTTCTTCCCTAAGAACCTACATCTTAAGAGATTAGATCTCTTCTTCAATATCCTTAAACATATCTCTTTGGCATCCTTCTTCATAGTATTCTTTAAAAGACTCTTCAAATTCATGACCATATGGAAGATGAATGGGTTAGCCATATGGTGGATAACAAATTTGATAGGGTTGTATGTAATAAGGACTATAAACATATCTATACATGTCAAATTAATTAGTAACATGAAACACAAGAATTTATCAACATATTTTTCAAAAAATACATGGGTTGCTTATCACTATATGATTGCATTTAAAGTTTCCATTGGTGTTTGTTTGAATGCTTCTAGAAGTTGATAGTAGGAAGAGCATGCCAAAAATTATTCTACTCATTTGGACATTGATGCCACCAGACATGCCAAAATTATTATATCCAAATATTGCACCCTAGGAGAGGGTGTTCAAGATTTTCCCATATTTTAACAACATGGGATTACCTCTAGGCCTATGGGTTGCCTATAATAGAGGTAAACCTCTTGGTCAAAGGCTAGATCCCTTGATTTATCTCTTAAGCTCACACATTACATTAGACCAATCACTTGGGGGTGAAAATGGAATAATGTAATATAAATTAACCTATTATAATGAGGTGATACACCAAGGATAAGTCCACACAACACACTTTAATCTGCACAAAGAAGGAAAACTACCAAAACTAACCTCATCTCTATAAATTTCTAACATAAGTGTTTCTCATAAAGGAAAATTTTTATGCATATCTATAGATGGGTAAAAACAAGGTCTAATATTAGACACTAATATTCCCTCTCACACTTCAAGTACACATTAACAAACAATACACTTTATGAGACCTGATAGAAGAGATGCCATTCACACAATGCATACAAGAGTAGAATGGAAGCAAGGATAAATAATCTTCATCACTTATCATCCAAATACACTAATTTAAATACTTAAGCAATATCAGTAGAGAATAAATAAATTTTATAATCTTTATTCCAAGGCAAAACAAGGTGCCAAACTAGTAGGTCTTTGTTAAACTAGGTGTTTACTAGATATAATTACCAAAAAGGTTTCAATTTATAAAGCAAAAGATGAGAGAGAGAATAAGATAAGTGGAAATGTCACAAGTCCATGTGTCAAGCTATGGGAACTTTTTATAATATGATACAATGAGGTGGAAAGGAAGTCAAGAAGTGGTCTTGGATAAGTGTCCATCTAAAATGCATCATTCTCCCTCAAGATGGCATAGAAATTTTAATTGTCTTTATTTAAAACTGCCCTTTGGTGATGAGTCCACTTGACTAATTAAAAATACCATAGGGATCCTTGAAACATTTTCAATATCATGATAAGGTGGAAAAAAAATTGTAAAATACTTAATATTCTTCCTTAACTAATAGCTTTTCTCTTAGCTTAAATATTTACATATGTCACTCAATTGACATATATTTTCTTACTATAATCCATTTAATAGGTTTTAGGAAAAAATTTGGAATCATATTTGTCCTTTGTTCTATCATAGACTACAAGAGGTTCAACATCACTCTTCTCATCTTCACACATAGATAATCACTTCTCTTTTTCACTATCTATCCAATGACTCCCTATAGTGAAAAGTGTAGCAAAAGGATTTTCATGCACAAAAGTGGTGATAAATGAATATTATACATTGTAACAAGTCTCTACATACCTCTTTAAATTCTTTTCATTCAACAATTCTCCTCTATACCCATAGAAAACATCAAAATTTCAAAAAAAACCCATAATAGGTCTATCTGTACAAAAAATAGTACAGATAAAATAAGTGTCAAGGATCTTGGGAGAGTTTTATAGATGTATAAAGTAGTTTCAATATCAATTTAATCTTTTTAAATAATTCCCATTCATGTTTTATCCATCAAGTAGAGACGGGTTTTAGGAGGGATTTCGGTGTTGTGTAATGTTAATAATGGTTCATAAAAACTAGATGCTAAAACTCAAAAAATATTCTAGTTCATATGAGATAGATACCCCCTATAAATATTTACAACTCTTTGGGGAACCATGGATTGTCTTTGTATATATTTGATCTAAATAAAGTGTCCTTCGATCTTGTTATATGTATTTTGAGTAGGCCTGATATGGTTTTAGGTCAAACTAACCAAGTTTGAATTCTATCTACAAACCAATGGATTAGATAAACCTTAAAATATCCTATAAAATTTCTCAAAGTGTTTGGGAGGTTCATGTAGTCATCTGGATTAAGTTAGGGGTCATGAGGGTTTAGGCCTAAAATTAGGCTTAATAGGCCTAATTGTATTTTATGTGTGTTTGACCACTATAAGTGATTTAATTGACTTTAGAGTCTTAAAAAACTTTTTTCATATTTAATTAAACATTTAATATCATTATAAAGTCACTAAAAAATTTTAATCTCCTCTTCTTACCATTTATATATCAAACTTACAAATTGTGTTGCTCAAAGAGTGCTTTATGTCTAAGACAAAACAAAGAGCATATCCCCTATCCATAAAAATTTAAGGGTACTATGAGGAGATATTTTATGTCATGATGACCATATACATAAAATTTAAAGACTTTTTAATTATCCTAAAGCCTTCAATACCTCAAATGCTCAATCTATCTTTTATGCATGTGATTGTGCAAGATTGTATGTAGTGTTTCTAACTAACTATAGGTTGAGGCTTTAGTTTAACTCTCTATGTCTACTTTATATTTAAGAATCTCAAAGGAGTATTATAATAACTATGTAAGTTATTTTTACATGTTTATTAAATTAAACACATGTCAAGCTCTTAAAATATACCCCTCTATTAGTTGGAACTAGTTTGTTGACTATGTCACCTATAGGTGACCATTAGAGAAGAAGTCTAAAAGTTTCTTGTAGGTTTCACTATATTTGAGCATTAAATTTTCATCCCTCTATTTCCCTCTTAGGTCTATAGGATTATTCTAAACTTTCACATATCCAATATTACTTTGAGATTGTACTCTCATCCACCACCATCAACACATTATGTGTCTATAGTCAGACTATAGAAGTTGTTTAGGAGATATGAGACCCTAATATATATGAGGATGTTCTTAAACATTGTTTTGCATGCCCTTGGTATTACTTAAGGTCACTAAGACAATTTCATAATTGAATGATCTCATATCTCTATCACCAATAGACTAGAACCATTGTTTCATTGTCAGTTGTAGGTCTATTTGGCTTTAAGAACATTGTGTTTCAATAAATATATAAAGTCAAATCTTTCTTGACTTGGGAGTCACCAAACCACCTTCTTTCTCAACCAAAAAACATCCTCTCATGTTGAGGAGTAACATATAGGCCTAAGCTACTATAATAGAGCATCAAGGCTCACAAAAATCTCTTTAGCTTCCATCAACAAAAGACATTATATCAGGTAGAAACCTTATTCAAAGAAAATAAGATAATCAATCCCATTTGTAATTTTCTCACTTTTACACCATGGACATTGCTTGAACTAGTCTAGAATAAATACTATGACCTTGTATGACTTGAAGACTCATTCAAGTCATGGAATTCAATGCAACCATATCTATTAGGGTTTTTTATGATCTTATCTATTCTATATATGTCTATAGGTAACTGTAGATGACTATCATATGGGAGAGCTCTTACTAGTCTTTGTTCTTACTTTGATAAAATATCTCAATAAACCTTAAAGTCCCTAAATGGATAGATTTCATGAATCAAATTAATTTCATGTTTAAGAGGAGAGATCAAATGTATTGTACTTTATTTTGTACAATCAAAGAAGAATAAACCTTGAAACTAATGAAAGAATGTCCTGTAGACCAACAATACTCAGTTCTAACACATTGAGGGTGATCCTACCTATCAAATTATTGTTAACATGTGAAAACTAGATGGAAATCAATATGGAGAAGGTGAACCTAATATAAAATAACACATAAAACTTTTAGAAGTATCATATCATGCAAATAGATGAGAAAAATTGAAGGTGTTGGGAATGCACATTCAACTAGGAAGAACTAACAATCTTAATGTTTGTTCATGAAGATAAATTCACCAATTTTAAAACTATTAACATGAAATGAGAGTAAAAAGAGACTTTTTTCAACCACCAAATGCATTCCTTTCAACTTTTCCTAACTTATCATACCAGATACAAACTAGTTAGCTTGTTTGACTTGCCAAAAGGAGCAAGGAGAGAGACAAACCATTTTTCACCATTTTTAGACATATAAAAGCTTCTAAAGAATGGATATGACTTTTAGGGAGATGAAAGGACATTTATAATCTTTCACATGTGTTAAACTTGTCTTGTAATTCGTATAACTTCATAAACTCCCACTTCTTCAACTAATTTTCTTGATTCCAATGTTTAAACCTATAATTATTAGTTACATAACTACTTATGTGACAAAATCTGACATATTGGATGTTTTATAAAGTTTTGACACATTTTTCCCCTTGAATAAACTATACAATTTCATTAAAGTGTCTAAAAGGACATAAAATGACATAAGATGGACTTAGGAAAGTGTGACTAAGATAAAGACATATTTTATGACATTAGTTATGACCATGATGGACATTTATGACCTAGGAGACCTTATGAAAGTTTTGACTTACATGAGGGTTGACTTATTTTACTAGGGGGTCAAACTAATCAATAATTACCAATACTGAGCTTTGATTATTATGTTTTGAGCCATTTTATAGACCTGACTTAATTATTGAGTGTTTATATTTTATTTGATTTTAAATATTTTGAATTAAGTGTTAATTCAGTGTTGACTTATTTTTTGATCATTTCTTTGCTTAATTGATTTTAACTCTTTGATCTAGCTGATAATTTTTTTTAGAATTTTTGGAATGTGTTAGTATTGATGGATTAAGTTAAATTACTATTGAGTTGATCATCTTTATTATCATTGTCATTTTTTGGTATATATTTGGTATTTAAATGCTATGTTACTCACTATCAATTTTTGGCCTATTTTTGGATTCTTAGGTGTCATGATTATTGGTCACAATCTTGTCTCATTTTATCTTAAAGACATTAATCATTGTTATGATTTAAAGGCATTAAAATGTTTGAAATGGTCTTGTAAATTTAATTTAAGGTATATTTTATGGTTTTGAAATATTTTTTGCATTCAATTTTTATGAGACCAAGACCTTTTTTTGATTTATTTTGACCAGGTAGTGGGAATAACGACCCACCTTGGGGCATGGTATTAGTTTGAAGTATTTGTTTGTTGTTTAAATTTAGATTAATGGAATTTTCTCACCATTCAATGCAAATAGGTTGATACTCTTATAACCTCATTAGGGTTTTTACATGTTCATTTGTCATTGTCATTTTCAAATCCCTATGCATGATGACCAAAGTAAATATGAATACAATTATATGCATGAGCTTCTTTCATATATCAAACTGCAGTGAGTCATTTATCTTGTTGATAATGGGAGAGTTTTTATGGAGTTTTTTAATTGTGTAAGTTGATTAAATGGGTTGAATGGTCTTTATTTTCATCATTATATGGAAGTATACAAATTTTAGAAGGAAAGAAGTGATCTTCTTTCATCATTTAGTAGGACTTCATTTAAATTCTAAATTATTTTATGGTTTGACCTTGTCAGTTTTAAACTGAGTTTTTGCTTGAAAATGAATGTAGTCATTTTTATAGTCTATGGCATGCAAAATGAAGAGTTTTAGTGACTTGTTTGTGAGAATAGAACACATTAGGGTTTGTGTTTTTTTTCTATATTTTTTATTTATTACAATGGAAATGGTGGCCATTATGTATCAACTGAATCATCATGATTGTGATTTTTGTGTGCATGTTAGGTTAAAGTTCATTTTTTTATGGAAGATAATTATTATTTTTAATTATACTTAGGTCTATAGCTATGCACATTGTATTATGGGTTCATGTACCTTTGTAAATCTTGTTATGATTTTTGAAATCCTAGTTATATACTTTGAGTCTTATTTAGGTTGTTTGTTTTGAATAAACACAAACATGCATTGATTTTATTCTACAACCATAGAAGAATATAAATAAATACTTTATTTTTAGGTGGAGTTATAATACCATATGGGTTTATATTAAAATATTATTTTATTATTATTTTAATGTGTTCTATTATTCATTGTATAATTAAGGTATTTGATATGGTCATTATGAGTATTTTTGACTTATGATTAAGGTCTATTTGTAGTCATGTTATTGTTAATTACATTCATGACTTTTTGATTTTAGGTAAAGAATTACTTTTATGATTTCATTAGATCACAAGTTTTTAAAATTGGTTTGAATTTAAACATGTGTATGAATGATTTCAATCATTATTATCATTACTAGTTAGTGATAATAACCATGGGATATTTTCATCATGGTTTTCATTTGACCCTATTGATTAAAATTGAGATGGCACTTTAAATATTTTTGATGTTGTTTTATTTAATTAGTGCGGTTGAATTTATTTTAACTGGCCATGTGAATATGTTACCTTTTATCATAACTTGAGTTGAGTTTTGATGTCATTTTTAGAATGTTTTAAGTTTGATATATTTTTAAAGAAGGTTTTATGATGTTGTTTTGAGTATATGGTTAATTCATTTATCAAAATTTATTTGAGTCATTTAAGTTCATTTTACATAGATGTAAATATTTAAATAATACTATTTGTATTCAGGGTTACTAGCAGTAATACAATTGCATTTATTTTGGGTGTTATATCCTAACTTATGATTGGGGATTATAGGTTCAATGCCATGGATTACACTCTTAATCTTAAATCTTAAAATATCTAACATGATCTTCAGTAATTGTAATAACTAAAAATGTGTTAGTATTTTTAACCATAAGTGTAAATAGTGTTGTTTAAATGTTTTCATCATTTAGTTTTGTTAAGTCAAGATCAATAGACACTATTACCTTATTCACTACTTTTTGTCTATCCATAATCACATCTAGCTAATGGATGGGGTAGTCTAGGGCCACTTATGGTTGGGCCCATTGGGATTGCAGAGGTGGACATTTACAACATTAGATTTCATGTAGAATATTCTTTGTTTTATTTCTTTTGGTTTAATCATTTTGACAGTGATTATAAATTGAATTGATTAATTAATGTATAATTAAATTCATTAATGATATTGATTTTTATAATTTATCTGATGTAAATTTAAGGTTATGCTTAATTTTCATAATTAGGTTAGTGTATACAAGTTGATGTATCATTATGATTAGACTTTGATCTTTTAAATACCAAATTATTCATTATGTTATGATTTACATGACTATAAAAATTCATTATGGAATTTTTATATTATGAACTTTAGTTACATGAATTAAATTGATTAATGCATTAGTTTATTATTACTTAAAATAGTAGACTCATAATTGAACCTAAAGTGGTATGCTTAGATTTATAATGTGAATACATTCTTCTCATAGATTTACAAATTCATTTAGTTATGTTATTTTATGAATATGTGTTCACAAATATTTTTAGAGTTCAAATGACTATTCAATACTATTAGTCTTCTTATCTCAGGTTAATGGAATTGAATTTAGTTGGATAATTGAAATATCAATTAGTTGATTTTGAATTATAGTTTTAAGGTTCAATTGTGATATACTATGTGAGCATTGTGTTTTCTAAAGTGTAAAATAAATTGGAAAGTGATTCATTGTATGTATAATGTATTTTGATATACTTCATGTACAAATCAAGTTATTTATTTATCACAAGCATTTATGAAATGTTAACCCTAAGTCTATATAAAGACTCTAAAATTACCTTAAACTATTCAAATATGAACTATGAAGAGGGAATATATAATAATAATCTTTTAGGGACTTCAAAAGAAGTCATTTAAGTCCAATACAATCATAAGGATTATTAAGAATGTAATCATTCACAAGTAGGAGATGGTGTCTTAATTGGTCTAGAATAAATTATAAGACTTACCTTAAACTATGAATGGATGCAATTGTTAATAAATTATTTGTTAAGGATTAAATTAAAGGAACATAAAAGTGATTAAGGTTAAATATTTTTTTAGGATTATTAGAAGGCACCTAATTTTATTAGAACCAATAATGTCTCTATTTCAAGTGACAAATTGTTTTGGCATGATTATATAATCACTTGTAAATTAAGATAAAAATAATGATATTTAAATATTATACAAGTCTTAAAGATAACTAAGATAAATTAATAAGTATGTAAATAAGATAAGTGAATTAACAGTTCAATTTCCAATGGTTATTCCAATCAATGCATGATGTGTTTGAGGATCATCTAACCTTACATGGAATTTACTTATAAAATAATAATTCAAGTTGGTTTACTTCATTACAAATATAATAAAATATTGTAGCCAATGGTTTGATTTTTAATCATTATATTAGACTTGATCATTCTTCTTAGGATTTAACAAAGAGAAATGTTTTAAAAGCTTATTGTACTAAAAAATATGAAGTATTTATTCTAAAGTATGTGAACCTAATTTTAATAATAATTCACTTAAGAAATGAGGTTAAATAGTAAACTCATTATAAGTACATCAAGTTCTTTAAAATGAAAGGCAATGATCAAAAGGAAACATATAATTTCAAAAGCCAAAATCACACCAAAATATGTGATTCATAACACATCTCCTATCTCTAATAAAAGCTCAAGTCCATATTTGTCTTCATGATAGAGTCGAGATCCATTGGGGTGTAGTATGTTAGTATATTGGGATAGAATAATTCAAAATAATCTAGAAGTTCTACTTAATTTCTCACATAAGTACCCAATCTTTGTAGTAGAGTGATAACTCTATTAGGGTTCTTGAGGAACAAAGAACACATTGTGGGAAGGTAGGCCCATTTTTAATTTTCATTCATATAGCCTTCATGGGATGCTAGTTATAATTCATTTGGTGACACAATATATATGTGGTTGGGAAAATTTATTCAAAGTCCTTAATGTTAAAAGTCCTATTGTTTTGATAAACTTAATTTAGTGTCTTGACTTCGATAAAGAGTTTCTCTACTTTGCTTTCTCCTTCATTTCCCCCACCACCCATTTCATTTTGCTCCTTAATAGAAAAGTATGATTCTAAATCTATTTTCCCACTTCTATATTCTCTTTACGTCACATCTTAAAAACATGATATCACTAATTTATTTCAACTTTATCTACCCTTAACACAAAATAGTATGTTTGAGTAACTATAGATTAATTGCTTTACACCATTTCTCTACATTTCTAGAATTGCCTTGGTTTATTTACTTGAAATTTTTTCCATTATTGTACTTCATTTTTTTTTGGACAATTGCATTGGTTTCTATTTTTTATTCCTTTTTACATTATTGAGTGAGATTAGCTTGTTACTTCTTACTCACCAATGTTGTTTTCCCTTTTATGTCCTTTTTCCATTGATTATTGAGTAAGGATTGTTATTTATCACTTATTAATGTTTTTTACCATTTCTTACCCATATTTGTTTAAGGATTGTTACTAATTTCACCTTGATTTTTGATTACCATTTTTACTTGTATCCTTAGTTTGACTTGGTTTGTATGACTTTATTACTTAAGTTTTACTTTCTTGAATTATTTGATCATTTAGTAGCCTTGGATTTTCAGTTACCCAATTTAATTTATAATTTAAATTGGCCCTTTGGTCCAAGCTTAGCATTTATCACCCCAACTTACCAAATTTCCAAGTACATCATGCCTATATATTCTAGTTATCTTGGATTCCCTATATTTGTTTGTTTTTTCTCTTTAATTTTATATCCTTGGGTTTGTCCAAAGTAGTATCTTCACCCTCCATAATCAAAACTACAAACACAATAGACAACCATTAAGTGATAAAGGTAAGTCAAGGTACACATACATTAATTTTATTTTATTTGTTTCATTTTTGTCATTTCCTTTTAGTTGTGGTATGCTTTAAAATACTATAATTTATTTTAGCTTCAACATTATGTGTTGTTGTGTTATTTTCTTGAATCACCATCCAATGTTACACCTGCATGACACATGATGAGCTTTGATTGGTAATATGTATACACATAATGTTTTCAAACTTTATTAATTATTTATTCTTTCTCTCTTATGGGAACCCATCAAATCTTAATCTCTCTGAGTGCATGCCTTAATGGGTGCACCAAGAAAGGGGTGGGGAGACCATTGGTGATTTTAAATATTGTTATCCCCTATACCACCACTTTATATTTATATAACCATCTCCTATATACTTTCCTAAGATTTGACACCTCCTTTACACACTCTTCCAAGTAATCCACCACCTTACTTATACCCTACCTAAGCCTAAAACACTTTTTTACATTTACCAAACAATGTCATCATGTCTTGACCCTATATTTTAATTGATATTTGTACATTACAAGTCTAGGTCAGGCTTGACTAACCTAGACTAGAACCTGACTTATTTTTATCAATTAATGATATAGAGTTGAATTGGACTAACCTTGTCAACTAAATTTTCATAAAGGTTTAGGGTTAGATTAAATTAATATACACATTCATTTCACCATTTTTTAGAGAGATAACAAAGTCAATTATTCATTTTCACTTCTTTACAATCTTCTCTTCAACCATTCTACTTGAGGAGTATTACTTAGGGTTTATACTTGGATATTAATCTTGCCTTATGGAAAAGACTTGGATGCTTAGGCCTATCTTAGTGACCCTTACAAACCACAAAAACCTATTGTGAAGCACCTTTGGCCAAGGGAGAGTTTGAGTCTCAATAGGTTCATCTTTAAGGTAAGTATCTCTAACTTTACTCCTCTATTTTAGTAGATAGATATAGCATAAGTAATGGATTTTGATTATATTTCTCTCTCCATGCATTAGGGTTATATTTATACTTAGCTTAATTAGAATTTTTTATGCATGTTTAATTTTTATGTTTATTACCCCAAATTTATGACAAAATATTTGGTGAGCACTAGATTATATTTTAATTTCCTTTTCATATACTTAGTGAATATGAAAACATAGGACTCGGCTAGGGTTATTACATTGTGTTTCTCGACTAAAGGATTTTGAACCCTCTCTAGTGATTTTATTGTGTTAACATAACCCTTGGTTAAGTATAGAAGATCCATCTTGGTTATGACCCTAAATGTTTAAATGTATCAATAAATGGAAGTGTAAGTAGGATTTATCTTCTCTGAGATAGGATTAATTAAAAAATCAGATACATTTTCCTTTATATACATAATACACATCCACATGATAAATATATAATTAATAAAGATAATTAAAACATAAATGGAGGGAATAGATCAATGTTTGACATAGAGTTACCATGGTTAAACCTCAATGAGGTAAAAGAACACCAAAATATTATTTTCTATGAGAAACTAATCCAACCCCAGTACAATTCCTCTCAATCTCACTTCTTCTTCTCTATGCTTTCACAAAACCTTGTTCACTTGAAATCATATCAAGATAGAATGAATTTACAATAAGTTTAATACTTATAAAAATCATGAGGGGAGGTGACCATTGTGAAATAATGAGTCTATCCATCCCCAAATCACATTTAATAACATTTGGTATGAATTAAATAACTATAATTTTATTATTTATTTAGCCAAGGTTATTATATTGAGTTAATAAATAATATATTATTAATTATTTAAATAACACAAAGGTGAGATAAGGGTTAAGGAAACACCACTTATTCATTAAATGTTATAATAACCATTACAATAGTTCACATAACCATCATGATGAACCCATCATGAAGGTGGTAGTTTTGTAACCTAATAAAGTGGTTTTCTCAGCCAAAAGGGTTTTTTCACCAATAAGAAATGGGTTAAAAAATCTAAGGGAAGATACAAAGGTCAAAAAAGAGGGTTTTTTGGAGAATTGAGAGAGGGGTAAGTACAAAAGGAGAAAGTGTTAGACATTTTCTGTTTGAGCATTAGTAGGAGGCTGATGTATCATCATTGGAACTATCATGTCAATAATATTGCACCATGTAAAAAATTAGTGCATACATATTGCCCCCTCAGAAGGACACATTATCATGGATTGACAAGGTTGTAGTCCTAAGAAGTGACATATGTAATGGAAATATGAATTTGGAAATGCTCACCTTACTTACCTTGATGGCATAGTGAAGTTAGTCCAATATTTATGTAATTGCAAAAAAAAAATGAGAATCAAGTGTAATGTGATGAGAAAATTAAAAATAGACTACGTAATCAAATTAAAAATAGTAAAATGCATCATTTGTATAGGAAAAAACATACTACCTAAATCATCTTATTAAGGGACTGAGTGTAGCACCAAGTGGCGAAGAACCTATAAAAGCATAAATGTGCTACAAAAGATAAAAAAAATTGTTAGAACATTTAATCTTATAATATGGATTATATAATTTAACAAACATACAATTTGAAATTTTGAAAATATGTGTAAAATGTGAAAGTATGCCAAAATTGGAAAGTTTTGAAACTAAAATAACTAGTTTGGGGCCTAATATATTCAAAAATGTACCAAAAACCAATTTATTTGTGCCAATCATTTATGATATTTCTTGAGCTCTAGATTACTTATGACTATTTCAAATGTGAAATTAGTCAAAAATAATAATACGATGAGAGGATGGTAAATATTCCAATAGGAGGATTTATGGGGTGGGATTAGGGAATTTTTGTGCTTATTTCCCCTTTGCCCTATTTTTGTAATTTTTGATCAAATATTGCTAAAAATTTAATCAATTTCAAAAAAAATAGTCTTAAAATGTTTGAGGGAAGGGTATATTAGGAAAATAAAAATAAAATTGTCTTTTTTGGTATAATCTAGGGGTTTTTGTGAGGTTTCATAGAGGGAACATATCCAATCGATAGAACTACCACTCAAGGATGGAACCGTCAATATTTTCAAACTAACAATAATGTAACTGTCATGGTAGTTCCAAAACCAATTGTGTCTATATGGGTAGTTATATAACTATTACCAAATGTGGTTATGTAAATGTTTGGGGTGGTTACCTAACTATCACCTACAAATAGGGGTGGTTTTTCTTACTAGAATTAGACAACAAAACTTGCATTTTTTCTTGTCTTGATAGGCAGAGTTCATTTTTGAGATAACTTAGATTCTTTATTTTATTGTATGGATATTACATATGATGTAATATAGTTTATGATTAGGAGTATCTCCCCTAAGTTTTAGATCTTTTGATAGTTGATTAGATATCCATCCTTAATCATGCTATAATTTTATAGATCACATAGGTGAAGATCATTTTGACCTCTAGTCAATTTATTTATGATCTTATGATCTATTAGGACCTTGATTAGAACATGTTTGTTTTCCCCCATGTCCTAGGAGAGTGGAAGCTCACTCTTGTTGATGTCTATAATATTATATGACTTCCAACATTAGTTCATTTAGTTTTTATTCAAGTTTTTGATAGTAGTCATAAGGCTTGAGTTGGGTAGATCTTTTCAAAGATGCCAAGGCACATGATGTGGGTGTAAAATGTGGCATGAGGATTTATTGAGTTGAGGGATAAATTATCCCCAACCTACAAAATTCCATCATTAGCATCCTTACCTCCAAACAAGTGGGATACAAGGGTAATGACAAGTTATTATTGAACTAGTCATTGATTGTAAAATGCATTGAGGAGAGATGAACACATTATTCCTAGAATAGGAGCTACTAGCTCAAAAGCACATAGATTTATACCATGTAACTCATCTAGGGAAATTTTTATTAGCCACTCAAAATTTGTCATGGACTAGATTTATGAGCAAATCAACCCTTATAAAAAGGGAGTATGGATTATATCACCCAAGGATATTAGGGATACTAGATGAATAGACATGGCACCCTTATATGTTTTTCCTCAAGTAGTGAGGACTTTTACTATAATTGATCTTATCACCTTACCCTATCAAGACATGGTTGGGAAATGGGATGATGAGGTGAGATAATTTAAAATAGCCATTGAGGCCACTCAGGTTTAGGATAGGATTTCAAAGGTTGATTTATACCCTATTAATAGGGTGACCCATCAATTCAACATGCCCTATGAGGGGAATCTTCTTATCCATTGGGATATCTATAGGGTCATATGAGAGGTGATATTAGTGAGATTAGGATGATTATAATGGCACTAGATTATGAGATGGGTGTCCATCACTCAAAAAATTTAGTCAAGAGTGTTATAGGGACCTTCCCCACAACTAGTTGGGAGAGGAGGATGTTAGGGGTAATAGGGTAGTACTATATGGACCCATCACCACCACCACCATCATAGTAGTAGAATCCCACTCAATAAAATCCTACATAGAAGCAAAACCTAAGAGGTGGAGACAATGAGGCTATAGAGTATGTTGAGATAGAGAATGACCTAGTTATTGATGAGGAGGAGTTTATGAATGATGGTTTTGACCATGTTTGGTATAATGGGGACCTAGGTAAAATGTTGATTTATAAGTTTTTAACTATAGATTGTACTTTGATTTTTAGTTATTTAACTAATTTTACATGTGTTGTTTTTTTATATCAACTAGATCTAACATTGATTTTATATTATATGATTTTAGATACTTTGCATGGGTGGATTTAGATGATTAGGGATACCTGATTAACATTTTTTAGCTGAGCAATAGCCAAACTAGAGACTAGTTCCTCAAGGTACTATTATTTATCATGTATATGTGATGGTGATAGCATTGAGGATAAATAATAGTACCTTATTATTCAGAGTGAGGAGATTGAAGGCCCTATTAGATGGGATGGTGGGTAGAGGAGGATGTAGAGCCTCCAACCACATGACATGGATAATAAATTTAGAGGGAGAGGATAGCATGGACAACTATGTTGGCCTTAATATTTGATAGGGTTAGGTGGCCTATGATGGAAGCACTAGTAGGAGACACTTCTAGAGTGATAGTCCATGGAATTTCTCCACATTGGGGCCTTCTCACAAGAGGAAGATAAGATCCTAAGACATACTATATATGTTTTTTATATATGATTGTATATGTTAATTATTCTTTAGTTGCCTTGAGGCACATTTTCCATTCATTGAGGGGTTTTTATTGGACATCAGTTTATTACAAACTTGACATTTATTATGATATATATAGATATTTTTTATCTTATCTTAGTGACTTGTCATTCATGTGGTGTGGATTTAAATTTCATGTCTTATTTTTTAGTTTATGTGTTATGTATGGCTAGGCATGTGATGATTTATATGTATCTCTTTGCTTTTGATATTATGTTGTGGGAAATGTTTGTGTGTGTGTGTGTAAGAAAAAAATGTATGCAAATGTTGTAAGTTTATGGATACATATATAAAATTATAAATGCAATAACATATATTTTTTAGGTGACTACCTAATTATTTTGTTTACACAACCTATGACTTTAAATTTGCAACAAAGAATGAAAAGGAGAGTAGGATAAATGTGATGTGATAAAGAATGAAAACCATATATCAAAAATTTTAAGGGAATAGGAAAATGACCTAATACTTATGATATAATGTGAAACTATACATCTTGATAGACTTACCTAATACTAACTTTATTGGTTTCATCTAGAGATAACTAGTCCTAATAGAATCAATAAATGGGATAAAGTTACCCTTTTTAGAATAGACATGTAGACAAGATTTTTGAATATATTTTTTCTTGGACACTTTTTTTCAATTTAATATTGATTTTTAATTTTAATTCTACTTATGTCTATGATCCATTACACTTATTCTCACATGACTAGGAAGACACATGGGGTCATCACCAAAGGCTAGGTTTATGTGAGTAAGGGAATATCTCCCTAATGCTAACCATACATGAATAGAAAGATATGAGGGTTCAATATTGAGGTTTATAAAGGGGTGAGATATGTTGAATATGAATTTTGTATTTACACAATCTTTTTATTTTCATAGAAGTGTCTAATTTTATAATTACAAGACCTTTACCCCTGAATATTAGTCTCATCCAACTAATAAGATGTAAGGGCTCATCATTGAGGACCTAGATAAGTGAGAAAAGTCACTTATTTTTTAATAATGCTAATTTTATTCTTCAAAATCCACCATAATAAGAGACCATATCAAGGACAAACATATAGACTAGATGGTAGGCTAACATTTACTAAGTTATGCAAGAAGATGTATGTAAAATAGATGTATTTTGATTATAATAACTAGTAAAAATACCAATTTAATATTGATTTTGAGAATGGTTTACATGGGGGAATTAAGTAATGTGATAATGGGATGATGTGATATATCGCATTATAAACATTTTTGCATTCAGTAACAACCAAATAATAACTGAATAATACATTTGATATGTAGATGAATTAATAAACTATGAACATGTAATGTCAATAATATGGTGTGAGATGAAATTATTAGATATATAAGTGTTTTAGGTTCAAATATTTAATAGACTCACCAAAATCCTTGCCCTATAGATTTCATAACTGAAAAGGTCCATTTTTGAACTCTTCTAACACTAGGTAGGGGCCTAACTAGTTAGGTCAAAACTTCTGACCTTCTCTTTTCTTATTTTTAATCCTACTATTTAGTCTAAGGATAAGTTATCTTACATGGATTATATTCTCATGGAAAAAAAATTAAAAAAAAATTGCTCATAAAATCAGCATAAGTAATATGGTTTTTTCAGTGGCGATTTGATGTTCATATAAAATTTCTAATTCGGATAGCTTTGCCTCTTATTATTCATTATCAACAAGGCCTGGAGAGAAACACAAAGGCAATTTATTTATAGTTATTAAGGTATAATATATTTATGTATCAACACAAGTTATTATGGAGTTATCCCCATGGGTGTCTTAATAGTCATTTTTTAAGTCCATATTATTATACAGAGATATAAGTGACAATATTGTTTAGACTCTCTAACAATTTTGACAAAAATTGACTTCATGGTTTTATTAGTATCTTTGGCCTAACAATTGGCCTATGATTAGTATGAGGCCTAGTGGTGTGATATATAAAACTTCTTACATAACTCACAAATTTCAAGGTTTTTGAAATGGGGCCCATTGTCAATGATGATGATAGTGGGACCTCAATCTGGTAATTAATTTTGTTAAAAATAAACTTCATGATGAATGAACCCATAAGACTTGTTGATGGCATATCCTTTGTCCAATTTTAACAATACTCAATTGTTTTAATAATGAACTGATGTGACTTTTTGGAGAAGTAGGGGAGAGATTACCTACTAAATCCAAACCCCATGTGGAGATGGGCCATGGAATGACAATGAGTTACAATACCATAGTGGGAATATGTATATTGTGTAAAAAATGTTGGAATTTATCACATTTTCATACATATTTCATGACATTATGGTACATATTAGGCCATTAATATCCCATCTTATGTATTTTTTGAGAAGTCACATGGTCATTTAAGTGTCCACCACAAACACCACTATGAAAATGAAATAGGACTCTTTCTAACTCCTCTTAGTGAACAAATTAGAGAAAAATACATCAAAATCCTTAGGATAAATGACCATATCTATAATAATTTACTTGGACATGATATTATGAAGATGTCTCTTTTATTCTAATTTGGTGTCTTTGGGATAAGTGTGATCGATTGGGTAATTAAAAATATCTACATACCAAAGAGAGCAGATAATAACATGTTTTTTTACATATTATATCAATTCATTAGGAAAGTCAATGTTGACAAGTTCATTAACTTCCAAGGGATAATCAGCCAAATAATTAATAATTATCTATCCCTTAATATACTTTTGGTTGACATAAGTTAAATTAAACTCATTGAGGAGTGTAATGAAGCACCCATCCTTACTAGAGAGAGCTAGTTGAATTATAAAATTATGTATGGATTGATATCTAAAAATAAACCTTGTTTCTTTATTGAGTATATATTTTCACAATCATTTGGTTGTAAATACCATTTCTAGGCATTCTTTTTTTCTTGATTTTATCATATATCATAATCAATAAGGGTGAAACTAATGAAATAAATGGCATGTTATATATTAGTATCATCATCATGAGACAAAACATAGGATAGTGACACAATATTTTATCTAATTTAAATTATCAAGGGCTTATCTAGTTTAGGTGCAATGAGTGTGGGATGAGACATAACGAAATACTTTACTATTTTAAATGCCTCTTGATAATCATCTATCTAAGTTAAGCTACTTATATTTCAAACTATGTTGTTTTTATAATCATACTCATTGATATGGGGTTGAATTAGTGTCTTAAAAACATTTATTCAATTCAACTTAATCATACATGAACCATTCATACAAACATGAACATCTAGCAAAGCATATGTAACCATACAAGATCATGAAACAAGATAACACATTACATATGTGGGAAAACCTCAAGTGGAAGAAAACCCACTGATATATACAAATTAGATATATTAATATAATACAAAAACCAAATTTAGTGAATCTCTAAATCCACATAAAGCACCAACCCCAACAAGCTAAGCACCCACTTGACTAGGATTTAGTAAACACCCACTAGAAAGGAGGCACCAACCCCTTAGATGACGTTGTACCAGCTCATCCACCTAATTCATTTGATCACATTTATAAAATTATGTTGTGAAACCAATATATGATGAATAAATCTTCATCTCTTCCCACTCTTCTATCCCTCTCAAACTACATTCTAGGTTTCTTCGATCAATTAGGTATCTTCAAGATAGATTACATCATATGACCTTGATATTCATTTAGATTAACCATATTACATCTTCATGATAGTTTATATATACCCATATTATGGAATAAAATACCTCATTCATGTCTTAATTTTCTATTTTATTCTCTTTCCCTCCCAAAATCTTTAACCAAAAAAATTAGGCCTATTAGGCCTTGTTCTTATACAATCCTCTAGCTCACACACCTTTTGGTCAAACACACAGAATTTCACACTTATATTATCCTTAAAATAGGTCTTATAAAGTTTTTAATACATTAATTAATCCTTAAAATAGGTTTTTTAGAACTTAAAATATCAAAACTTCTTTTAGGCCTTAAGGAGACCTAATTCAATTAGACCTTCATTAGCACATATTACCCTTTGATTTCCTTGGAAAATTTTCAAAATCCACACACATAAGGAAAAATTAATACAACACTAAAATATACACCTAATAATATCATATTATTTCCATTACTATTTTTATCTCCAACCACCACTTGAATCCCACCATTAGTATTGTTTACATTAGGCCTTCATACACACTGAAAGGTCTATCTTGAATAACTGAAGATAACACATTATGTGTACACACAACCATGATTATAAATCACATTAAAAAAACCTAAAAGACCTAAAAAAATTCACCAAGTTTATTATAATTCATCACATAATGCAAAATTACTCAAAAAAACTCTTGTAACTTGTTCACTTAGAACCATGAACTAGCCTAAAAAACCAGTCAAGATGAACTTGAATTTCAAAAAATGTACATGGATTTATCATGACTAAAAAAACATTAAAATGATAATTTTACATCATTAAAAAAAAATCACATACAAAAATCATAAGCTCTAATAGTAAACATTGGTCTGGCAGACCAATCTTATGAACTTATCTCACACAGTCTTGCATGAACTAGACAAGCTATTTTGACTTCAACTTTTCAACCTCTTACATTGACTTCCAAAATTTTAAAAATCATGAATAATAATTTAAAGTCATAAAAAACAAAAAAATATGCATTATATACTTCAAATTAGAGCATATATCCTCAAACTCATCACTACAACTTTCTTACTCATAACTGTCAGTTTTTTTCAAAGACTAGTCATGGTGAATTTGAACTCCAACACATGTGTAGACACATTCACATACTCTTGATGTATTAAAAATATTATATGACATATTTATACCATATTCAAACATAAAAATCATATGGTCTAGTGGAAACTATTGGTATTATAGACTAATTTATTGATCTCACTACACACAGTCCTCACTAAGCCAAATAAGCCATTTTAGATTCATCATTTTCACCTTTGTACCTAGCTTTCAATATTTATACCAAGAATTAATAGGACATAAAATCCCCAAAAAACACCACCATGAATGTCTATTTATTTATATAATTTTATCATATGTGCTCTTAGTGTTTACAAAACACTTCTCATTTTAGAATTTGAAGAATTCAGAGCATGAGTACCAGGTTGTGGTAATCTAGTTACCTATGATGAAATAGTGACAGAGCAAGAAAAATATTCCACAATATTTATATTATTTGGTGGTTTGGGTCCACCTTGGCCTATATATTTGTAAATAACAAGATGATATATGATAATTAGTGTGACTTATGCTCAAATTTAAGCTAAGACTAATCTATGTGAATATTTATAGTGGAAACTATGCCAAAATGATTTGGTTAAAAAAGAAGTAAAATGATAGGGTAAGGTAGAGAATAAAATTTTTGTTGATCTTCATCTTAGATATCATGAAAAAGTTCAAGTGTTTCCCAGGCATACACTTAAAACCAATATATGAAGTAAAATAGTTTAAGCTCAAATCACAACATATATCAAGAAAACTTCTAAAGAAGATAAGAAACAATGTAAATAAGAACCTATTGTCTAGATATATTACATGAAACAAAAATTACCTAGGCAGTCATGGGATTAAATCCCCTTCATTTAAATGGTGAATATCCAATGATTTTATGTCTATCTATTTTTAATAACTCATTGATTATAGTTATTCACTAAATATACAAATTATTTACAAATTTTTTTGATTGATGGTATTACTTTAATCACTTCATTCATGAGCCATAACAAAGGAATTTTGTAGCAAGTAAGCAGTTGGTTTTGGAAATTTGGTCAGAATCTTAGTTTTTGGAATAAATAAAAGTAATAGATGGTTTAGGAAGAAAAGAAATATAATGCATGCACTTCACAATAATTAGTTTGAAAACTTCATTATATGCATGCAAAATAGATAAACATATAATTATCACAATCTCTTCAACAAAATGACTAAGAAAATGATGAATTCAATTTATGTAAAATAGGTAGCATAAATTTTACCATTCCACATTCATTGAACACATATAGAGATTCCCATAGACACAAATTTCTCCAAAAATAAATCACCTTTCTTATTCTCTTTTAGCAACAATTCATACAAAACAATCTAATTATCTTAAACATAAAGTTTTAGATTTCTTAAAATTATTGTATAATTTCAATAATTTACTTGATTTTAAAAATTTCCCTTCTTTGGCATGTATTCCAACACCTATTTTATATAAAAATATATATCTAAAACAAAAAGGACTCAAATTCTCTAATTCCCATGTGTTGCACATAAAACTAAAAGTTGTTGAGAAGTGTCTTCCTTAAATTTCTCTTCTATGGAATGTAATCATTGATGAAAAGTGGTTCTGTTTAATCTCCCTATTTGAATCAAACACTAATTCCTTGCATGTTGTACAAAAATATCTGTAGTAAACTACTTTTACAAAATAACTTTAATTAATGGCATCCAACCAAATTAGTTGATTTCTACAATTTTACAAATTAATTTTCCTTCACAAGTATATCATTCAATGATTTTAATTTTATAAATTAATCATTTGAAAAAATATTACTTATATTGTATACATAAATAAAAAAGAGAAAATAGTAAAGGAAAGAAATTCTAGACTTGGTCAAAATTAATCCACTTCATGGACTTGACTTCTACATTTTTCCTTGTACTTGATGTGCTGGGATATCATCAATTAGATTGCTACATCATTAGATTTATCAATTGATTGTCTCTCTATTTCCAATCTTAACATTTCTATTTCAATTCTTCTATAATGAGCTTTAATTTTCTCAAGTCCTGGCCCAATTCTTTTTATCTCTTCTTGGTACTTGATCAACTCTTTGATGGACTTGGATGTAGAAGGGGTTATGGCCTTATCCATCCGTTGCTTGAATTTCTTGCTTAACTACTTAGCTATTCTTAGAACATTAGTAGACCAAATACCAGTGAGACTAAAAAGGGAGTCTTCAAGATTTATCTTTGTACTACGTGCGTCTTCTTCTAATTTCTTCATCTCCTCTCCCATGTTTGGAAGAATACTTAAGCAAAAAGATAGGATATATTCTTCTTGTTTTTCCATTTTTAGAAGGGTAAATCTATTCCTCAATCAAAATTTTGTCATCTAAATTAACCACTACCTACAAACTTTCATGTTGAAGCTTGGAGATGCCATTTTCATTTTCCAACTTTGCCCTTGATGCCTTCACTTCTACCATCTTATTAAAAATATCATGAGCGTCTAGGATTTTTGTGAATAATATCGAGGATTTTTTATTCATTTTATCCATCCATTTATCTATAGCTTTTTCCTTATCTCCAATCTCTTCTACTTCAGTAATCACTTGTTGATAAATCACAACTTTTATAACTAATCCCTCTTGAGGAGTAGATTTTACCACTTTGGAAATTATTTCACACAATTTATCATTTTTATCCTTCAATTTAGACTTGGTAGCTTTCTCCTCATAAATATTTTGGAAGAGGGTATTTATCAAATTTTGTGTATCTTGCTTAAGACTTTCTATGGTAACTTCCCCAAGAGATACCCTTGTGATTGCCAAACTTTCAAAAGTAACTTCTTTACTTGCTCCCTATGGAGGGATAGCTATCTTTGGGAACTTATACTTGTAATATTAAATTATCAAATTGGAAGTAACTTTGGTAGGCTTGGGCTTCTTACCTCTTTTATCTAGACTCTTTATCAATTATAAATCTATCGCATCAAGATTTATCACTTCTTTTACTTCCTTGGTGTTCTATATGGCTAACCAAGATGAGAAATCTATGTCTGTGTAAGTTCTTGAGCAAACAACCATTTTTTTTTGGTCATTTCCAATCATTATTTCTTAGGAAGTAATTTCTTGTGCCAATGTTTCTTTCAGAACTTCTTTTGCTGACTCGGCTTCAACTACTTCTTTCTCAATTTATTTTTCTTTCTTAGCTTCGTGTCTTTTTGTTACCTCTATATTCTCCTTAGGATTTTAAATAATACCTTTTGTTACTATTTTTGCCTCTATATTCTCCTTAGGAATTTCAATAATACCTTTTTTTATTGTATTTGAGTCTTTTTTAGCCTCCATTACTTTTTTAGATAATAATTCTCCCAGGACTTCTTTGTCAAGCTTAACTACTTGCTTTTCTTGTTGTTTATCCTAAGATGAGGTTTTTAATTGAGTAGTTACTTATTTTGGTTCTCTTTCCATGGTAGGTTTCTCTTTTGAAGGAGGTGGTGGTGGTGGTGAAGAATAAAGAGAAGTTGAAAGAGGAGGAGGACTTGCCACTTGTTGGGTGGATTTCTTGGAAGATTTAGTGACATAAAACTTCAAAGGTGGCATCAATGTTGATGGATCTATGACAAGAGTAGTGGGAGTGAAAGTGGGAATGGAGGGAATATTAGGATTAATGGGGCTAGAAGAAACTAATGGGGGAGTGGAACCAATTTTTTTGACTGTTTATTTATCTTTTATGACTAAAAAAGTATCATTAACATTTTTATTCAACTTCAACTTCTTTATCTGGCTACTTTATCCTTATGTTATATTTTTTCTTTTCTATCCCATACACATGGTTTCATTTATCAATTCCTTCATAAAATAACCCTTGTCAAGGCACCAATTAGAATTCATTTCCAAAATATTTGAAGTTATCTCAAAAAAAAAATCATGATCACCCCTAAAAATGATTACTAGAAGTGGGACACTATCTCCTCCTACTGCATGAAAGGCATCACTCATAAAAACACCATCATCTTCCATATATTTGGGAATAAAAGATAAATCAAATGCATTAATCCATTCTATAGTCAACCTATTATTATCCCTCCTTATTAATTCAAACTCATCCCTGTAATAGTCCAAAAATCTTCAAGTACTGGGATATGCATGTAGGTAAGAAAAATTGTACTCTGAATAACATGTCTACAATCAAAATTGGCTTTGGAATCAGAGTGTATTTGAGTGTAATGGTGGTACATTTCCTTCTATACATTCCTATCTTTATAAATGGTATGGAAATAATAGTGACCAAATATAATGGAAAATTGATGATAGATTTATGAGCCTTTGACTGTAAATCATGTAGTTCAACAAGTTGTCTACAAAATTCCATGAGGATCCACTTGTCACTAGGATATCTAGGTAGTTTGATATGTGCACCTGAGAAACCTCTTATTCTAAAATTGGTGAAGTTAATATATTAAATGAAAATACAACCATATAGTGAAACTGCATCCCATGCTTCATATTACACTCTTCTATGTTTTACGGATGTATCTAATTTACAAATGAGTTCATAAAAGAAACCATCATTTAATACAATGTAATGTTTATATTATTCTACAAGGACCAGCTGAGGATAATATTCATATATAAGCATGGTCAATAGTGTGCCCTTAGTCCTTAGTCTTAAGAAAATCCCATTTGAAGCTACTGTATATACAAGATATGAAGTCATATTTAAATCAAAAGTTTGCAACACATTCTTTAACTGTTGATCCATATTATCACAAATCATTATTTCCCAATCAATAATGGAATAAATTCAATTCACGTCAATGGTCTTAATGTATGCATACATCCATGGAAATAAACACTTGGCATTCCTTTCACCATTAATTCTACAAATTAATTGAATGATATCATCCACTTCTTGAACAAAATCTAACCTTACTATCTTGCAAGAGAACCTAGAATCATATTTCACTTTATTTAAGTAGTAAGTATTAATTATCTTAATTCATTATAATGACTTAGACTCCCATTATTTTTTATATTTCTCCATAGTTATATCAATCACTTTTGTGGATGTTGGAATATTCAAGTTGTAATTGAGGTATTGAACATCTAGTCTTATAAATACATTCCCAACAACATTCCTTACAGTCCTAGTTAGGGAGTCATAATATTTGGCACATGTCAAAACAAATTCAAGAAGTTGGGATGAGCTTGGGAAAGCTACAACTTGAAATATTCCACTATTGGTCATGGAATGCAGGAGTGGAATCTTAGTTATGGCCTTTGATCTTTCTAAAATCTTGGTCACAGACACATGCCCCATGTTTGTATCACTTATTTCTGTTAGTTTTGAGGATATACATGACTTAATGGGGTAACTCTTATATTCATACTTCATTTTGGGATCTTGAGACTTGGTTTTCTTGACCTTTGCTTTTCCCTTTTTGCTTGGTTATAGAACCTCTTCAAGTTCCAATTCTAGAACTTGTTCAATTAGTTTCCCCTACACTTTACTTCAAATACCTCTTCCTCTAATTTCTTTGACTCTTCTGATATAGAAATCAGTTCTTTTGAACTCTGAAAAACCTTAATAAGTGTTTGAAAACACTTATTAACCACTCCAATTGGTTTAGAAATTTTAAGAAAAGAGTTAATGTATTACTCTTGAAGCACCTCTCAGTAAGTTTCATATTTTGAGTAATGAGAAGTCTTGAAAAAATAAATAACTTCTTTTCAAATAATAGGACCTTAGAACCATAGGTAGGTCATTAGGATTATGAAGACAACTTTGGGTTTTCCTAATCAAGTTACTTGCACTCAAAAACCTGAAGTAAGAAGGAAGGGGAGGAAAACCCTAATGGGTGGGCTTATTTGAGGGTTGGGATTTCCTAGGTCAGTTTCTTAGGATGAAAGACCTAAAGTAAGAAAGTCTTAAAAGTTTAAATAGCTAAGACCCTTGGGATTCAAGTTTTTCTAGGGTAGTTATGAGGGATTAAAAACCTAAAGTAGTGAAGGTCGAGAAATTTGAGTGAGTGATGAGCAAAGGAAAACCTGACTAGGTCTTGGATATTGTTTTGTGGGATTGTCCAAGGTCAAGACTTTGGGTCTCTTGCGGGTAGTTACTTAGTCTTGAAAATTTGAAGTCATTAGGGTTGGAAAACCTAAATGGGCAAGAAATTTTCATGACTAGGGTTTGTATGAAGGACTCAACTTCTCATAGGTTTTGAGAAAATATAAAGCATGATAAATGATTGTAATTATAAGTACATGGTTTAAAACACCCATTTATGTTAAGAAAATAAAAGAGAAACCAAATCAAATTGAACCTAGTAGAAATATAATCATGATAGTATGAGGAAAAGATGTAGAGATAAAAAAACCAAGAAAGAAGCAAATAAAAGGATTAAAAATCACCTAGAGATGATTTACTTACCTCAAACACAAATTGGTCAAAAAAGAAATTACTTGAAAGTGATCTATAGGTTTAAATGACATGGCTTAGGGTTTGCAGGTGTGATTAATTATTAGATGACTTAGCTTCTAGGTAGGAATGAGGCAAAATTTCCAATATATATAAAAATGTTAATGAATTAATGATAATCATGACAAAACCATTTCATCCCTTGACCTTTTTAATTGAGTTTCTTGAATTACTTTACTTGTTTTAGCTTTTGAAGTAAAGCACTCTCATAAACCTGATTAGGTCTAGGTTAATGAGTAGTTCAGGTTCCTAAATTAGAGTTGATTTTTCTTATAAATTTTAATAAGTTAAGCAATACCAAAAACTTGATTTGTTCTTTGCCATGGTCATTGGGTTTGCAAGATTACTTAGCTTATTTTGGTAATGTATTAAAGCAACTTGAGAAACCTGGTTTAAACTAGGAAGAGTATATCAATTTTTTAGGACAACTTTTATCCTCCTTAATAAAGTAAAGCAATTTAGAGAACCTGATTTTCATTGTAAATGAGCTAAGGAACCTTAGTTTTTTTGATCTACTGAAGGGATGATCAAAATGCATTTTAATGGTGGATTCAAGAAACTATTTTGAATCTTATAGAACACTAGGAATAATTGGGGAAAATAATCAATAAAAAACTACAACTAATAGAACCCAAGTTATTTATTTATGGGGTTGGCTCAACAAGTACAACTAGCTAACATGAGATAATAATGCAAGATTTTTAATAAGGTTACCCAAAATTTGAAGTGTGAAATTTTGGGGACTCCAAAACCACATTTACTTTAGATATTTATTTCTTCAAGCAGATAGTTAATGCACATCTACAAATGTAGAATAAATTAAATGAAGAAAACTAAGGAACCTTTAATTAACCTAGCATATTTATAGGTTAACAATTCTATATTCAAAAGGTACATGCCAAGAATTCAAAAGAACCATTCAATTCTAATATTCAAAACAAGTAATTGAGAGAAAAACCATATAAAAATGATGAAAACAAATTTGTACAATCTTTTTAAAATTACTTGCTTGCATTAATAGTTTAAAAGTATACAAGTTTTGGCTCAAAAATCACTCTTTTTTACAATAGACAATACTCCTTTTATATAAAATAAGGAAGTATGTCAATCAGTGGCATTAACTTATAAGTGTACAAATATAAATGATAGTTATCCTTTCTATAAAGTTTCTAGAATACACTAGACTTTCCAAAATGAACTAACTTATAGGCAAATGTGCCAACAAAATGCACATGACTTTACAAAAGAATATCCCATTTTCAAAATTTACAATGCTTTAATAAAAGAGAATATTCCTAACTAACAAATGGACCCTGTGCTGATGAATTCCTTGGTTCTACTAAAGTAGCCTTACTATCTTTTTGATGTTGTTCATCAATAAGTCTCAAATTAACTACAAGTTAAAGGAAGTGTTCATCCTCTTGCTTAGCTAAGTCTTTAAGGTCCCTTTTGTTTCTCTCCAATGATTATTAAATGCTCCTTGCCTTGGTAATATTTTCTTCTATCATTAGGATCATATCCATAACCTTATTATTGTTAGCCCCAAATCTGCCTTAGCTCTTGCTTTTTACCTCTTACATGACCAAAGTGGTCATATGCTTGAATTCATCATCTGTAATGATGCCCATGGAGTTACGTGTTGTAAGTTTAGCAATCATGGTCTTAAATAACTTATCTATTATGTCCACTAACTCTTTATCATCCCTGAGGAGTCTTTCCAAGATATTGGACCACATGCTCAATCCCTCAATTTTATCTATAATCAATCCCATGATTTTGCTGAGATGGGCTAGGATGATGGTTTGTAAACTTGGGATTTTATCCCATATCAAGATGTTAATTAAAGCCTTCATCTTATCTTTTGAACTCTGCCATTGAGTAATTAAAACCCTAGCTACTGCACCTTGTTGACTTAATACACCTTGTCTTGATTTTTTATCTTTAGGGAATTAAAAATGTCATAAAAAGATGCCTTAAACATCTCTATCATAGTATCTGAAATAGGTAAAATAGCTTGCCTCTCTAGATTTTCCCTTTGCTTCTTCAGGTTCTCTATTTGTTGTTTCATTTCCTTGATGTTATTTTATAGTTGGGTTGATTAAGATTGAGATAATCTAAGTATATATTATTAAAATATGGGTTATTCACCTAAATTATGATCTCTTACTAGAGTTAAACCAATAAATGGTTCCACACTTTGAAAAATTAATTCTTCACCAGTAACCATGGCTCTCTTTTCGGTCACCTTCTCCAAACCTATAACTTCTAGATTGAATTGGACTCCAACTAATGATCAAGTTATTTGAGGAGGATATAGAGTCTCTATTTGTGTGCCACTTGAATCCCTAGGAGTATTCATATGAGTTCCACTTAACTCCCTAATGGAAATCACCCATCTATATTTCACCTCTTTCATCAAGGTAATTATCCATGGCTTAAGCTCATCATTAACAATTATGTTCACAAACTTGGTCATGGCTCAAGAGTGTTGTAGAGTAGGAATCTTTTGTATTTTATTGTAGATGAACCATTCAAGGATGATTGGTCTTTGTAGCATATTTTCTTTACTAAAGACATTGACCTCACTCAAAAGGTGAGTGAAGGTCAGTCTAGGCCTCTTGGGTCCTACTGGAACTAGTGCATGTTCAAACTTTTTATTTTGTGGGGGAATAACTAGAACTAACTCAAAGCTAATTATTTCCCTTTATTTATCCCCACCTCTTCAGCTTGGGGTTGGGTTTCCTTCACCTACATTTATTCTTCATCAAATTGATAAGTAGTGGACAACATCTATAATGTATCCTTCACTGTCTCACTCGGGTCCAATGCCACCACATCAATGTACTCAATTAGAGATCCTAGTTCATTGGGTTGGGTTGAAGATGATGTCCCCTCCCTAGGTATCCTTTCTTTAGGCCTTTATTTATATTTTAGTTTAGGATTTTATATGTTTTCTTGTGATTATGTTTTCATAGGGGGAGGTCTAGAGGATTAACCTCCTAACAAATGATATTGCCTCACACCAAGTTGGCAAATGTCATCACTTCTTTTCTAGTTCCTCATCAATATGGATTTTGGGTTGATGCCACATTATTTTAACCTTACCAATACCACTTTGAAGGATGAATCCTTGGTGTATATTGAGTCATAGACTCTTGGCCAATGTTCATAGGTCAAAATTATTTATTTGGCCTTCAAATATTTCCCAACTCTATCATTGGGGTCCTACTATCTTAATTCATCATGTTGCAACTTGAAGGATGCTTTGTTCCTAATAACATCTTCAATATTGTCCCAATGTAGGAATATGGTTTGGCCAATAGCCAAGGGTGGAGTATACAATAGTCCTTTTCTTTTGCCTCTATAAACACCATCAATACCATTTTATATTTAGAATGTAGCTTCTTACTTAGCCAATTTTATGGCAACATAGATTGGTAGTCTAAGTGGAGGGCATTGTATTCCCTCAATCCTGATGATTGTGTAGTCTAGATAAAACTAGGTGCCCCCAATGGACTCAATGGACTTGTTTTCCAATGGGATAACTCTTGGCATTAAGTTTCCTATTATAGCCTCAGTCAAGGCAAGATAGATGCAATCATAGATAAAATGAATATGGTACCTATACTTGATGATATGTAACTTTGAATTGAAATTAGGCACTGTATGTGTCTTTTTAGGTAACCATCCCCTAAAATTATGGATCTCAATTGTTACACATGGGACATCTAGGAGATAAGACATCAAATTGAAATTTTTCCTAGACCCTTTCTTGATTGTGGAGATATGCCTACATAAACATGTGTTGATAACTTCCCAAATATGAGGGGTGAGATCCTTATCAATGATAAATTATACCAGGGGTACCTAAATGCTATCAACATAAGTGGTAGCGGGGTTTCCACAGCTTGTTCATCAAGCTCATTATCATCATGATTCTAGGTCAAAATTGGTTGATGGGAATGTTTCCACTAAGGTTAGAAATCACATGGTTTCCATAATATAACCATGGGGTTATGATCATTTTAAGGTCATTTTTATTAGCTCATTTAACAAGTGTGGGTACATCTACTCAGGGCTTGGGTAACTTATAATAGTTTTCAAAAGTAATGAGAGACACATAAGCAATGTATTTATGAGTATTTTCATTGATCAGCATACCCTTTTCAATTTTACATTCTTTAAAAATAGGATGGAGGACATCTATACAATGCAGTACCTCTAGTATTACTATTACGTGGTGAAGGCTCATTATTTGTTATGCAAATAGGTCATAATACCTTGTCTTGAAGGATGCAATCTTCTCATCCTTTTTCATTATGGGATATAATTATTTAATTTCCCAAAATATCTTAGACCAATTATTGTCTCTAATATTCAATGCCACAACATCAAATATTATATCCTTAAAGACCCTTCCTTTCGAATTTGTGGTTAAGTAGAGCTTTGTGTCCTACCTATGTTGCTTTTGTGCCACCATGACTATGATATTTATAAATTGCTCACTAATGGTCTAAAAATTACCTCTAAATTTTTTTGCACTTCCTTAAATGATAATTGATCTCTCTTTGGTTCAACTGTGGTCAATTTGAGATCAAAATAGGGCTTTGTGGATGCTAGGTTTTATCTATAAATCTTTTTGGGCTTTAATGGTGACTATTTTTGGACTTATGTGAATTTGGTGCCTTTGATTTGATTTATACCTTTACCTTTGTACCTATACTTTTTCATAACTAAAAAATCTTTGGTTTTGTCATTTTATGCTTAGGTGGTGTCTACATGGCATTTAGTTATCACTTTCATGGCATTTAGTTAGCACTTTCATGGTATTTTATTCATTAATATTCAAAAATTTACTGTTGACCTTTGAAAATCATGTTTGGTCTCACTCTATTAGATCATCTTGCATAGATCAATGTGAGCCATTGATTTTGATCCTATGAGTTACATGTCATTAGTCACTAAGCTCTGTGGTTACACCACTTGGAAGTTCTATGGGGCTCCCTAAGCTCTAAAATTTATCAACTCTATTAGTTGGCATGTGTTCACCATGTGGTGATCCTATGGGATCTCAAAGGTTCTATTTAAGTCCTTAGATATCTCACTCTATTTTATCATGTTATCGGATTGCATGCGGGTCGTATATCTTGCAAAGGTGCATGATGTTTAAGTTAGCATTAGGATATATAAGAAGTTAGGTTAAATAATTTAGACTATGGTTTATTTTGTGTTAATACACCTGATATAAACTTAGGCTAAAATATTGAAGCTAATTATAGATCATGATAAAATGGGAACTTTACTAATAAAAGGAACAAATAAAATGTTTTTTAAAATCTAAGGTTTCACTCTATTCATAAATATGATAAAAATTTAGGGTAAAAAGTTTTAAGCTAACTTTTTTGTTGAGGTGTGGAGCTAAAAGCTTCACCAAATGAGCAAGTTGTAGGTTACAAGAATTACACAGTCACCAGCATCGGTCAGGAGCGACCGACATTGGTCAAGAGTCGACTAGGAGATGCCATCATCGGTCATGGATCGGCCGACGTCGGTCACAGGCAGATAGGTAGGGACTGATGTCGGTCACTTGTGTATCCAGAATGCTATTTTCATGGATAGAACAGAATGTTTACATGATAGGATTAAGTGTTAGTCTTAAGTCTGCATCTCTATCTTTAGTAGGACTATTTTGATCCCTTGATTAGGAGGTGCATCTAATGGTTGTGATTATATGCTCATGATCCCTAAAGTTATATAATAGGGATAGATCTTCATAGCTTATTGTATGTGTAGAGTAATAGTACAAGAATTGTATATGTGTATCAATCCAGGTTGTTGGAGTTGATTGTAATTGAGAGAGAACTCTTGAGGGAAAGAGATCTGTACATCTGAGAGAAGTGTGAAAGAAAAGAAGTTTCTTCAATTGTATTCTTTTTGTAAAGAGTTTAATACAAGTTTTTAGGGTGGTTTCTTGTATCTCTTATTGTTTGCTATTTTCTGATTCTAGTTACTTATCATTCTAGTTTAATTCTGTGTTTTATTGCTTTCACATAGTAATCAAGTTTGTTGTTTGATCCCCAACAAGTGCTATCAGAGCTCAGGGTGACTAACAGGTGTTTTAGATCTAGTTAGTGTGTATTGATTATAGGTTACTCACAGGGATTTCTGTTTGAGTGGGAGAAGCAATGGCAGAAGAAAGTAAACTTAGAATGGAGAAGTTCAATGGCAATAATTACCAATTATGGAGAATGCAGATAGAGGATTATCTGTATCAAAAATATCTATACTTACCATTAGGTGGAGTGTCAAGGAAGCCCACAGACATGGAAGATGAAGAATGGGAAGTTCTTGATAGAAAGGCTCTTGGATCTATAAGATTGAGTCTGGCATCTACTGTGATATCTAATCTATCATAGGCAAAGTCAATAGTAGAGTTAATGACTACTTTAGAAAATTTATATGAAAAACCCTCAGCTTCAAATAAGGTATATCTTATGAAGCAGTTATTTAATTTGTAAATGCAGGAAGGTGGATCTGTATCTAATCATCTAAATAATTTCCATGGAATTGTAAATCAATTAAATTCAGTCAAAATAGTGGTTAATGATGAAATTAAAGCTCTATTAATCTTATGCTCTTTACCTGAGATGGCATAGCTTAGTAATGGCAATTAGTAATACTGCATCTGCTTCAAATATTTTAAAAGTAGATGATGTTGTTAGTGTAATCTTGAATGAAGAAATTCACAAGAAAAGCATAGAAGAAACATCAGGGAATGCTTTAAGTCTTGAGAGTAGGGGAAGGCAAAAAGAGAAGGGCAAGCATAGGAGATCAAGGTCTAAGTCAAATATGAGAAGTAGATCCAAATCTAGAAATGGCAAGAGGATAGCCTGCTAGAATTGTGGAAAGATAGGGCACATAAGCAAAGATTGCTGGTCAAAACATAAAGAGGACAATCAGCATGAAGGTAAAGAAGAAGAAAAAGTTGTAGGTATTGAAAAATATGCTCTTATATTCTCTTTGCATAATAATATAGAATCTTGGGTTTTAGATTCTGGTGCCTCTTTTCATGCTACCCCTAATAGAGAATATTTCAGTGACTATGTCCATGGAGATTTTGGAATAGTTTATTTAGGGGATGATGAGTCTTGTAAAATTGTTGGCAAAGGAAAAGTGCAGCTGAAAATGCAAAATGGCAACACATGGGTGTTGAGAGATGTCATGCATGTTCCTAGCCTGAAAAGGAATTTGATTTTTGCAGGAAAGTTAGGGGATGAGGTTTGTACAGTAACTCTCACAGCTGAATCTTGGAAGGTGACCAAGGGTGCACTTGTATTGGCCAGAGATAAGAGAGTAGGTACTCTCTATTTATGTAATTGTATTACTGATAATTCTCCTTCTATATTATCTACTTTAGATGTGGATGTAAAATTGTGGCACCAGAGGCTTGGCCACATGAGTGAGAAGGGAATATATATTCTTAAGTCAAAAGGTAAGCTTTCAGATTTGAAAAGCATAGATTTGGATTTTTGTGAGCATTGTATTTTTGGGAAATAGAAGAGAGTAAGTTTTCTCAAGACTGGGTCAACAAAGAAGAAGCACAAATTGGAGCTTGTTCACACAGACATGTGGGGACTAGCTCAGGTTGCTTCTATTGGAGGATCACAGTACTATGTCTCTTTCATAGATGATGCTACAAGAAAGGTATGGGTCTATTGTATGAAGAAGAAATATGATGTTTTTGACACTTTTAAGATTTGAAAAGCTATGGTTGAGAATGAAATAGGCAGGAGATTGAAGTGCCTGAGATTTGACAATGGTGGTGAGTTTTGCAGCCACAAGTTCAACTAGTATTTTTATATGCATGGAATACGTAGGCAAAGGATGGTTCTAAGGACACCTCAGCAAAATGGATTTGCTCAAAGGATGAACAGAATAGTAATGGAGCATGTAAGGTGTATGAGATTGCATGTTGGTTTTCCCTTAGAGTTTTGGGCAAAAGTTGTGGATATTGTAGTTTACCTGATTAACAGAGGACCCTCTACAACTCTGGATGGTGGAATTCTAGAAGAGGCATAGACAGGTAAAAAGGTAGATCTCTCATTTCTCAAAGTTTTTGGTTGTGAAGCTTTTGTGCACGTTGATAAGTAAAATAGAAATAAGATGGATGCTAAGTCTATGAGGTGCACATTTATTGGTTATGGCTTTGATGATTTCGAATTTTGATTTTGGAATCTATGAACTAACAAAATAATTAGGAGACGTGATGTTGTTTTCAATGAAAAAGTGATGTATAGTGATCAGCTCAAGAAGCTGAATCAATCTGAGTAGAGCAATGGAGAATTGGACGAGGTCATGGTCTAAAATGAGCTCATGAGAAAAAAATTGTCATAGACAGGAAAACACAGAGACCAATGTCAGTCAGGCAAGAACCGATGTCAGTAATACAGGAACCAATGTCAGTCATATAGTGATCGACGTTAGTCAGGTAGAAACTAATGTCGGTCATGTGGAACCAACATCAGCCAGTAATAGGCCTGGAGGTGACCGAGGTCGGTCACTGTCAGAGAATTTGGGTGGACAACATGTTGTGAATGAGTCTCAGATGCCCATCAGGAGATTAAAAAGGGTAAGTAAACCTCCAATTCGATATTCCCCTTCATTATACTATTTATTGCTTACTGATGGTGGAAAACTAGAGAGTTTTGATGAAGCAATATAGGTGGAATCCAAGAATCAGTGGGAACTAGGCATGAATGAGGAAATTGATTCCTTGAAAGAGAACCAAACATGGGATTTGGTTGAGTTGCCAGTGGGAAAGAAGACACTGAAGAATAGATGGATCTGTAGATTGAAGGAAGGTGAGAATGGATAGATGAGATATAAGGCCAGGTTGGTAGTGAAAGTATTTGCACAAAAACTAGGTATTGATTTTGGTGAGATTTTTTCTCCTATAGTTAAAATGACTTCTATACAGACTGTATTGTCTTTAGTTGTTATTGAGGATTTGCATCTTGAGCAGCTTGATGTTAAGACAACATTTCTTCATGGAGATTTGGATGAAGAAATATATATGGATCATCCAAAAGGATTTTAGGTCAAAGGTAAGGAGAAGCTAGTGTGCAGATTGAAGAAAAGCTTGTATGGTCTCAAGCAAGCTCCTAGATAATGGTATTTGAGATTTGACAAGTTTATGACTAAGCATGGCTACAGTAGGTGTCAATCTGACCATTGTGTGTATTTTAAGAGATTGGATAATGGTAGATATATTATTCTATTGTTATATGTAGATGATATACTGGTTGCAGGATCACACATGTAAGATATCTCTGAACTTAAGGTGAAACTAGCTCACACATTTGCCATGAAGGATTTGGGAGCAGCAAAGAAAATCCTTGGCATGAGCATTAAGAGAGACAAGAAAAATCACAGGTTGATTTTGTCTCAAGAGGATTATGTGAACAAGGTGTTGAAATGGTTCAATATGCAGGATGCAAAACCGGTAAGCACACCTATGGCAGGGCACTTCAAGTTAAGTAAAGAACAGTGTCCTAATTCACATGATGAGGTAGAGTACATGAGTAGAGTTCTATATGCTTCAGTAGTTGGGAGCTTAATGTATGTAATCATATATACTAGACCGGATATTGCCCAAGCAGTGGGAGTTGTTAGTAAGTATATGGCCAATCCAGGGAAAGAGCACTAGAAAGTAGTTTAGTGGATCCTTAGATATCTGAGAGGGACCAGCAATAGGCATTTGTGCTATGGTGGGTTAAACACTTCTCTATATGGTTATGTAGATTCAGATATGGCAGGTGATTTGGATGGTAGGAGAAGTACCATAGGATATGTTTTCATTATTGGTGGAACGGCAGTTAGCTAGATTTCAAAGTTGCAGAAGGTTGTTGCCTTGTCAACTACAGAAGCAAAATATATTGTAGTCACAGAGGCTAGCAAAGAGATAATATGGATGACACGGTTCATGGAAGAGCTAGGAAAGGAGCAAGAGAGTTGTAGATTATATAGTGATAGTCAGAGTGCAATTCATTTGGCAAAGAATTCAGCCTTTCATTCAAGAACTAAACATATACAACTTAGGTACCACTTCATTAGACAGGTATTGGAGGATGGTGAGTTGAAGCTAGAGAAGATCCATACAGATAAGAACCCTGCTGATATGTTAACCAAGCCGGTAACAAAGGAGAAGTTGAATCTTCATTCAACTTTTGTAGGTCTTCATGATTGAGTTTGAAGATGGAGAAGCTAGAAGATGTTGCTATACAGGTACTGGTGTAGTTGTTTATCTCCAAGTGGGAGATTGTTGAGGTGTGGAGCTAAAAGCTTCACCAAATGAGCAAGTTGCAGGTTGCAGGAATTACACAATCACTGACATCAGTCAGGAGTCAACTAGGAGATGTCGGCATTGGTCATGGATCGATCAACATCGATCACAGGTAGACAGGCAGGGACCGATGTCGATTACCTGTGCATCCATAATGCTATTTTCATGGATAGAACAGAATGTTTGCATGATAGGATTAAGTGTTAGTCTTAAGTCCGCATCTCTATCTTTAGTAGGACTATTTTGTGCCCTTGATTAGGAGGTGCATCTAATGGTTGTGATTGTATGCTCATGATCCCTAAAGTTATATAATAGGGATAGATCTTCATAGCTTATTGTATGTGTAGAGTAACAGTACAAGAATTGTATATGTGTATCAATCCAGGTTGTTGGAGTTGATTGTAATTGAGAGAGAACTCTTGAGGGAAAGAGATCTGTACATCTGAGAGAGGTGTGGAAGAAAAGAAGTTTCTTCAATTGTATTCCTTTTGTAAAGAGTTTAATACAAGTTTTCAGGGTGGTTTCTTGTATCTCTTATTGTTTGTTGTTTTTTGATTCTAGTTACTTATCATTCTGGTTCAATTCAATGTTTTATTGCTTTCACATAGTAATCAAGTTTTTTGGTTGATCCCCAACATTTTTAATATTATGACTTTGCTTTTATTGGGTTAAGTTGATATAATGTACCCAAATAAGATCACAGGACATATGGGTACCAAGCATGATATTTTAGATCAAATTTTAGTCAAATGTTTAGAAACATGACCCCACTTTAGGATAAAATTTGAGCTATGTTCATGGTGTTTATAATCAATCTCATGCAATTTGAATTTGGTCTAATGATGGGTTAAAGGATAAAAATGATCAATTTTAACATTGAATTATGGAACCCTAAGCATGTTTTATTTTCCAAATGAGACTCCATTGATCTTAAAACATAAATAAAAACCATGTTCATTCATCCAAATGAGATTGGTTACTGGTCTTGAATTTGATGATCTCATGGACATCAATTATGGCCTCACGGATGTCAATTGATGGTCATAATAATGTAAAATTTAAGCTCGTATAAATATTCATAGGGGTTAAAATTTTATGGTCTCATGGATTTCAATAATGGCCTTGCATACATCAATTGATGGCTATAAGAATGTTAATTTTTTAGATCACATAATTAATCATATGGACTAAAATTTGATGCCCTCATGGAAATTAATGATGGCCTCAAAAACATAAATTGATGGGCATGAGAACATCAAATTTAATTCTCATGAATAATAGGTCCCATAATAACTTTGAATTAATATGCATCATCCAATCATCTTTCCCGAGTAAACATGAATAATCAATCATGATATGAGTAGATAGTCATTATTGATCTTTAGCATTTTAACATTGTGTTCACTTTATTAAATCAATGTTATATAATAAACCATGTATCATTGATTATTATATATGTGATTGAATGAGATTGGCTCTATGAATCAAAGTCTATGATTCATCAGGTCCACCTCACTCCATTTGATCAATGTTGTATGAGAATCCATGGGCTATTGATCTTGAAAAGAAGCACACGACTTAAATTAGGGATCATTAATGTATAAGACTTAGATTAAATTCTAAATACTAAGGTCCTATTTATGTTAATAAACATGAACAGGGCTTTAGGACTAAGACATTAGTCTAGGTTGTAACAAGAGGGACCATGGCAATAACAAAGGTCAAACCAAGCTAAGAATGTAATAAAATGACCCTGTAAACATTAAAGTTAGACCATGCACAAATAAAAGGGAACAAAGGGGAAAATATATGAAGGGGACCAAGCATATAATTTTTAGGCTATGGTTTCATTGTATTAAAAAACATGACTATGGTATAAAAATTAAGCTTGAATCCACAACATTTTTAAATTGTTCCCGCCAATTTTAATCCCACCAATTTTGAATTTGGTCCAAAAACATATGCCAAGGTTTTTTAAGGAGGAATTCCAGGAGATTTTAACATGAATTAGAGTTGGATTTATGTATACTAAAGGCTAGTAAAAGCCTAAATATGGATTGAATTTCAAAATCACAACATAATCTATTCAAAGATAACTCCACTATACTTACAATTTGAAACATGAAGATCAAGGTTAGTAATATTAGGAAAAATTGAAGTAGAATCATGAATAAAATACCAACTATAACATGGTGTGGATGATCCTCAAATATGAATAATGTGCAAACATATTAATGACACTCTAATCAATTTAATTTTTAGTTTTAAGGCAAAAATTGCACAAGTTAACATATGGGTCCCCAATTTTCAAAATAGTGGGTATGTTGACCTCAACAAATGGTGAATTCTAGGGGAACGTAGTAATATGTTAGAATTCAGAGACTCTAGTTCATAAAAATGACTAGATTACTTATTATACTTAATCAGTATCATTATCAAGATCAGTTCTTGGTTAAAACAAACCTTACATCTATATAACTAGGATCAAACATCAAAACCTAACCATGTTATGTGTGTGATTTGATTCCACTTACTATTTGCCATGGGATTTAGGGAATAAATTACAAGTTTCATGTCTTTAACCATTAAAATTGACTTACAGCATGTTTGGATATTCATTAAGAACCATACTTTAGTTCAGGGAAGGCTTGGGTATTGCTCTAATATTATCCAAGCATCCATAGCCTTGATAGAGATGCCTTTGTCTCCACTCAAGACCTTGATCCACTACCAGCTAGGTATCCATAGCCCTAATAGATATTACTAGAATAACCTTTGCTTGTAAAATCTTTTATTTTTCAATTAGCTCTTATTTTTTGTAATTTTTAGATTTTTTAGGCTTTCTAGAAAAGCTTGGGAACCAAGTTATTCAGGTTTAGGGATCTGGTCAAATGTTTGATCCTCAAACAATCACCTATGGTTTCCACTTTGTCCCAGGTAAGGATATTTGTTAAGTGCAAACATGACTATGCCTTAATAATTTAATATTTCATCCCACATGTGTAATTCTTCTTGAAACCAAATTCAAATCAAAATAATGTTTAAATTTTCATAGAATAGTTGACCTATCTACCAGTCCTTACTATTTTATTTAAACTATAATAGAATATTAAATTTGAAACCCATGATAAAAAAATGCTTGAGATTTATACCTACATTTTTGTGATGAACTTTGAGCTAAGGGTTGTCCCAAAGGACTTATTAGAATCAAGAAATAAATCAAAATAAGTAAACACATAGAACATAAAACAAAGAAAGTAAGAAAGCAAAGAAAATAAAATAAATATATATAATCATATGTATAAATAACGGATAGGAAGGAAAGATTATAAAGAAACTAAACTATGACACCTACTCTAGCTCTAACTATTCTTATAGTTTACTCTATGAAGACCCTAGGGGGAGCAGTAAAAAAGTAATGCTTAAGGTGCTACCCATTAGTGGGCAGTGTGAATTCAAATCCTTGTAGGTCTTTCAGTTTAAAGGTGTTTTTCCCAAGTGTGTCAATAATTTTATAGGGACCTATCCATAAAGGTGTGAACTTCCCATGTGTATCCTTCAGTTCAGATGCTTTGTCTCAAAGAATAACTAAGTTCCCTTTCCTTAACACCTTTATCTTTGATCACTTGTCAAACCACATTTTCACTATGGTTTGGTGCTTGATAAAGTTGGAAAAAGCCTCTTCTCTGGCATCTTCCATCAAAATAATGTCCAACAGTGTTGAATTTACTAATTCATGATCATCCTCCAAGTACTCTTGCATGAACCAGTATGTTGGCAGTTGAGTGTTATGGCGAATATGGGTTCTTGGCCATATACTAGTAACAAGGGTGACTATTTGATAGCCTACTCAAACCTTATTCTATCTTCCCATAGGTCATATTTGAGAAGCTTGTGCCACATTCTAGGTTTATCTATAGCAGACTTCTTTATTGATTCCATCAATTTCTTATTAGTAGATTTAAATACTCCATTACCTTGAGGGTAATGTTTAGATGAGAACTTCAGAATAATATTTTTATCATATGCTCATTTTTTCATTTCAATAGATGTGAAAGTAGATCCATTATCACATACTAGGGAGACTAAAGTTCTAAATCTAGTGCATATGTTTTCTTCTAAAAAGATGACGACTTCTTCAATTTTATATTGCTTAGTGCCCACTGCCTTAGTCCACCTAGTGTAATAGTCAATAACTATCATAACATATGACATTTAGATGAATTGGAGTTGAGCACCTCAACAAAATCTAGTCCCCATTGGGAAAATTTCTTGTCAATCATCATTGGTTTTAGTGGAATGGATGTCTTGGGCTCCTTTGTGCTGAAGACTAGGCATAAATGGCATTGCCTTACATGCTTATGTGCATCCTTGAAGATTATGGGTCAATAATAACTAGCTCTAAGTATTTTGTGATCTATGGTTCTTCCATATAGATGCCCACTTCTCAGCTTCTAATGAAAATTAATCATGATGTCAACTACTTCTTCATTTGAAATGCATAGTAGGTAGACACCTTCAAAGTTATTCTAGTATAGCACTCCATTCTTGATCAGGTAATGGTCTAATTTGAGTCTTAGAGCTCTCGTTTGCTCCTTGGTTAGTCCTACATGACAAGTACCATTAATAAACAAATGAATGATATGATCATACTAGTCATTAGTCTGAAAGATTTATTGATCAACTTACATAACACTTAACTTAGGGTTAGCATTGACAATCATTTAAATCAAACCTTGACACCTTACCAATTTTTTAGTCTTCATCTTAATGTCATATTTTGTAAGAACAAACATCCACTTACCTCTCCTTTTTCCTAGTTCATTCTGACTTGGCATGAGCTTAGTGGTAGGGTTTAGTAAGATGGCATACACCTTATTCCTAAGAATGTAGTGCTTGAATTTCTTTACTATTTTAACTAATTCACATGCTTGCTTATCAATAAAAGAATAATTGAACTCAAAATTATTAAAATTGATGCTCATGAAATCAATTAGATGCTCACATCCTTCAATTTTCTTAGTTAAGACTACAAAAATAGTATTATTAGAAGCAAAGGAGTAAAGGTAAAAATCCTTGGAGAAATATGGACTTATCAAGACTGGAGCTTGACCGATTGCCTCCTTGATGTCCTTAAAGGCATTCTTAGTTTCCTCATTCCAAGTGATTTTGGAATCCTTTTTAATCATATCATTCAATGGCTTAACAATTTATGCAAAGCTAGAACTAAACTTTATTACAAAGTTAATTTTTCCAAAGAATGATTTTAGTTCTTTCCTACTATTAGGAGGCTCTATTTTTGATATAGATTCTAATCTTTCAGAATCGATAGAGATTTCCTCCTTAGTAATGGCATGACATAAAAAATTTCCCTTAATAACATAAAAAATAATATTTTTTGGGTTAAGGTAAGTACCATACCTTCTGCACCTTTCAAATATCTATTATAAATGCATGATGTGGTCATCCCTATTTTTTGAAAAAATAGTCAGGTCATCCATATATAATAATGTATTTACCTACCAAACCTTGGAAAGAATCATCCATGGATATTTGGAATGTTTATCCTACATTAATTATTCTGAATGGCATCCTTTTTTATACAAATGTACCCCACTTGGTAGTAAAAGTAGTCTTCATCCTATCTTCTTGATTCAACAATACCTAGTTATACCCTGAAAATCCATCAATAAAGGACATCATAACAGAACTAGAAACACTTTATATAATTGATCTAGAGAATATAAAGGTTATTTGTCCTTTTTAGATGATTTATTTATATTCCTAAAATCAATGCATTATCTTATTTCACCATTCTTTTTTCTGGCTAGGACTAGATTGGTGATCTAGGTAGAGTGCCTAATGGAAAATACAATCTTGGCATCTAACAACTTTATGACTTCTTTGAAAATAATAAGCTCTAAAATAGGGTTGATAGGCCTCTAATTTTGTCTAAAAGTTTTGTAGTCTTTCTTCAAGGTTATTGTATGAGTGACAACTTTTGGATCAAAAGTCTTCAAGTCAACATAGGACCATGTTATTATGTCCTTGTAGTTTATCAACAAGTTTTTGGATTTTTTATCTTCAATGCTTGTACATGTTATAATATTGATTAACTAAGGTTGATATTGAGGTTCAATATCAACTACCTTGTAATCCTTCCCACTTGTTTTAGGAATCCTAGTGTTCTTAGCTAGTTTATCCTGATCAAAAAACCTCTCCAAAGCAATCATGCCTTTTGGGATTTTGTTGTCATTCTATTGATTGAATTTATTACCAAATCTACCATCCTCTTTAAGATTACTTTCATTGGCCTCATCTATGAAATGGGCCTCAAATAATCCTAATTTGGTCATAAAATATAGGATTTGTTGGTCATCACTAAAAACTTACAGATGGTTTATGTTATCTAAGATAGTAGGGTAAGGAACCAACTCAATGCTAAAGTTATGAGAGTCAAGGTTTGGCATAAGGTTGGTTGTATCTGAGTCAAGATAATCATCAATCTTATTTTCTTCCCTAGAGATGGAAACAATGTTGAATGCATCAAAGGATTCTAGTAAATCCTAGACTCTAAATTTGTATCTCTTGAGATATGACAATTTACATTGATATTTGATCCTCAATTGATTGACTAAAAGTTATGAGTCACCATGAACCAAGAGTTCCTTAACCTTATGCCTAATGTAAAATTACAATCCTAGAATCAAAGCTTCATACTCTAAAATATTATTGGTATAAGGAAATTGAAGTTTATAAGTAGATTTCAATTTTTTTCCAATAGGATTGGTAAGAACAACTCCTCTAGATCTAGACTTATACCTAGCACCATAAAAATGTAATTTCCAAATTCTGGGTAAGGCATGAGAAGTCTTAGGACTGCATACCTTAGATGTATCAAGAGTATACACTCCTAATTTGGAATCCATCATGTTGATATCATCAAAGTCTAGCATGTTAACCCTTTCATTCAAAAAATTATATTCTATGATCATGTGCTTTATTTGAGGCTCTCTTTCCACTCTAATCTAATTTGGGACTCCTCTACATGGTAGCCAAAAATGTGAATAGTCAATGGACATATATCCATTTATGGATTTTTTCCATTCCCTATTTAATAACCCATAAGCATTAGGAATGTTTACCACCTATATGTCAATAAATTGTTGAACCCTAGGCTCAAAGGTAAGTTGCATATGAGCATTTGATACTTCCCCAATTAAACTTATCTAACTAAGTGATAACTCTATCAGATTTGATAGTGATAACTCTATTAGATTTGATAGGAGACAAGCTAAGTTGTTTAAAAATACCTACTAGCATAATTTTTGTAGATGCATTATAATCTAACAAATAGTTAGGTAAATCCTTGCCAAACATTCTGACAATAAGTAAGAAAGGTGGGGATTATGTCTTAGCATTGTATATAGAAATTTTGGCATTGTCAATATTTGGTGGCCTACCAAGATTTTTAGATAATGACTCCAATAATAGGTCCCTTTACTTAGTGATTTATATCAGCTCATGCATTGTAATGTTATCCTTTATTTTCTTCATGTCCTCCACAATATTGTACCCAATTTAGTTAGAAGAATTAAATGCATCAATACTATTTTTATAAGTATTTCTCTTTGGATGATATAGGTTATTATCTAAAGTATCATTCTAAGGAGTGTCAAAGTTGTTTGGAGGTGTTGAAGTAGTCAAGGGTTACTTCTACTTTATGTTCTTTAGAGGGTATGTCTTCCTTAGGAGCTGATAGAAAGCATGAACTTCTTCAGGAACATCATCAAGTTCATTATCATCTTGTAAATGGAAGTCAAATATCTCCACCATGAAGGATTGGTTAGTAGATTTAGATCCTAATGTACCTGAAACATTATCTTCATTAGGAACCACTTTAAATGTATCCAAATTTTCTTAAAAGGATTCAAAATATTTATAGAATTCAATGTAGTCTATCTCACCATGCCTAGAAGTACAATGTACTCTATAATAATCAGGAAAAATAATATCAATAAGATTTATATCCATTATTTTCTTATCATTAGATGATTCATTTTTCTTATTGTTGTGAAAAATATCATTCTACAATTTATTATTGGGTCTATTAAATATTTGAAATGAGAAGTTCCTACCTGAGCTTTCTCCTATATGGCTAACTTATTTTTACAACTGAAGGAAATTAGTGCTAAGATTTTGGCCCATCTTTAAGATAGATTCATTCTCACTGTTAGGATTTTTTGAAATATGAACCTAATTATTATTAGCACCACTAGTTAGTACTAAAGATTTTTTATCATTTGGATTAAATCCAATTGTAGTATGGTTAAAAAATCCTAAGTTCTAATTAGGATAATCATGGATCAATGGTAATTGGTTAAAATTTGGAATCTAATTTAGAGTTGGCATATTCTAATTGTTATTAGGAAAGAGATTCAAGGTGGGCATATATGGGCTGACATTTGGAATTGAGTAAGCCATCTGACCTTGGGGCTTCATTTGATCATTGATGATCACTACTTCAGAATAGGCTAAGGCTAGAGTATTCATATGTTATGCCTTTATAAACACAAAGGTGATGTGATCTGAGGCATCCTTATAGATATCTAGAGCCAAAGCATCATCAGCTTATAGGGATCTATGGTCTAGCTATATATATATTTTAGAACCTAGCTTAAATTCACTTATAGGCATATTTTCATCCCTTTTGATCATGGTTAATTATTAGTATAAGATATAAGGACTAATAATTTTGCCAAATTGGTCAATGAAAACATTATTAAAGTGGTCCTAACTATTATATAATTTTTAGGTAAATTTAAAAACCGTTCATATGCATCATATTTAAAAGTAAAAGGAAATATTCTATAGGCTACATCTTCATGATCTACATTTAAAAATATTTATATAGATGAAGGTCATGTACCATACCTACCACATTGATAGAAGAGATACCTAGCCAAGCCATAACCTAATTAGGGTTGAATACATGAGCAGCCTAAACTAGTAAAGTTGGCAGAGACTTTGAAAGCCTACGCTTAAATTTATCCCACCTAACTCTTCCATGGACTTCCAACTCAAGTAGAGATTCCTTAGTCTTTGAACATGACCTTGTTTTGATTCATGGTAGTTCGAGCTTGAGAATTTTGAATCTTGTTTGAAATATGATGTGTCAAATCAATCTCTATAAAAAAAATGATTAGACTTGCACATTAAGCAAATTTTTCAAAGGTTCATATAAATAACAATAAAGCACAACAATATTTAACTAAAATATCTCAAAAAGTTTTCAAATATGTAACTAATATCAACCTTTACATGTTTTAAGTTCAAATGAACTAAATTGAGCAAAGAATGTAAGGATCTTTAATCAAAATAGCTATTACTAACCTAAAATATATTGGTTTCACAATTCTAAAGCTATCTTTACCACTGTTCAATTTATGTCTTCAAAGAAGGTTAATCTTTGTCTAAATAAGCACAAATACTGGTCTAAAACCATTAATATCACCAACCTTTACACTATTGTGCTAAAATTAACACAAATATGTAAGGATTAAAGTTATCTTTAAATAGACTTCACAAAGACTGACAAAGATACTAAAAATCTACAAAGAAGGCCCTTCTTTGAGCATGATTGAAGCTCCTCTTGTTGATGCCTCTAAGTGTATCAAAGATGATCTTTGTGTTTATATAACACTTCTCATTTTAGAATTCAAATAATTTAGAGCATGAGTAGCAAGTTGTGGTAATCTGGTTACCTTTGATGAAATAGAAGCAAAGTAAGCAAACTATTCCATAATATTTATATTAGTTGGTGGTTGGGAGCCACCTTGGCCTATATATTTGTAAATAAGAAGATTATATATGATAATTAATTTTAATTATATTTAAATTAAATCTAAGACTAATCTATATGAATATTTATAATGAAAACTATGCTAAAATGATTTGGTTAAAAAAGAAGTAAAAAAATAGTGTAAAGTAGAGAAGAAAAGTGATGTTGATATTCATCTTAGATATCATGACAAATTTCAAGTGTTTCTTAGGCATGAAATTAAAAATATTATATGAATTAAAACATCTTAAGCCCAAATCATAACATATATCAAGCAAACTTCTAAGGAAGATAAGAAATAATGTAAATAAGAACCATGTTTACTTTAAAGATTTAATCCTTTAATCAGATAGATGATGCACATATAAAAATTCAAATAAAATAAAAAGAATCAAACTAAGGAAACTTCAATTAACCTATCATATACACAATTTAACAATTTTTCATTCAAAAGCTACGTGCCAAGAATTCAAAAGAACTATTCAAATCTAAGATTCAAAACAAGCAATTGAGATAGAAACCATATAGAAAATGATGCAAACAAATTTTGACAATATTTTTATAATTCTTTTCTAGCATTAATAGCTCAAAATTATACATGTTTTGGCTCAAAAATCACTCCTTTTTACAATAGACAATACTCCTTTTATAGAAAACAAGGAAGTATGTCGGTTAGTTGCATTAACTTACAAGTGTACAAATGTAAAGGACAACTATCCTTTCTATAAAGTTTTTAGAATACACTAGACTTTCCAAAATGAACTAAATTATAGGAAAATGTGATAACAAAATACACATGCCTTTACAAAATAATATCCCATTTAAAAATTTTACATTGATTCAATAAAAGAGAATACTACTAAATAACTGGTAGACCCTATGCTGATGAAATCCCTTGGTTTTGCTAAAGTAGCCTTACTACCCTTTGATGTTTCTCATCAACAAGTCTCAAATTAACTATAGGTTCAAGTTATATTTCATCCTCTTGCTCAGTTAAGTCTTAAAGGTCCCTTTTATTTCTCTCCAAGGCTTCTTTAATGCTCCTCACCTCGGTAATCTTTTCTTCTACCATTAGGATCATGTCCATGACCCTGCTATTGTCAGACCCATACATATCTTGGCTCTTGCTTACATGACCAAAGTGGTATTATGCTTGAATTAATCATTTTTAATGATTCCCATGGAGCTAAGTGTTGTAGGTTTAGTAAACATGGTCTTAAGGAACTGTTTTATCCTATCTAGTAACTTTTTATCATCCTTAATGAGTCTTTTCAAGATCTTTAAACACATGATCAATTGATTAATTCTATCTATAATTAGTCCCATGACTATGTTGAGATGGGTTAGAATGATGGTCTTGAAACTTGGGATTTTATCCCTTATCAATATGTTAATTAAATCTTTCATCTTATCTTTTGAACATTGCCATTGAGTAATTAAACCCTTGGTTACGGCATCTTGTTGACCTAATACACCTTATCTTGCATTTTTTATCTTCAAGTAATTGAACATGTCATAAAAGGATGCCTCAAAAAAATCTATCATATTATCTATGATAGATAAAATAGCTTGCCTCTCTAGATTTTCTCTTTGCTTCTTTAGGTTCTCTATTTGTTATTTCATGCCCTTGATGCCAATATACAGTTAGGATGATTGAGATTGGGATAATCCAAGTATATATTCTTTAAATATTGGGTCTTAACCTATATTTTGACCTCCTATTTTAGTTAAACCAATAAATGGTTCCACCCTCTAAAAAATTAACTCTTTACCAACAAACTTGGCTCTCTTTTTGGTCACCCTCTCCAAACTTGTAGTTTTCTAGACTGAATTAGACTTCAACTGATGATTGAGTTATTTGAGGAGGCTATATATTCTCTATTTGGGTTCCACTTGACTCTTGAGGACCAATAATCTATGTGTAACTTAACTCCCTAATGGTAATCAACCATCTTTATTTCTCCTCTTTCATTAGGGAAATTAATCCATGGCTTAAGCTCATCATTAAAAGTTATGTTGACTGACTTGGTCATGGCCCAAGAGTGTTCCAAAGTATGAATATTTTTCAACTTATTTTAGATGAACCATTTAGGGATGATTGGTCCTTATAGAAAATTATCTTCACTAAAGATATTGACCTCACTCAAAGGATGAGTAAAGGTCAGTCTAGTCCTCTTGGGTCCTATTAGAACTAGTGCAAGCTTAGCCTTTCTCTTTTATGGGGGAACAACTAGAACTAGACTCAAAGATAATTCCTTCCACTTTTTTTTCTCCACCTCTTTATATTTTGGTTGGGGTTCTTCCACCTACATTTACTCTTCATTTTATTGATAAGAAGTGGACAACATCTACAATACATCTTCCACTATCTCACTTGGGTCCAATGCCACCACATCAATGTACTCAATTGGAGATATTGGTTCATTGGGGTGGACTAAAGATGATGTCCCCTCCCTATGTCTCCTTTCTTTAGGCCTTTATTTATATTATACTTTAGGCATTGGTAATTTTTCTTGTGATTATGGCTATATGGGGGGAGGTATAGAGGATTGACCTCTTAAAAAGTGGTATTGCCTTAAAACAAGTTTCCAAATGTCATCACTTCCTTTTTGGTCCCTCATCAATCTAGCTTCTAAGTTGATGTCACATTATTTCAACCTTGCTAATACCACTATGAGGGATAAATCTTTGGTTTATATTGAGTCAAAGACTCCTAACCAATGTTCATAGGTCAAATTTATTTTTTTAGACTTCAAATGTTTTTGAACTCTATCATTTGGGTCCCATTATCTTAATTCATCATGTTGTAACTTGAATGATTCTCTATGCCAGGCAACATCTTATATGTTTTCCAAATTTTAGAAGACAACTCTACCAATAGCCAAGGGTGGAGTATGTAGTAGTCTTTTCCTTTTGCCTCTATAAACACCATCAATATCATTACATATTTAGAATGCAACTACTTGCTCAACCAATTTTTTTGGAACATGAACTGGTAGTCTGAGTGGAGTGCATTGTGTTCCCTCAATCTTGATGATTGTGTAGTCTAGATAAAACCACATGTCCCCAATGGACTCAATGAAATTATTTTCCAATTGTATAATTATTGGAATTGGGTTTACTATTATAGACTCAATTAAGGTAGGATAGATGCAATCATAAATATAATGAATATGGTCCCTATACTTGAAGATATATAAATTTTAATAGAATTGAGACACTACTTGTGTATTTTTAGGTGACCATCTCGTAAAGTTAGGGATCTCAATTGTGGAAAGTAGGGCATCTAGGAGATAAGACATCATATAGAATTTTTTCCTGGACCCTTTTTTGATTATGGAGATATACCTAAATAAACATGTGTTGATAACTTCACCAATGGGAGGGGTGATCTCCTTCTCAATCATTAAGTATACTAGGGGTAAAAAAAATTTATCAACATAAGTGGTAGTGGGGTTTCCACACAACCTATTCATCAAGGTCATTATCATCCTCATTCCAGGTCAGAATTGGTTGATGGGAATGTTTTCACTAAATTTAGAAATCACATGGCTTCTAAAATAAAACCATGGGCCAAGATGGTTTTGAGGTCATTTTTATTATCCCATTCAACAAGTGTGGGTACATCTACTTGGGTATTAGGTAAATTATAATAGTTTTCAAAATCAATGGGAGACACATAATCAATGTATTTATGAGTATGTTCTTTGATCAACATACCCTTTTCCATTTTACATTCTTTAAAAATAGGGAGGACATATATATGTCTAGTTCCTTTAGTTTTTTTGTTTCATGGTGAAGGCTCATCATCTATTTTTTAACCAGGTCCTAATACTTTGTCTTGAAGGATGAAATCTTTTTTTCCTCTTTTGTTATGGGTTGTAATTACTCAATTTCCCAAAAGATCTTGGACCAATTACTATCTCTAGTAGTCAATGCCATAATAGTAAACATTGTATCCTTAAAGACCCTTCCTTCTAAATATGTACTTAAGTAGAGATCTATGTCCTCCCTATGTTGCTTTGTGCCACCATGACTATGAGCTTTATAAGTTTCTCACTAGTGGTGTACAAATTGCCTCTAGATTTTTCTACACTTTCTTAGATGACAATTGAGCTCTCTAATTCAACTATGGTCAATTTGAGATCAAATTTGGGATTTATAGATACTAAGGTTTCTATAAAATTCTTTTTCAGGCTTTAATTGTGATGCTTTTTGGACTTAAGTGAATTTGGTGCCTTGAATTTGATTTAGACCTCTATCTTTATACCTTTGCTTTTTCACAACCATAAAATCTTTGGTTTTGTGGTTTTTTTCTTAGGTGGCATCTATGTGGCATTCAATTAGAACTCTCACAAAATTTTATTCATTAATGTTCAAAAACTAACCATTGTCCTTTAAAAATCCTACTTGATCTCACTCTATTGGATCACCCTACACAGATCAACACAAGTTGTTGATCTTGATACTATGAGTTACACACCATTGGTCATTATTTATACTAGGATCCATAATTATGCCACTTGGTAATTATATGGGGCTCCCTAAGATCTACACTTTGTCAGTTGCATCTATTGGTGTGTGTTCACCACATGGAAATCTTGTAGGCTCTTATAGGTTATATTGAAGTCCTCAGACATCTTGCTCTATTCGATCATGTTTTTTGATTACATGTGGGCCATAGATCCTGCAAAGGTACATGATGTTTAAGTTAGCATCTATACATATAATAACTTAGGTTAAATAATTTAGATTATGGTTTATTTCATATTAATAAACATGATATAAACATTAGGCTAAATTATTTAAGCTAAGACTAGATCATGATAAAAGGGTAACTTTAATAATAAAAGGATTGAGTAAAATGTTTTTTAAGCCTAAGGTTTTACCATGTTAATAAATATGATAAAATTTTAGCGTAAAAAGTTCTAAGCTAAATTTTTAATAAAAAGACCTTGTATTTGTTGGGTTAAGTCAATAGTCCAGACCCAAATAAGATCATGGGACATATGGGGACCAAGCACAATATTTTAGACCAAAGTTTAGTCAAAAGTTTAAAAACATGACCACACTTTAGGGACAAAATTTGATGTAGGCTCATGGTTTTTATAATCAATCCCATGTAAATTTGAACTTGGTCTAATGATAGGTTAAAAGCTAAAAAATGATTAGTTTTGACATTGAATTATAGAACCCTGAGCATGTTTTATTCTCCAAATGAGACTCCATTGATAATGAAACACAAATAAAAACCATGTTCATTCATCCAAATGAGATTGGTTCCTGAGATTAAATTTTATGGTCTCACGGACATCAATGATAGCCTCAAAAATGTCAATTGATGGTTTAAAAATGTCAAATTTAATCTCATATAATTATTCATAGGGGTTTAAATTTGACAGTCTCATAGATGTCAATGATGGCCTCATAGACATTAATTGATGGTCATGAAAACATCCATTTTTAGTTTGCATAATTAATCATAAGGACTAAAATTTGATGGCCTCATGAACATTAATGATAGCCTCATGGATGTCAATTGACTAGTGTGAGAATGTCAAATTTAAGTCTCATGAACATTAGGTAACATAAGAACTTTGAATTGATGCACATCATCCAATTATCTTTCATGAGTAAATGTGAACCATCAATCATGATCTGAGTAGATAGCCATGATTGGTCTTTGGCATTTCAACATTGTGTTCACTCCATTAGATTAATGTTATATGAGTAGCCATGGATCATTGATTACAATCTATGTGATCTATTAATATTGTCTCCATGGATTAAAGTATGTGATTCATTGAGTCCACCTTGCTCTATTTGATCAATGTTTTATGAGCAGTCATGGGTCATCGATCCTGTAAAGAATCCACAACTTAAATTAGGGATTAGAAACCTATAAGACTTAGATTATAATATTAAGACTAAGGTCCCATTTATGTTAATAAACATGAATGGGGCCTTAGGACTAAAACATTAGGATAGGTTGTAACAAGAGGGACCATGGTAATAGCAAAGGTCAAACCAAACTAAGAACATAATAAAATGACTTTCCAAACATTAAAGTTAGCCCATACACAAATAAAAGGGAACAAAGGGGAAATATATAAAGGGGATCAAGAAAATACTTTTTAGGCTATGTTTTGGTCATGTTGAAAAACATGACTAAGTTATGGTATAAAAATTAAGCTCAAGTCCATAGCATTTTTAAATATCTTACAACAATCTTATTCCCACCAATTTTGAATTTGGTCCAAAAACTTATGCCAAGGTTTTTGAAGGACTTGTATGAGCTTCAAACATAGATTGGAGTTGGATTCATGTATACCAAAGGCTAGTAAAAGCCTTAATATGGATTGAATTACAAAATCCTAGCATAATATATTCAAAAAGAGCTCCATTATACCTATAACTTGAAACATGAAGATCAAGGTTAGTAATATTAGGCAAAGTTGAATTAGAATCATGAACAAAAGACCAACTAGAACATGGTGTGGATGATCCTCAAATATGAATAATGTACAAACATATTAATGACACTTTGATCAAGTGAATTTTTAGTCTTAAGGTACAAATTTCACAATTTAACACATGGGTCCCCAATTTTTAGAAATAGCAGATATGTTGACCTCAACAACTCCAATGCATCACTTCTTCATGGAATTACATCAAAAACCACCTTTTCATATTACCTTGGTTTTGAACTATTCTTATTCATTAAGCCTACTATAAACTTACCAACTTGAAACACCAAATTTACACACCTTAAGCCTGGAAACTATCCATAAACCTTCATGTACATAAACTACATGTCTCAAGCTTCATCCTCCATCCATTTGCATACTTTGATTTGGTCAACTCTAATTGATATAGTAAATCTTTGAGAATTTATCACTTTCTTATAGGGTTTACTCACACAATTTAAAACTCAATCACACCTAGAGGTGCTTGGGAGAGTTTATTCAACCTCCAATTACTTATCTAGAAATATCAATCCATCGTATACACTCTAGAGAAAAATTTCCAACATCAAGTCTTAATTGGGGTTATAAGAGGGTTTAAACACACTTTCACTATTAACAATTGTTCATAAATAATAACCCATCAATCCAAAAACTAATTCCTATAATTTTGAGCTAGGACCCTTTCCAATCTACTATGAATATCTTAGGTTCCCATGTAGAGGTTGGATGAGATAATGAGCACAAGAAAAACCTTCTCTGGTAGAGAACCCTTCATTTTGTGCCCTCAAGAGACCTTAGAACATATTTTCATGCCTTATTGTTCAAAATTTAACCTTAAAATGAATTAATAATATTAAAACAACTTGATTCACCTTTGTCAATGCTCACCTACTCTCACTTACCTTAAAAATTGATCCTGATACCGTATTATGCCATCATCTTTCTCTACATCATGGTCTCCATACTACATTAGACCTAGAAACACACATTCATGCCACTATCAATGCATTATAAAACTCCTACACATGATCAATCAACATCATACAACTATGCATGCCTCTGTGCATCCATATTACTAAGTCACCATAATCATACCTTCTCACAAGGATTTTACATGCCATGACTAGGCTTCTTAAGCACTTGAAACTTGAAAAATGACCTTGAAGCACTTATAAAAGTATCTACACTTTTATTTAAATGATCACATAATTCAAAACAATCTCTCACAATCTTATTCTCACTTTCTTCGCCAAACTTCACTATGCACACCTTCTCATAGGGTCTAGACTAGGCTTCTCAAGAAACCTTATATTCAATAACTAGTACTAAAAAATGATTACCTTAATGATATAAAATAGAAAAAAATCTTTATAAAACACTCTCACACCATCAAAAAAAAATATTTCATGCTACATCCTTCACATTCCTTGATAATAGATCATGATATCTCATCAAGCTAGGCAGGCTCTAAGACTAGTCTAGTGTCAAACTTGGATTGAAGGTCTTACCCCTATATGCTCACATTAAAACTCTCTTTGATGTCTCTACATATTTTTCACATTCCTTACATTATCCTCAAATAATTTCATACTTCTACACATACCTTTGCACATACATCTTCATGCTCACCATGCACATGCCTCTTTATGACATGACTATGCTTGTTATGCATTATACCTCCTATGATTGACCTGTAACAATGATCTAAGATATTATTTTTCTTCAAATTTTATTTCAAGAAATACCTAGTCACATCACATATTGTCAATATGTACTTGATCACCTTCTCACATTTCACACTGCCAACAACACTCTTTTCTATCATGACCACACACTTCTCTCTCATGGTAACTCTCATGGAAACACTCTTTCTTTCATGAATAAACTCACCCATGAAAACTCTTCCATGAACCTAATCACTACCAACTAAACTAACCTACTTTTCATCAACCACATTCACCATGACTAGACTCTCATAACAACAACACTCACCATGTGGGCATAAGAAATCATCATACACATACCTCAAAGCTTACTTGACCATGTACCTTTATAATAACCTTTGACATCAATTACAAAGCTCAAAAATTAATGACAATGCTCAACAATCTCCCTCTTTTTCATTGATGGTAAACACACACATAAAACTATGGGAACCACTCTTGATGGTAACCATCTCCCAAATATGGCTCTTGCATTTTCTCTTCCATTTTGAGCTTTTTTTTCCTTTGACATTAATTAAAAAGGGTCATATACTTTAAATATTATCTAACCACTCATTCTCCCTCTTTGGCAACTAATCTCAAAAAATACAAAAGAACTCAAAGCTACCAAACTCCCCATTATATCAATCACAGTCTTCAAATGAACTCTGAACCTCAAGATTAATTACCAAACTGCCAAAATCTTGATATCAATTGAAAAAATAACAAATCCCCCTTTGTCTTCATAACTTGAGCTCACCAAATGAATCAACATAATTCTCAAACCATCTAAAACACAAGTCATGCTCAACTATCAACTGTTATAAACATAGAACAACTTTGCTTACCTCTTTTATTCTTGTTAACAACTACACTTGGAGTTTATGAACAACCTAAATAACTGCCTCTCAAACCAACCATCCACCATGATTCTGATAACTAAAGAGTGTCTCCATGAAGCCTAATGGTGTCACCCTTCTCCATAGGGACCTAAAACAACACAAAAATAGGAGATTCCTAGATCTCCATGCTCTCACAAGATTGAATATCCTTCAAGATCCTTTTAAGATTGATTGACACCTTAGGCTTGACCTCTTCATCAACTATTTGATCAATAATATGAGCTAGTAATAGATATTCTTGACTTTATTTCACATCTAAGGTATGCTCTACCATAAAAAATAGTCCACTTGGGCTTGTAGACTGATCATAACTCACCTTTACTATCTCTGGTTTCCACACATTCATTTTCCTTCTCTCTTGTACAATAGGGGATTCAATCCTCTTATTTTGAATTGATGGCCTTATAAATCTATTAGGAAAAAAATATTGAAATGTGTCCCACATTATGATAACTATAGAAAACAATCTCATTCATATCTCTTTACTGATGATACATTTCATAATCCCATGCATATTTATTTTTAGAGGGTCTTCTACACTCTCTTGCTTATGACTAAATTGATTTAATGAAAAAAAATAACCATTAACTAAATTATCATACCTCATAGCATTAGGCTATCTAATTAGTCTCTTCATGTTGATTGTCTTATCTTCATTAGCCTTCTCCTTGACTTAGTCTACCTCCTTTTGGTCTTATTTGAAACCAAGACCTAACTTATCACTTGAAGACTTGTTACTACTCAAGATGTTATCTAGATCATCATTACTTTTTTAAAAATTCATAAAAGTCTTCAAATTTCTATATGCTTAATCCAATTCAAATTTCAAGGATTAAATTTTAGTTCCATACCTAGTGTATTCTTCCTCTTTAGCTTTTAGGCTTGTTGTCATAATATCCATCTAGGTTTCTACTTGTTGGATGATCTATTGGGTTTTTTATTTACATTAGTGCTAAAGCCTCTTCCTAATAGGCTAGTGTGTTGTCCCTATCATGTGAGGGATGAGTCTCACATGCTCACCTAAAGCACACAGTGAAATACGCATTCCTAAAGACTTTGAAACATGATGTGTTTACTCATTTTTTATTAAGAAAATATCCTACTATTATTTATTAACAAATTATACTACTATCAGTAGCTAAATATAAAATAAGAAAGGAACTCATGACTTTATTTTATTAACACATTTCAATATTCAACACAATTCACAGTCCATTGCTCAAAGTACCATATGATAAACATTGATTTATCATTAAGTGTTTATGGATTACAAGACAAAATGCTCTATATTCCTTCAAAGGATCACCCCTAAGTCCCCTCATGAATGCTTAAAATAGGGGATTTTATTTTTGTTTTTCCCTATCTAAGTGTCAAGTTACCAGCTCAAAATAGACATATGGTACATAGACTCTCAATAGGCTAAGAGTCATGACTCTTATAATTAATTGTTCTTATAGAATCAGGCCTCTGTGCCCCTAGATGCTTACTCTATGTAATGTATTCATGTCAAAGTGTTTCATTCCTTATGGTTTTGTATAAGGCCTCCAATCTATGGGGTCAAAGTATCCTACTTGATTTATTCTAATTACTCTTATATTCTTCATGCTCCACTTCCCTTATGCTCCCCTAGTCTTTCACTTCTTATTCTATATCCTCTATTTTTGGGTTCTTCATACCACATTCTCTTGATTGGGTCTTCTCACATTGGATCTTCCATGTCATTGTCCTTCTACATCCTTCAATTCCCATATTTTTAATCTCATGCCATGGTCCTCTTGTGCCATGGTTCTTCTACATGATGCTGATACTTTCATGAAAATAGATAATGGTCCCTCTACATTACTCACCAAAATTAGAATAAATACTTGGTCAAAATTGAGGGGCCAACATCACCCCACACTAAGTTTTTAGTCCATCCTAGACTAAGTTGTATTGGCATCCTTAAGGAACTCAAGCCCTTTCTACTCAAGTTTTTTCCTCATCTCATGCCAATGGGATAAGGTGTTGAGAACTTTAGTAGTTATTTTCTCAATGGCCTCCTTTACTACTTTCAACTCCTTGAGCTAGATTTGGGTCTCAGTCTTCTTCATCTGTTCTTCCAAGGCTATGCTAGATTACTTTTGGATGTTTTCTAATTCAAAGACCTCCTTGTCAACCTATCCGTAGAGTGTGGTAAATATAGAATTTATTTATTAATGATGGTTATTAATAACATCTTCCATCATTTCCACATCTTTGAGTGCCTTCATGCACTTGATGTAGTCTTTTATTAATAGATCTACATTAGATTAATTCTACCTCAAGACCTCCTCATCATTGAGTTGGGCCTCTATTATTTTATTTGGGCATGCCATATGTGTAAAAATGCCATCCAAAATTGGGATAACCTCCCTGAATCTTTCTAAATTATTGTAGTGCATATCTATTATAGTGGTAAACTAATCCAAAAGTTCTTAGGACTCATCTCTAGGTGTGGGTGCTCCTTATTCTTTTTTAGCAAAAGCTCAACCAATATTTCTAATTTTCTCAAGGCATCCCCATCCAATGGTATGCCATCTGTCAGTGTTGGATCTTCCTTAAAAAAATTTCAAAGGTTTAATACCCTTACCTTAACCTCGATGGTCTCTTGAATTTATTGCTTCAAGGAGGCCACTTCCTCAGTTAGCACCTTCTTTTTAGCATACACTTTATTATACATTTCCACCACCTTACCATGTTTCTTTATGGTTGTGCATGCAACTAAATCTAACAAAATATTTTGGTACATCACTTCCATGGCAAGTTTCAAAAATATGTCACTTTTAATTATTAGGGAGAATTGTTGTGCATCAAATTTCATGAGGTTTGATAGTCATGGGGTGTGTAGGCTAGAAAAATATAATCCAACATAATTTCAAATTGAGTTTCTTCATTATACATCTCCAAAAAGAAGGATAATTACTTCCTTGTTTCTTAGGTCATGTCATTAGGGTGTAAATGCTTCTACAGATAGAGTTTTTATTCATCTACACCAAACTAGTATCGTTCACATAAATTAGATGGAACTCTTTATTCTAGTTCCCCCTTAATTGGCCCCTTCCCCTTTTCTAGTTCTCACTCAAGTTCTTGATGGCTTTCGATAGCCATCCCATCCATTCTAATCCCTCTAGTATTAACTTGATCAATAGTTGGGACCTTTTTCATAGGATATGGAGTCTTCTCTGGATCAAATTCCAAATTATGTATATGTTCCTAGAAGGGTCATTTTGGGGTGCTTATCTTGGAGGGTGATTAAGTGTTGACCTGGTGGTAGTCCTTGGAGAAGGTGGAGGTGAAGGTGGTCATGGTGGTGGAGAAGGTAGGAGAGTTGGATGAGAAGATGGTTGAGGTGGAGAAAATAGTGTAGGTGAGTGGGAAGGAGTATTATGAGGTGAAGGTAATGCAGGTGGTGAACTATGAGATGGAGATGGAGATGATGATGGTGAAGATAAAGGACAAGGTGAAGGTGAAGTATGATGTGGTGGTTATGGCAATGAATGATGTTGAATTAGTTTAGAGGGTTGCACCTCTACTATCCTCTGCCACATTTTGGGGCCCTACTACCCACTTGTGTTAATGCTTGGCTTAGTTGACTTCTTTTTTAGTAGTACCTGGGGAATCCTCTCCTTGAGTTCCCCATCTTGAGGGTGTTGGTTGGGGCATAATATATAAAATATTTTGTGTACTTTTCCCTTAACTAGGATATTCTTGATCTTACTATTGGTCATGCTTATTTCTCCCCTCCTTATATAAGCCTTTTTGTCAAGATATACAAACATCTTTCAGAGGGTGTGGTACTCTAAATCGATATATTCTACTTATATATTGATTAATTGTGCATCATAGATTCTATTTATGGAATCGATGAAGTAACATACATAAAAGGCATATGGAAGCTTAAGTGATGCTGAGATCTCCCCTAAAGGATTCATCTAAATACATGCCAGGGAGAAGTGTTACTTCATGACAAATCATGCTTGATATTTTGTTAGGGAGGGTAAATCTTTGGGAATGTACCATTCATTCTCAAAATCTGCCTTCATTCCATCAAACAAGTATCTCATCTTTAATTTATATGTTGGAGTGATGTGATGATAGTAGGGGAAGGATTTATAGCACTCAATGGGGGACTTGTGAGTGGGGGACACACCCACTTCAAAGATCCTAAATTGTAGTTAGGTATGCGGATTTCATCAAAAACCAAAAATAATAAGATTTTCCCTCAAGGAAACCTAAACTTAGGCATTATATGCACCTCCCCCCCACTTCAAATATCTTGAACTATAGTTAGGCATGTTGATTTCATCAAAAACCAACAACAATAAGATTACCCCCCAAGGAAACCTAAACTTAGGCATTCTATACACCTCTACATCTTCAGCTATCTTTTGGGTAAAGTAAAATGCCTAGTTGTACTATATTCCTGGCACTATCTAGTTTTCTATGTGAAGGTGGGCCATATCCACCTCCTTCCATCGATTGGTCCCTCTAACCTTAGTGGAAATGATCTATGTTGTGACTCTTAAGGAAAGATCATATAGGTTTCTGATGTGCATTACATGTCCCTAATTTTGATACATAAGTATGGTAGTGATCTATTGGATTTCCTCCATATCCACCAAGTCATCCAATATATTGACCCTTGAGCACTGGAGTCATGTGACCTTACTTACCCTCTTTGTGCTAATATTCATGTTGTGCCCTGTGAAGTGTATGTAATCTTTATGAATGCGTGAGAGGAGAAACTGAACTACCTTAGTAGGCTTTCCAAAATATGGTAGTTTGAAGAGTTGAAAATCCTAGCTTTTTTTAGCTAGTTCTTGATGGTCAAGTCATAAACCACTTGGTTTTATGTGTTGGTGGTCTAGACTTGATAATCATTTTGCAACTACACATCATTTCTCAATTGGTTGTGGTTGTAGTAAAATACGGTTGTAATTACCACCTTAGAGACCCATTTTTCCATGTGCAAGACTGATTTAGGGTATTACATCTCTTCTATGTAAATGGTTTGAGGGGGAGATGGTGGGGTAGTCTGTGATGAGGAGGAATGCGCCTGATTTCCCTTTTTCACCATTTTTATCTTCTTTCACACTCCCAATCTAAAATTTCATGTAATATTCTTGTATTAGTGTCTCATCAAGGTCTTCCAAAAGATCCTCTCTTATAGGGAACCATGCTTCTCCACTCACCTCTCTCTTCTGGTATGGTTGACAATTTTTTAAGTCTTTTTTCCCTTTTTCTTCAACTGCATTACCCTCCATGGTGCTCAAAGGTTAACCCTCAATTATCCCACATTCCCAAATGAATTTATGGTGGCATTCAATCTTGCCTCAACTCTCAATATTCACACTTAAACAATGGTAAAAATTTCAACCTATAATTTTTACAAAGAATGACCTCAACCCACTTCTACATGCATTTGCACTTAACAACCTTACTCCTTCACTTGGAAATCCTCTTCTCATCTTTGTTTATTTATAAATCACTCTATTCTATAATGAAATTGACTTCATCTCTATTTGTTTGGTTCATTAAGAACTTGAATATTATAGTAAGGTAAAGTGTAGAATGGCTTCAACTTGGTTATTTATAGGTCCTCTAGCCTTTTTACCTCATTAGTTTCATTCCTACTTCATCATTTCTAGTCATAAATGTGTATCTTCTAATGGTATTTGTACTTTATATAGTGCATCAAGCCATTATTGTTATAAAAACATATCCCATCATTCCACTCACACACTTATTATTATGGATGCGCTTGTCACATGTATGGTCTATTCCTTCTTGTGCCTTTCTTGGAAGTGGGTAACAACTATCCCATTTTTTTGGAGTAGTGAAAACCAACTGTCACATAAATGGTGAGAATATATTATATGAAATGACTTATGCTCCCCTAATCACTTGTACACCATGTATGACTCTTGTACCCTTTAACCTTGCACACCCACATGTTACGTCTTGTATTCTTAAGCATAATATCTTACCTCCATAAAAAGGGTTCATGGTCCTCCATAAAAATAACTAGACTAAAAATTTCAAAAAAGAGTCATGCGTCTCAAGGGTAGTGTTTTTTATTGAAATTATAAAATCATAATATAATGGCCTTAAGCCTTATTTATAAATTAAAAAAAACTTAAATAGAATCATTATATGGTTGAAGCTAACTCCCATTATAGTGTCTTGGGAGGAATTGACCATCTATTCACTTTAGTTAGCATGCTTCGATAGGTCAAATACTCTGAATTATGAATGGTCTATCCCACTGAATATGGAGCTTCATAGGGTGATGCATGAAATTAGAGTCATAGATTAGAATTTGTATTCCTAGGGTGAAGTTTTTGTTCTTTAGATGGTGATCATGCCATGCTTTTTTTTTTCATTTCTCAACATCTTGATTCTAGTGGGCAAAGAACTGAACCTCATCAAGTTTTGTGAGTTCATCAAGCTAAGATTTAAAATATCCATCATCATCAGGGTTTCCTATATGCTTTATCTAGAGAGATGGAACCAGAAACTTGACTGATATGATTGCTTCCTTTCCATATACTAAGTTTAATGGTGTCTTTTTGTTGAGGCATTTATGTGTGGTCTAGTATGCCCAAAGTATTATAGATACCCTATCAACCCAATCATTTCTACCAATATTGTATATTTTTGTCAAAGTGTTACTAAGGATCTTGTTGAAGGATTCAATATTCCATTGGCTTGTGGGTGGTATGGTGTTGTCTTGTGATGTGTGATCATGAATTCAGCCAATAGTATTCAAGTTATCTCATTCAGGAAGTGGGTTCTATGGTCACTGGTGAATCTTAGAGGACATCCAAAGCATGTTATAATGTTTTATAAGATGAAACACATAATAGTCACTACTATACAATCTTTGGTTGGTGTTTCCTCAACCTACCATGTTATGTAATTAGTTACTAAAATTATGTACTATGAGCCTATTCTTCATCCTACTAGTGTGATGGGCCGTACAAAGTCTATAACTCACTTTTATAATGGTTATTTAGAATAAATTGGGTGAAATGGTATGGAATATATTATATTGGGTCTTCCCATGCACTAGTAAATATCACATTGCCTTGCATATGACTTTGCATCTTTAAATAAAGTCGACCTCTAGAGTCCAGTGAGCAACATCTTACACACGGTAGCCACCCCAACATAATGTCCTCTAATAATCCTTCATGGACTTCTCATAATAACTCAAGGCATTCATGTTGCATTACATAATGGTGTAGTACCTCAACATAGTCCATCTTGTATATATACCTTGCTATTAGTTGATAAGGTACGATGCAGACCGTAAGTTGTTTCTTTTCTTGTAAAGTAAGAGAATTAGGGGCATAGATAGTATGGAATACTGTAATATCCTAAAATTATTTATGTACCCTAGTGACTTAGAAGATTTATATGTAAAGAAGGTCATCTTCTATATCATGTGAAGGTTCTTCATTTTCAAGTTAGGATAAATGATCCAATCCACAGTGTGTTTTCCTAGGTTTTACTACTATGAAAAATTACAATTCTTGGAAGAGAACTATCCAATGGAAAATTATATCATGGAGAACTATCTTGTTGATGAGATAATTTATATCCTCATGGTTAGTGTAGAATAAAAATTGTGCATCTAGAAGGTACCATCTAAATTTTTTGTAGCACGTACACCATAGAGAAGGCTTTGTGTTTAGTGGTGGTATAGTTCCTTTTAGATGATGTGAGTTTCTAGTTAGAGAAATAGATATGATGGTCCAAATTTCCCTCTCCTATTTGTGTAATATTGTGTCAAGTATTGTGCCATATGCATCAACATGGACATGAAATGGTTTTGTCCAATCCAAAAATTACAAGATAGGTGTTAAGCATGGGATATACTGAAAGGGTGGGGGGGTGAATCAATATATCATATATCTTATTACATATTTTACTTAATTCAATTCTTTAATTTTCTTAAACATTCATTCAAGATATGAATTAAAACTGAAGCAATAATATGTACCACAAAAGAGAGAGAGACACCATATTTTTACGTGGAAATGTAAAGTGGGAAAAACCACAAGGAACTATCTAAAGTATGCAAATGAAAACCAACTCAAATTACAATGTTCGCAAGTGCCAACTTGAAGGAGCACCAACCCCTTTGTTGAGAACCAACACAATAATGATTTGTGAGCACCAACCCATAGGAGCACCAACCCCTCTGTGTAGATAACATAACTATCTCTCAATGTTGCTTTCTCAACAAATGATAGAACTCTAGAATATCTCTTTATTTTCTATTCTCTTTTCTCTTCTCTTCTCTTCTCTTTCTCTTCTTAGAAACATACAAACCATGCACCCTCTTTCATATTACAAATGGCTTCTCAATCCTTTATTTATAGCTTTCCAAATGACTTTTGGTACTCACCCTTTGTGTCCCTTAAATCCTCATGGAAAATGGCACTAAATTTGCATGACCCTTCATATCTTTTCATTTGAAAACTCAGATGGTGACCCTTCATGAGAAAATTCATCCTTTCCCCTTTTGTCTTTGTCTTGGTGACCTTTCAAATTCCTTAAGATGACTCTTCATATAAAAATGCACCATACCCTCTTTTGTCTTTACCCCAGGACTCTTTTAATTCTCCATGGGCCCTATTTTGACTTTATACAAATATATATATATATATATATATATATATATATTAAATAAATATTATCACACATTAGACAAGATATGCATATTAAAAACACCATCACATGTTATGGGGCCTTTATCACCAAAAATGTTAAAAATTTAACATCAATGACAATATTTCCAACAATCTCCCCCTTTGTCATTGATGGAAACCTCAAATTAGAACTACCACATCCTAAAACCTAGATTGCACATGCCAATCTATACATACTGCCATCTAAAAAACATATAGTAGCTCCCCCTTACTGTAGAAACTTGTACCTATTTATACACCTATACCTATACCTATTCTTATTCTTTCACCTATTTATGTTCTTTTCTCCCTTTGACATCAATGGAAAAGGGCATATTCTAGAGCTAACACTTAGCTCTCCCTTAACTGATGCTGATCCTCAATGGTAGGAAGTAAAAGAAATTACTCCCAACTTCTCCTGTAGATACTCAAATGTGTCTTTTGGTAGTCCCTTTGTGAAAATATCTACAATATGTTCTATAGTACTGATATATTCCATCTTAACCTATTGATCTACAACTTTCACTCTCAAGAAGTGATATCTGATAAGAATATGTTTTGTTCTTGAATGCATCACTGGATTCTTTGAAATATTAATAACACTTGTGTTGTCATAAAAAATATAAATAGGTTCATCATATTTTACCTTGATGTCTTATAAAGTTTACTTCATCCAAAGCACTTGAGTACAACACAATACTGCTACAATATATTCTACTTCAGTTGTATAAAATGATATTGAGTTTTGTTTCTTGCTTAGAAAAGATACTAAGCTATCACCAAGAAAGAAAGCTCTTCCACTTGTACACTTTCTATCATCCAAAAAATCTACCCAAACTAAATCTATATAAGCAACCAAAGTGAAATCTTTGCCTGTGGGATACCATAATCCATAATTTAATGTCCCCTTGACATATCTAGATATTCTTTTCACCAACTAGACATGACTATCGTTTGGAGGTAACTAATATCTTACAACCATACCTACTACATGCATGATGTCTAGCCTTGATATTATCAAATATAAAATACTACCAATCATAGATCTATAAAAATATTGATCTATAATAGGTGAATCTTCATCCTTGCTCACCTTATTTACTATACTCATTGGTGTTCCAATTGGTGCATAATCCTCAAAACCAAATTTATTTAACATTTCCTTGGCATATTTACTTTGAGATATGAAAATTGTTTTATCTAACTAAAATATTTTCAACCCTAAGAAAATGATAATTCTCCAAGCATAGACATCTCAAATTCTTTTTGCATATTATCAAAAAATTATTTTTTCATCTTTTCAATGTTTCCTCCAAAAATGATGTCATCAACATATACCACAACAATCAATTGATGCTTGCCTTATATTTTGATATAGAGATTATTGTTAGCAAATCCTCTATTGAAACCTTGATCATGTAGGTACTTATCAAGTCTTGCATACCAAGCTCTGAGATCTTGTTTCAATCCATATAGTGCTTTCTTCAATTTGCATACATGGCTACTATCATTTGAGAGAATAAATCCCTCAAGCTACTCAATATAGACTTCTTCTTCTAGATTCCCATTTAGGAATGTAGGTTTGACATCCATCTAAAACACTTTTAAATTTTTAAACACTGCATATGTAAGAAACATTATAATAGCCTCTAGCCTTTCTACTGGTGAAAAAGTTTCTTCAAAATCTATACCCTCAATCTGAGCATATCCTTTACATACCAACCTAGCTTTATTCTTATTAACTTCACCATCTTCATTCAGATTATTTATATATACCCACTTTATTCTAATCACATTTTGATTTTTTGGTCTAATCACTAATTCCCAAGTATCACTCTTTTCTATTTGATTTAATTCTTCATCCATTACCTTAACCCAATGCTCATCATGTCTAGCTTCTAAAAAAAATTAGGCTGAATTTTGGATAACAAAGAAAAATTTACTTACTCAAATTCACTTATGATCATCCTTATAGTGCGAACTCCTTCATTTATGTTCCCAATGATGTCACTCTTATTATGATTTATTTGAACATATTTGGATGGGGTCTTGGTGTCCTTTTGTTCCTTCTTCTCATCTTCATATGATTCTTTAAAATCTTCTTCTTCAATGATTTCAAGAATGTTTATTGGATCACTATCTCTTTGTGCTCCATCTTCTTCTATCCTGACACTTGCACTTTCAACTATTTTATTGGTTCTTTTGTTATAACATTTATAATCTTTAATTTTTAAAGAATAACCAAGAAATATACCTTCATCTACTCTAGATTCAAACTTACCCAATTTTTCATTGGTTCTCTTTATGAAGCATCTACTAATGAAAAATCTAAAATAATCAACTATAGCTAGTTTATCTTTCCATATCTCATAGGGAGTCTTGTCACTATTGACTCTCAATAATTATCTATTCTAAATATGCACTATTATACCAACTACCTCTTGCCAATATCTATTTGGTATCTTAGATTCATTTAGCATTGTCGTATTAGTGTAGGTTTTTATTTTTCCTTATTATTTAATTAGGGAAATTATATATTTTTTGCATACTTGGAGTTTTCCTACATTAGTGGGATAGGCTAGCTTATGTGTAGATGTGTGTCATAGATGTGTCATACGTGTCATAACAATGTCATAAGTAACTCCTTTAATTGGCTATTTTGGGTATGGGAGTTACTTCTCTATTCTTAGCACCTTGTCACCACCTTTCATGGAGGAGTTATAGTCTATTCTTGGGGTGCCTTGACCACCTTTTGTGGAGTTACTTACGTGCTCTCCTATATTTATTCTTAACTTTGGTTAGCTCATGTTAATCAAATATTGGGTTTTCTCCTATTTGTCTTGTGCAATTTATCTTCTTGTATAATTTCAAATTGCTTTAGCATCTATGTGATGTGCACTAGCTTCATCTCATGTGATCACATCTCCATTGCATTTACATTATTTGGATTCTGGTAACAACTCCGATATGGTATCAAAGCCACCCTAGTAATCATGTGTCTAGTTATGCTATTAGTTTATTCTGAAATTCTTACTTTTCTTTTTTAGTAGTTTTTTTGTTTAACTCGGTTGTATTTGAGAGTTTTGGTAGAGTTTATTGAAAACTCATGCAAATCCATATAGAAACCTATTAAAAAAATTACTTCTATTAGGTTTCATTCAGATCTACCCTTTAGATATCTGCATTAAAATTTGCTGAGACATCTTGAATAGATATGTTGTGGATTCAGCAAAGGCGGTGGATTTCCTTTTTTTTTGTCATTCTACAGGAAAAAAAATCTCTACAAATCTAGTTTCTATTTCTTGGATGCTGGAAGGGTAGCTTTCAGATCAACAGCTCAGTGCTCTTCTAGTATTTTTGGATCTCATGCAAAGCAACAGTGCCAGCCCTGAATTAATGAGGCTTCTTCACACCACCAACTGCAGGGGCTGACTTGCGCGTCGCCTTTGTTGTGAGCTACTTGCGAGGGGCCTTCCATCCTATTGATTTCCTCATAGTTTGATTTGTTCATGCCATCTCTCCTTCAAATGGTGACTGCAAACAAGAAATTAGAAGTGCACACTTATTTTGGTAAGAGAATTCTGCCGACCTTTTTTTTTTTTTAAATGGTGCCCTTTCCTTGTTTGGCCTCCCATGTGGGCCATTAAATACTTGGCCTTCCATTTCATTCTATCTTTTACTTTATTATTTTCAGTTAAATTTCACTTTTCAAAAACAATCAGTCAATTTGACTGAATATTAAGTATTTTAGACAATTTGATAATTTGGGGTTTTTAAAAAAACTTGTATCTTTGACCTACGAAGACAAAGGGTGAGGCCCGGGTTGGTAGGAGGCCAATTCCCCCTCACACAAACATCCTTTGGATTCCTCACTCTGTGCCAAGTCCAACGAGTGGTTGGAAGGCCACTTTCTCTCTCAAAACAGGCGTTGTTTTAATGTTTTAGTGATTTTTTTGCAAAAACACTAGTTTAAGGGAAAATTGAATCTTTAATATCTTGCAAACGGTAGCTCAGATTTGGGTGCCATTTTTTGCAAAAATATTTGTAATTAAATTCTCCATAGTTTAGGCTTGTTATTTATTAAAAAATCACTAGTTTATAAAGTGCCAAAAATTTGGGTCTCTCGAGATGCATTTTTGGTTGAGTCCAACATCTTGTTTGCTTACAGTCTTGCACTGATTACTCTAAGATGCATTCTTGGCTAAGCCTGATGTATTTTGAGTGTGCACTTGAATATTTAGGGGGGGGATCAACATTTTGGGGGGGTGTGATGGCTTTTCAACACTTACAATTTTTGCTTTCATTCTCCTTTCTACATAATTTCACAACTTGCAATCAAAACAACTTCACCTAAATTTAGATTAAAATAGATTATTTTTAACTTAAACCCCTAACACCATTCAACTATCATGAATGGAAGGTTAAAATTTCAATCATTCTTAGAAGCAAAGGGTTGTATAGGATCATTATGGGTACTAAAGTAAAATCCAGCATTGATGCTGAAAAGGTCAAGTGGTACAACCGTAGTGATGAAGCCTATGGATTACTGAGCTTGTCTATGTCTCCAAAACTTCTCTTCCATTTAGAAACCACCAAGACTCCCAAATACATATGGGACACCTTATAAATCTTATTTGAGAAGCTTGATGAAATGAGAGGTTATGAACTCATAAGTCTAAGTCGTAGCAACTTTGACACCCTATAGGACTTCTTCACTAAGTTTAAGGCCCTTAGATTACAAAGAAAAGAATGCGGGAGAGAGAAGAAAGATTACTAACTCTTCCTTTATATTCTCACAAAGTTAAGTCCAAGTTATTTAGTCTTTGTCTCCACTTTCCATGCCAAAAAAAATGCCCTTGGCACTACATGGAAAATGCCTTCTTTGGATTCATTCATTGCCAACTTGACTAGGGAGAAAGATAATCTAATTCAAATGGGCACAATGAAGTCTACTCAACATCAAGATTTGATAGCTAGAAATGGTAAGGATAAGACTTCAACAAAGGAGAAGAAGAAAAAGAACAAAGACCAGGAGAAGAAGAAAGAAAACAACAATCCTACCAAAAACAACACTGAGTCTTCCTCCTCCAATGCTAAAACTAAGAAGGAGAAGGTTAAGTGTGCCTATTGTAAAAATATAGGGCATGATGAACACAAATTCATGAAGAAACAAATAAATCACCTAACTCATCTTCTAGAGAAGCACAACATAGGTGTTCTTGAGTCCATCAAGCATAATTCATCTACCCAAGATTCTACCAAGGCAAAAGGCAAGGGTAAGGAGAAAGAAAAGGGCAAGCCCTTGTAGCAACTATAGCTTCTACAACATCATGGGTCATTGATTCAAGTGATTCTCACCACATGGGCTCTTCACTAGTTGAGTTTTCATCTTTAGAGCCTTGTAGCATGACTTCAATTAGTTTGGGTGATGACACATCAGTTTCTATTGCAAGGAGAGGGTCAGTTGAAATGGAAGGAGAAACATTCAATAATGTTCTAAGTGTTCCTTCTCTTTCAACCAATCTCCTATTAGTGTACCAAATCACTCACATTGGTCAGGGCATGAGAGTTGAGTTTTCATCAGATTTAGTGGCTATCAAGGAGTTGCATAGTGATACTACAGTGGCAGTGGGTAGGGCAGATAAACAAGCAAGGTTATACACCTTCTCACATTTTGCACCAGATTTTTCTCCAACAACATTGTTGACTCATTCAGATGGAGTTAGCAAATTATGGCATGAGCAGTTTGGCCACCTTAACTACCACTACCTTGAGCAACTTTGCAAACATGACATGGTCATTGGCTTGCCTCATGTCCAATTCTCAAAAGGACTTTGTGAGGGGTGCTCCCTTGGGAAGCATCCCAAAGCAAAATTTGATAAAGGCAAAGCTTGGAGGGCTTCACAACCTTTGGAGTTAGTCCACAGTGATGTATCGGGACCCTTTCCCAAACCATCTTTCACAAGGGCCAAATACATCCTCACTTTCATTGATGATTTCTCTAGGTACACTTGGATATATTTTCTCAAACAAAAGTCTGAAGTGTTTGAAAATTTTCTAGACTTCAAGGCTCTTATTGAGAAACAAAGTGAGAAATCCATCAAGGTTCTTCAAATTGATAACTGAGGGGAGTATGTTAGCAACAGTTTGAGCAGTTTTACACCATAGACGGGATTGATTTGCAGTGCACAATCACTTATAGTCCTTCATATAATGGGGTTGCAGAATGCAAAAATAGATTCTTGAAAGAGATGGGTAGCTGTATGATTCACTCCAAATTCTTAACACCACAGTACTGGGTTGAAGCCATCAATTTTGCTTGCTACATTCAAAATAGGGTTCCTTACAAAGCTTTAAAAGGGATAACACCCTTTGAAACTTGGCATAAAAGGAAACCTGATGTTGAGCACCTTAGGGTTTTCAAATACCTAGCCATGGCTCGCACACCAAAGAAGAAATGTAAAGATATGGAATGTCAGTCTAAGCCTTACATCTTTGTAGGATATCCAGATGGTATTAAGGGTATTGCCTTCTAGATCCAACCACTCATGAGTTGTTCATTAAGATAAGTGTCCACTTTCAGGAGAATCCTAGAGACTCAACACTTGGCACTTCTTCTCCCTCATTGGATCTACTTCTTCATGATGAGTCCTCATCAGATTCAAATCAGCCACAGTAGGTTCTTGAGCTAGAGACATCTTCTTCTTCTTTGAGTTTAGACAGTGAGAACAGTGATGCAAAGTCATCCACCTCTAGTTAGTCAAAGGATGAGGAGTTAGCACCTAACTTGCCCACTTCTGGGCCACTTTGGGCTAGACAGACACTTGAGAGTGTTGGCACTTGGGCAGGAGATCTCACAGATGATAGATGTACTAGGGGGATTTTCAAAGAGATTCACATGCCTTCTTTGCTTCAGTTTTAGATCCACAGAATTTTCAAGAGGCATCGGGGGTACTTGAGTGGGATAGTGTTATGGAGGAAGAATATTCTTCCTTAATCAAAAATCACACTTGGTATTTGACTTCACTTCCTAAGGGAAGAAAGATGGTTTTATGTAAGTGGATATATCAGACCAAGTTTGCAATAGATGGGTCAGTTGATAAGTACAAGGCACGACTGTTCACCAAAGGTTTCTCACAAGTGGCAGGTATTGACTACTCAAAGACCTTTGCACCTATTGCAAAGATGACTTCTATCAGACTCACCTTGGCTATTGCCATAACACATGGTTGGGATGTGCACCAGATGGATGTGAAGAGTGCCCTTCTTCACGGAGACCTAGAGGAGGAGATCTACATGGAGCAGCTGCCAATATTTGTTCAAGATTCTTCCTTAGTATGTAGACTTAAGAAATCTATCTATGGCCTCAAACAAGCCCCTCAGGCTTGGTATTCCAAAATGGATTCCTTCCTTCTCATAGTGGGTTTCACTAGGTGTCATTCTGACCCCAATGTCTACTTCTTATGATAGGATGATTTGCTCTTGATTTTGGTTCTATATGTTGATGACCTTTTGATCACTAGGAGTTCTTCATCAGTTATTGTAGTGGTGAAGGCATCTCTCCAAGATAGATTTGACATGATAGACTTGGGTTTGTTGCACTACTTCCTTGGCATTGAGATCTCATCATCAAATTTAGGGATTTCTCTTACACATCCTAAGTATGTTATTGACTTATTCGCTCAATTTCACATGGCTGATTGTAAGCCATCTCTGACTCCCTTTTTATCAGGAGTCAAGCTTGAGGCTGACTGTTCTTCATCATTGGTTGATGCCACTTGGTATCGACAACTTGTTGGTAGTCTCATCTACTTGACTCACACAAGGCTTGACATATCATATACAGTGGGACTTGTCTCTAGATTTATGTAAGAACCTCATGAGCTGCATTGGAAAGTAGCTAAGAGGATCTTGCATTACATACAGGGTTCACAGAGATATGGGATTCATTACAAATTTGGCATTGAGGTTGACTTGGTTAGATATATAAATTCAGACTAGGTTGGTGATTCACAGACTCACAAGTCCACTTTTGGTTACAATTTCTCTCTAGGTTCTAGTCATATCAATTGTTCTAGCAAGAATCAAAATGTTATTGCTATATCATCCATAGAGGTAGAATACAGGGGAGTTGTTAATGCAGCTACTGAGGCTATTTGGCTTCAAGGGATTATTTCTGAGTTTAGCATTCCTATCAAGTAGCCCACCATCATTTATTGTGACAACTAGAGTACCATTTAGATTTGTAAGAATCTGGTTCAGCACTAGCAGACCAAGCATATAGAGATTCACATGCATTTTATTTGGGAGCTTATTCATAGTCAGGTTATTGACTTGATATTTTGCCAGTCTTCAGAGTAGGTTGCAGACATCTTCACCAAACCTTTCACTGAGAGCAAGTTCATTCATCTACAATCTCTTTTTGGGGTGCGGTCTACATTTGCAGTAGCATCATCTTCAGGGGGCCTTCTAGCCTCTTCATTTCTTTTATGTCTCTCTTTTGGGAGGGGATATTTTTTCCTATGGGTTTTCTCCTTTTCTCTATCTTATGGGAGATTGCATTTGTACATGGGTACCTCATCAGGCCTAGTTACTGGGACCCATTTTATATTTCCACACCTAAGCTATGCTTATGGGGGGGTATTAGTGCAGGTTTTTATTTTTTCCTATTATTTAATTATGAAAATTATATATTTGTGCATACTTGGAGTTTTCCTACATTAGTGGGATAGGCTAGTTTATGTGGAGATGTGTCATATATGTGTCATAGGTGTCATAAGAATGTCATAAGTAACTCCTTTAACCAGCTATTCTAGGTATGGGAGTTACTTCTCTATTCTTAGCACCTTGTCACCACCTTTCATGGAGTTATAGTCTATTTTTGGGGTGCCTTGACCACCTTTTGTGAAGGAGTTACTTACGTGCTCTCATATATGTATTCTTCACTTTGGTCATCTCATGTTAATTAGATATTAGGTTTTCTCCTATTGTCTTATGTAATTTATCTTCTTGTATAATTTCAAATTGCTTTAGCATCTATGTGATGTGCACTAGCTTCATCTCATGTGATCACATCTCCATTGCATTCGCATTATCCAGATTCTGGCAACAACTCTGATATGTCCTCACCATCTCTTGAACTATTCTATTCTTCTACTCTACTACATTTTGATATGGAGTTCTAGATACTAAATAATGTCCCATTATCCCATGGTCTTCACAATACTCAATAAATTCATCTAACATTAATTATCCTCCTTGATCTGTTCTCAGGGACTTAATCTTCAAATTAGTTTCATTCTCAACTAAAGCTTTGAATGTTTTCAAGTGTCTAAAAGCTTATAAATTTTTTTTCAAAAACATTACCCAAGTCATGTATGCAAAATTATTAATGAGTAACATGAAATATTTATCACCTTGATTAATTTGAGTTCTCATAGGTCCACACAAATCAGTGTAAATAAGTTCTAACATCTAAGTGGTCAAGTTTTTTTTTGTCTTGAACCGTCTTCTGACCTGCTTTCCATGCTGACATGGTTCACAAAGCATGTTGGAGAGCTTAATAATATTTTAAATATTTATGACTACTTGCTTCTTGCTGATGTTGACAAGATTATGAAAATTTGTATCCCATTTTCTTGTGTCATATCCAAATTTCTTCAATCTGACTCAAATAACATTTTTGACCGTTGATATCTGATAACATATATAAATTGTTACCTATTCTTTGAGCATATGCAAACAACATATCTAAATCTTTTCTTCTAATCTCAAAACCTTATACATAAAACTTTACTGTGTTTACTTGATCACACATTTGACTTAAACTCAAAAGATTATGTTTAAGACCTTATACATACAGAACATTTTTAATTTTAGTTCTACCATTTTCCAAACTTAGTGTACCTTTTCTAGCAATTTTGGTAGTAGTATTATCTATGAATTTAATTATGCCACCATTGATCTTATTTAGGGTTATGAACTTTCTCTTATTTCTTATCATGTTCATTGAACATCCACTATCAATGAACCATGGCTTTTCTTCATTTCTTGCATGCAAAGCTATCTGGACCAACATAGACTTTTCAAGTTGTTTCTTCTACCATGAACTTGTCTGGACTTTCTTCTTGATGAATGGAGATTTGAAACTTTGGTCCTTCTTGAATGACTCAAACATGATTCTATAGTATCAGGATATGTGTTTAAATTTTTTTCACTTGTAACATATTATGGTTTCTTCATGAAACCTTGATAGAAGAGCAAAAGAGTTGTGGCTTTTGCTTGACTCTACATGAGTCTCCTTCTCTTTGTTTCTAAAATTATTAGCCCTCTTCTAAAATTCTATTTTCTTATGACCATATCCATTACAATAAAAATAGTAATCATAAAAATATAACCTATTTTTGTATCTCTGACCTGATTACTTTTTGTAGCTCTATTCCTTTCAGCCTTCTTTTTTTGAGATGTCCTTTATATTCTTAACTTATTCCTTTTTATTTCCTCTTTTGTAAGAACTTTAATATATCTCTTTCCTTTTTTTTTTGTTAACCTTATCTATGTAATTATTAGCCTCCACTTTTTCCTTTTCAAATATAATACCTATCTTATCTAATATTGATCTTTAACTTTCTAATATCTTATTCAACATATTAGTGTTATTCTCAAATTTTGAATCGTTGGTTGCTCTATCATTGATTGCTTTATTTGTTTTCTCAAGATATAATTTTAAAGAATAAATTTAAATAACATATCTTTCACATTCTTCACTTATTTTTTGCAATTATGCTATTAAATCTTTCTCATTCTTTTTGGCTTCCTCAAAATGTGCTAGTAGATCTTCAATTGTTTTTTTTTGACTCCTTTTCATTTTTCTTGATCTAAAGCTTCAATCTTTGATTCTTCTTCTCAAGATATTTTAAATATTCTAAGGTGAAAATGAGTTATCCTTCTAGATTCACTTTGGCTTCATCCTATTCTTCTTCTTGATCATCTATACTTTTGCTTGCAGAAGCATCTTCATGTATGTCCATGAATAGAATCTCTTCTTATTCCATTTTAAAACTCCCAAACTATCTTCTAAAAGTTTGGAGCTTAGATTTATGAACCTTTATATCACCTTTATAGATATTTTCAAGTTTTACCCAAGTCTCATGAAAATATTTTCATTTCATAACTTTAACAGATTTTGATTCACATAAAATAGAATTTAAAGCTTTAGCATTATTTTCACTTGCCTTCTTTTCTATCGTAATGATCACAAGTGTTTGTGAATATTCATATTCCACCATAAATTCTTGCCAAATATCGAATCAAAGAGACATCAAATAAGTCCTCATCTTTATTCTCTAAAAATCATAATTTATCCCATGAAACAAAGGTGCATTATTTGTAGAATAACCTTCATGTGGTCCAACCTCATGCTTTCCCTGATCTACCTTCAAGTTGTAAAAAAATTTCAAAAGGAACCTCCTCTGATAACAATTGTTAAGAATGAGATATACTGAGAGAGGGGTGAATTACTATATCATATATCTTATTAAATATTTTACTTAATTCAAATCCTTAATATTCTTAAACATTCATTCAAGATATGCAATAAAATTGAAGTAATAACATGAACCACAAAAGAGAGAGAGAGAGAGAGTAGATTTTAATGTGGAAACCCAAAGTGGGAAAAACCACATAGAACTATCTCAAGTATGATAATGAGAACCCACTCAAATTACAATGTTCAAATGCACCAAATTTTAGGAGTACCAACCCCTTTGTTTATTACTAACAAAGTAATGAGTTATGAGCACCAACCCATAGGAACAACAACTCCTCTGTGTAGATAACACAATAATCTCTCAATGTTGTTTTCTCAACAAATTATAGAACTCTACAATATCTCTTTCTTTTCTATTCTCTTCGATCCTCTTTCTCTTCTTATTAAAATACAAACCATGCACCCTCTTACATATTACAAATGGCTTCTCAAGCCTTTATTTATAGCTTTTAAAATGACCTTTGTTATTCACCCTTTGTGTCCCTTCAATCCTCATGAAAAATGGTGTCAAACTTGCATGACCCTTCATATCCTTTCATTTGAAAAGTCACATGGTGACCATTCATGATAAAATTCATCATTTCCCCTTTTGTCTTTATTTTTGTGACCTTTTCAATTCCTTAAGATGATTATTCATGGAAAAATGCACCATACCCTCTTTTGTCTTCACTTTGTGACTCTTGAAACTCCTCAAGATGACTCTTCATGGAAAATGCATCCCATTCCTCTTTTGTCTTTACCCCATGACTCTTTGACTTCTCCATGGGCCCTATTTTGACTTTATGTAACCAAAAATATATTTTTTAATATTAAATAAATATTAACACACATTAGCCAAGATATGAACATTAAAAAAACCACTAAATGCTATGGGGCCTTTATCACCAAAAATGTTATACCTTTGACATCAATGACAATATTTCCAAAAATAGGAGTGGTAAATAGTCTTTCCTTCAAAGTTTCAAAATCTAATTTATAGGAATTAGTCCATATAAATTATTCATTATGCTTTAATAGCTCTTCTAAGGGTTCTACAATCTTACCATAAGCATGGATGAACTTCCTATAGTAGCTTGTATCTCCTAATAATACACACACCTTACACTGAGTTTTTAGTGCTGGTAGATAGAGAATGATATATACCTTGGTTGGATCTACTAGGAATCCCTCTTTGCTAATGATATGCCCAAGGAGTACTGCAAAAGGTGTTGTAAATAGGCATTTCTTCACATTCAGGGAAATTTGTAACACTCAAAAACTCTTAAGTATGACCCTTAGATTGGCACAATGGTCCTTGATCAACATGTATACCATTTAGTCATCTAAGTAGACTTGGAGAAACTTATGGATAAAATCTATGAAAGCCTCCACTGCTACCCATGAGAATACCACTAGGGTATTCTTCAACCCAAAAGGCATGATGGTATAGGTAAAAGAGCCCCATTTCATATCAAATTTGGTCTTGGAATGGTCTTCATTTTCTATCTAGACTTGGTGATACCTTGAGAAACCATTGGTAAAGGATTATATCTCACAATTGGCAACACCTTCTAGAATTTTCTCTATGAAAGGTGTTGGGAAAAGATCAATGACACAAGATGCATTCAAAACAATATAATCCAAATTGATATGAATATGCCCATCCTTCTTGATAATAATTAAAATAAGACTCACCCATTTAGATTCATCAATAGTACTAATTACTCTAGCATGAAACATGTTATCAATCTCTTCTTTCACATGTACTCTAAGGTTAGGGTTCATCTAATATGGGCATTTCTTCACAGGGTGAGCACCATCAATCAAAATTTATATTCATCTTTTTGAGATAAGGGTGAACCCCTTCCATTTCACTATAATTCCTTGGAAACACATCCTGATCCTCTTTCATCAACTTAAAGATTTATAAAATTTCTATGTTAGTCTAATAATTTCTAATGGTCGCTATCTTAGGTTCTTGCTCTATACCAATGTTAAGTTAAATAATTTGGATGGGACTATGATAAGGGTTGTCTATAGGGGAGTTGGTGTCCCAAATATTTTTTGAGATATTACTTGTAATAACATGTAGGTTATTACTCAAAGGATCGAATGGAATGGACCCTTCTCCTTCATCTACTTGAAAGATGATCTTTTGCTTTCCTAGGTAGATTTTTTCATGGTGTTCTTCCCTAGATACTATTGATGGTGTCATAGTTGATTGTCTATGGGTCTTAATGAAAAAACCCAAGGGTTACTCTAGTTCTTGATGAATAGATGTAGGTGGTCTTCTACCAGACTCAGATCTCCAATGATTGATTCATGAATGGTTTGATCAGTAAGGCACAGGTCCATCCTTGGTGAAGAGTAAGAAAGTGTTGATGTCATGTTTTCCTTTAGTAGCTACCAAAACATTTTTCCCATGTTCCTTTCTTCATGTATTCACCGAGCCCATGCCCAAGTATATAAGGTTCCATAGAATGTATGAACCCATAGGTATTCTAGTAAAAATGTTTCCCCAGCTCACCATATTATTTCACTCACCTCAAGGTGAGGTTTAGGTGCTTTTATGCCACTATAACTAAGTGTTCCTCTAATCTTATTCTCATGGTTGAATCTATGATACTATTGATGGTGTCATATTTGATTGTCTATGGGTCTTAATGAAAAAACCCAAGGGTTACTCTAGTTCTTGATGAATAGATGTAGGTGGTCTTCTACCAGACTCAGATCTCCAATGATTGATTCATGAATGGTTTGATCAGTAAGGCACAGGTCCATCCTTGGTTAAGAGTAATAAAGTGTTGATGTCATGTTTTCCTTTAGTAGCTACCAAAACATTTTTCCCATGTTCCTTTCTTCATGTATGCACCGAGCCCATGCCCAAGTATATAAGGTTCCATAGAATGTATGAACCCATAGGTATTCTAGTAAAAATGTTTCCCCAGCTCACCATATTATTTCACTCACCTCAAGGTGAGGTTTAGGTGCTTTTATGCCACTATAACTAAGTGTTCCTCTAATCTTATTCTCATGGTTGAATCTATGATTTAAAGTATCTCACACTTGATCCCAATATAAAAGGTGCTCTTTATGTGTACACCACTACCTAACAGTGGTGCCATCAAAAATGTGGTCTAATGACCTCATCCATTCATTTTTAATGGCATAAAACTCTTTGAGGCACTAGATAAAATAACACACCTCCATTTGTCCTTAGAAATATGGAGCTTCATTAAGTCTCTCCAATGGTGGTTCTTCCATTGGTCCTCACATTACTAAACCCATGAGGTGTACAAATTTGTGATGCTTAAAAAGTTGGCATGGGATGTTTTTATCTCTATTGATGGTGCTACATAATACTCTAGTGAGGTCATAATCACCATGGGCCTAAAATTTACAAGCATTACTCATTGTATCAAAGATAGATTGGTTGTCTATCCAACAAAGAATATCATCTAGCATTGGATCATGTTGTTCATCATGTCAAGCAATCACATTAAATATATTTTTAATGTCTTCATCAATGTTTATAGGCTCAATATAAGGTGGTCCTTGTGATTGGTTTAAGGTTATTATCATGCACTGATTGGTATTTTAAAAGCTAATGTATTGGTTTTTAAAGCTTAAATCTACATGATTTTCATAGCACCAGGGCCTTCCCAATAACATTGGGTAGTCATCAACCTCTACCAACTCCAAAACCTCAAAATCTAATTTGAAGGGAACCCCAAGTATTTCAATGGTGGCATTTTTAAGGACTCCAATAAGATGTACATGAGTCTTGGTTTCATGAATGAGACATGAAGTGAAGCTTGCAAGGCTAGACTAGACATTTTTTGCTAGGCATATTTAGTGAGAACATTTACTTTAGTGCCAGTATCTACTAGAATATCCCATATTACCCATCCATTTATAGCAACATTAACTAATATTTTTTCATCCTCTAGGGAAGTAGAACTAGTTATTTCCCAACATCAAACATGGTCACTTTATTGACTGAGTTTAGTGTGGGATTTGTTTGGTAGGTGGGCTTGACCTTTAAACTAGGTGTTAAGCTGGGGAACATTGTCTTCATCAAGCATGCATTTTCATAGCTCCTAAAAACTATCTTTCATTACTAGAGTTTAAATTTCCCTTTACATTATGACATGTTATATGACATCACTATCCTTAAGGTATTAAATCTCACCTTAGAGCTCATGCACAAGTGACATAGTTTCTTGAAGGACATCCTTTTGCTAAAGTGAATTAGGGTATTTCCTAGCTTGTGGTTCTTCTCGATTTACCTTTTCAATTGGGTTGGGTGTAGATTGCATTTAGCCCCCTCTACAAGTAGTAATATTTACTTATGATATAATAGGGATGGTTGGTCAAGCACACCATTTTGGTTTGTCTATATGGATCACACTAACACCTTTTTCATTATGGTCCTTTGTGATGGCTGCATATAAATCTAGACACTAATCTAATCGATGGTCCTTTTTATAGTAAGCATAGGTTGGGTATTTTGGGAAATCCCTCTAATATTGGTTTGGAGAGCCACTCTTGTATTAATTCCTTCGTGTAAAATAACTAACACCTCATCCTCATCCTCTTCTATGTCCATGATATCCACCATTATCTTAGTAACTAACAACTAAAGCTTGATGAGTGTTGTGCACTCAAACTTCAAGAATATCAGTAATTAGATGACAATCATTGATGTCATGAGTATAAGCATAAAAAGTATTACAATACATAGATATTTTAGTGCTCATGGACCATTACAAGAGTTTAAAGGAGTATACATCATGGTTGTCATGATAAATCTCACAAGTTTACTTTAAGACTATACAGATGTTCTTACATGGGCAATTGTTTCTTGTGTGTCCTTCAATTTTATAGTCGATACACCAAACACCACTACATGTGTCATGTGTAATTTTTACCAACATTTTTTCAATCTAAGAAACCATGGATGCTATTTGAGCCTCCATAAAGGGATTAATCCTAGTATCCATACATCTAATAGGTTCAACATGTAGGGACACCTTTAGAGTCTCACGTGCATTGGTGAAAGTTCTTTGTGACAAGGTCTATCAAAAAGGTAACAATAATCCCCCTATAAATCATTATGCATGTTGAGAAGGATTCATTTCAAAGGACAACTTATAAATCAAGGTCTTGAACCATGCAACATATTCCCTTATACTCTTTGTAAGTCCTTGATTTATGTCTTTTAGTACCGCTATATTCTAATGTTCAAACTCAAGAATATCAAATTCTTGTAGGAATGCTACTTTGAGCTGGTCAAAATCAACCACTACTTGATAAGGGTTTAATTTGAGATACCATTTGTGTGTGTTCTCTAAAAGGGTGGTTATAAACTATGTTGCCTTTCATTTATAGGGCATGATTCCATGCACCCTTAAAATCAATTCACACTTATGAACATACTCAATTGCATTTTCCACCCCTCGATACTCATGTAGGTATAATGTCATTTCATAATAAACCATAGGTTGTTAAAAAAATGATTGCTAAAAAGATCTAGATCTTATTCTTGGAGGGGGTCTACTTCCTTCAGTACCTCCTCTTAATCCTCCTCCAGAACCTCTAGTAGTAATGCCCATGGGAAAAGGCATGGTGAAGGGTTGACTTCCTAGATTGGGGCCTATATTCTAGCCTTGAGGGCTAGATCCTCTAGTCATTCCAAGCTATGCAATGGACTTCTCTTGAAAAGATAAAGATATATATTCTAAGTTATTTCCTAATGGCCTTGTCTTAATTTCCCTTATCTGTTTAGCTTTTAAATTTGTACTATTTTTATCCCAATTCCTTATATGTACTCTATCATACTCAAAATCATGATCATGCACTATGGTGGGGGAGCCTATTTGACTTGTACTTAGTTCATCTATGGTAATCTAGCTCATTTCTCCTTTAAAAGATAAAAGTGTCAAAGGTTATGGCCCATAATTGATGGATTTCTCACATGTGTTTATCTCCCTACAGCTCTACACAATGCTCCTCAAGTGATCCTAATCTCTTCTCATGCCACTAACTCCCATGATCCTCTACTGAGCTTCATCATACATCTATTTTTTTAGCACTCACTAGCTTGCTACCATGTTGAAACCACAATCTTGAACCAACTAGTAGTCTCCCCTCAAAATGTGTGGCTCATGCACAGGAGATTTAGCCTTCCACGGGTAGTGTTTCCAACCCAAGATCAATAATTAGATTTTTAATCTTGAAAGGAAATAATGAAAGATATTGTCCCCTTAGTTATCATATAAAATTTAACTTTACTTCCTCATGACATGAATATGTGGTCATGGTGTATTCCAGGATGTAACTATTTTGAACACCTTTCCACAAGTAATCAACCACTCACATCTAGGAAACTTTCAATCATCATAAATTCCTTTACCATTCTAGTGTCTATGACTATCTTTGTCTAAGGTTTTGGGATCATCCTTTAGCATATGCTAAGATCTAGGAATGTAAAAAAAATTATGACCTTAGAAAATAAAGTCTCATATAATGAGCTATAGAGGTTTTTTTATACCCACTATCACACATAAACTCCTAGTTCAAGATATGGAACCACAAAATTATCTTCAACACTAGTAATCCATTCTTCAATATTCTTTAATGTAATATGCTCAAACATTTCCCATAGTTGTGCTCCAATTGCTTTGTGTCCCAGTAATGGAACCAAAATGTTGGGTTTTCTTTTTGTGTTGGTGTTCAAGCCTCTTCCCAATAGGATAGCTTGATGGCCCTATCACATGAGGGATGAGTCTCACATGCTCACCCAAATTGCATAGCAAAAGACCAGTTCTTGAAGACTTTGAAACATGACATGTGTTCACTCATTTTCTATCAAATAAACATCCTATTATTATTTTTTAATAAATTATACTACCGTCACTAGCTAAATATAAAAGAATAAAGGAAATCATGACTTTATTTGCTTAACACATTTCAATATTCAACATAGTCCATAGTCCATTTCTCAAAGTACCATATGATAAACATTGATTTCTCATTAAGTGTTTATGTATTACAAGATATAATGCTCTATATTCCTTTAAAGGCTCACCCCTCAATGCCCTATGAATTCTTACAATAGGGTGTTTTATACTTTTTTTGCCCTATCTAAGTGTCAAGTTCTCAACTCAAAATGGACATATGGCACACAAAATCTCAACAAGTTATGATTCATGGCTCTTATAATTAATTATTTCTATATAATCATTCCTCTAGTTCCTTAGATGCTTGTTCTATGTAATTTATTCATGTCCAAGTGTTTTTTTTCTCATGGGATGGTACAAGGCCTCTAATTGGTGTGTTTGAAGTGTCCTACTTGATTTATTCTAACTACTCCCATGTTCTTCGCACTCTACTTCCCTTACACTCCCCTAATCTTTTGCTTCTTATTTTGGATCCTTTATTTTTGAGTTCTTCATGCCACATTCTCTTTACTAGGTCCTCTCATGTTGGGTCTTCTATTCCATTATCCTTCTACATCCTTCAAGTCTCATGCTTCTAGTCTCATTCCATAGTCCTCTTGTGCCATGGTTCTTCTACAGTATGCTAGTACTTTCATGAAAATGGAAAATGGTCCCTATATACTTCTCACCAAAATAAAAACAAATACTTGGTCAAAATTGAGGGGCCAACATGATCTCTTCATGCTCCTTGGTGTTTCCACTTATTCTTTCTTCAAATAAACTGTTAAGTTCTTCATAGACCTAAACTAATGACTTAAGTTTCTTATTCTTATTCACAATATTAAACTCTACTAAGGTAATCATGAGCTTAAATTCAAGGTATAATTCATCTTCTCCTTATTTAATATCATAGTAGACTTCTTCATCATACATGTTGTCTTCTTGTTTTTTATCACTAGACATCTTATGCTTCTTATATCACCTTTAAGATGTTAGGTTTGATATAAAGGACCAAGATCTAATACCAATATATTGGAATCAAAATAAATGAGAGGATGGGTGAATTAGTGTCTTCAAAATATTTATTCAATTCCACTTAAGCATACATGAACCATTCATACAAACATGAGCATCTAATAAATCATATACAACAATATAATACCATGAAAAAAGATAACATGTTACATATGTGGGAAACCTTCAAGGGGAAGAAAACCTAATAATTTATTCAAATGGAATATATTCCTATAAGACAAAAAAAATAGTGAAGCACCAACCCCAACTATCCAAACACCCACTTGACTAGGCTTTAGTAAACACCCACTTATAAGGAGGCACCAACCCCCTAGATAACTTAGCATCAAATCAGTGACCTGATTGATTTGATCACATTAGAAACACTATGTTTCTCAACCAATATATGATGACCACCTCTTCAGCTCTTCTCACTCTTCTATCCCTCTCAAACTGCCTTAAAAGCTTTTTCACTCAGCTAGGTCTCTTTAAAATAGATTAGGTCATATGACTTTGATATTCATTTACAGTACCTATTGTATTAATTTAGTCTACACACTTGGAGAGGGTTATTCAAGACCTCTCCAACTAATTTACACAATGGAAATAACCTCAAGCCATGGGTATCCTATGGTGAGGTTAAACCTCTGGAGAAGGCTATCTTCCTCTTGATGGATCACCTAAACTAATGCTAGTGCTAGGAAAAGTGTTAGAAATGGGTAAATAGAGCTCCTAAGAAAGATAAAAATGTGATTCACCAAATTTAAAAGAGACACTCATATTATTAAACTCGCACTAAATTAGCATAAGATAATGTTAGCTCACACAATATCATAAACCAAATAATTGCAGAAGCATTTCATGAACTAGGCTCACCAAGCAATCAATGAAGTAAAGAGGAATTCTAAGACTCACACTAAGAATCCATTAATGTAACAAGAAAATAAGTTTAGACATAAAAATTAGCTTTAAAATACATTAAAATAGGTAATTAGAAGGACAATGGCCTAGAAAGAATCTCCTTCACAAGATCATCATGCACAAACTTATTGCAACACTAGTCAAAGGAAAGAGATAGGTAAAAATCATCATATTTCATCAAGAGGTAGTTCTTACAAATTTTGATAGGGTTTAACTCAGTCAAATGAGATTCTCCTACTCTTAAAAATTATAGAGTCCTTGAGAGAGTCAAAAATCTAAGATAGAGTTACAATGTGGAAGAAAATAAGGGATATAAGAGAAAGGGGAAGATAGAGAGCATGTCATCAAAGAGAAATTAATGATCTATCACTATTCTTCAATGAATGCTCAACCACATTTTGATCTAATTAGGACTAATCCATCATATACATATCAACCTTCACTTATCCTAGTAGCCTTCAAACTATTTCATTGGCTGAGAAACATACTAGAAGATAAGAATGCATTTAGGATAATGAGTCATGATCCTAATAAAAAACCTTAGAGCCTCCCTTATAATTTATTAAATTCTCTAACTTCTTTCTCAAACTAAAATATCTCCATTTTAGGATTCTATGAAATCTTCCACTTGACTTGCTTATGAGGACAAAATACTCATTTCTGTGCCTACCTTGAGCAGTTATAGGTACCTCCTTGTCAAAGATAAGACTATATCAAAGGATGAGACAATTTTCCATAATCACACATATGCCCCCTACTTCAATATATGAGCATAGGTCTTACTATAGATGAAAACTAATCCATTTATTGGAATTCCTATAGTAATCATGTTAATAAAGAATCCTATAGGCTACATAGCCCTGTTCTTTAAACATATTAGGTTTAAATAAACCTATTCTGCCTCTGAACCCTATGGAAGTGTTGTAAATCTTGTCATTGATGTAAAAGGTCTAGAATTATTGGTGAAAAATGCCCCATTGCATTTAATGATGTTTATAATAGTTATATCTTAGCTAATGTGTGTTAATATTTATTTAATATTAACGAATATATTTTTGGTTTCATACAAGACAAAATAAGGGCCCATGTAGAAGTCAAATATTCATGGGGTAAATACAAAATAAGAATGGGATGCATTTTACCATGAAGAGTCATCTTGGGGAATTCCAAGAGTCACCAAGTGAAGACAAAAGAGGAAGGGAGAAATTTCTCATGAAGGGACACTTCGAGGAATATGAAAAGTCACCAAGATAAGGACAAAAGAGGAAAGGACATTTTTGCTTATGAAGGGTCACCACATAACTTTTCAAATGCAAGGATACGAAGGGTTATGCAGGTTTGGTGCCATTTTCCATGAGGATTGAAGGTTCACAAAGGGGGGAGGCCAAAGGTCATTTCAAAAGCTATAAATAAAGGCTTGAGAAACCATTTGTAAAGAGTGAGATAGAGTAGTATTTGTAATTGTAATATCTATCTTAGAAGAGCAAAGGTGAGAGAAGAGAATGATTTGTATGTTATATATCTAGATTATAAGAGTAAAGGTGAGAGAGGAAAGAGATATTGTAATGAACTATCATTTGTTCAGATAGAAACATTGAGAGATAGTTGTGTGGTATACACAAAGGGGTTAGTGCTCATGTGGGTTGGTACTCATGAATTTTTGTTGTGTTGGTGCTCAACAAAGGGGTTGTTGCTCCTATGGGTTGGTGCTCAAGAATTGTTGTTGTTTTGGTGCTCAGCAAAGGGGTTGGTGCTCTTATGGGTTGGTACTCATGAATTGTTATTGTGTTGGTGCTCAGTAAAGGGGTTGGTGCTCCTATGGGTTGGTGCTCATGAATAGTTGTTGTGTTGGTGCTTAGGTTGGTGATCCTACAAGTTAGTGCTTACAAATATTGTAGTTTGAGTTGGTGCTCATTTATATACTTGAGATTTTTCTCTATGGTTTTTCCCACATTGAGTTTCCACATTAAATCTGGTGTCTCTCTCTCTATCTTGTGTGGTGTTTATTACTTTAGTTTTATTGCATATCTTGAATGTATGTTAAAGTGGAATTTGAATAAGGGAAAGTTTATAAGATATATGATATATTGATTCACCCCCCCTCCTCTCATTGTATCTTGTGCTTAACAATTATTATCAGAGCAGGTTCCTTTTGAAAAAGTTATACAGCTTAAAGGTAGATCGGGAAAGCACGATGGTTGGATCACATGAAGGATTTTCTACAAATAAGGAACCTTTGTTTAATGGGATAAATTGTGATTTTTGGAGCATAAGAATGAAGACTAATTTTATGGCCCTTGGATTTTACATATGGCAAGTAGTGGTGGAGGAATATGAAGAGCCACAGACACTTGTAATTACTCTAGTAAAAAAGAAGGTAAGTGAATGTAATGTTAAAGCTTTAAATGCTATTTTATGTGGTTTATGTGAATCTGAATTTGTTAAAGTTATGCAATGTAAATCTACTCATGAAACTTGGGTAAAACTTGAGAATATTTACAAAGGTGATGGAAAGGTTTAGCAAGCTAAGATTGAAACTTATAGAAGACAATTTGAAAGTTTGAAGGTGGAAGAAGAAGAAGATATAGCAAGTTATCTTTTGCGAGTTGATCAAATAGTAAATCAGATTCAAGGTCTTAGAGAAATGTTTCATGAGTCAATAGTGGTACAAAATGTTTTGATATCTCTACCAAAGAGATATGATGCAAAGGTTTCAGCAATTAAGGAGATGAATAATTTAGCCAAGCTAAATATGGATGAGCTTCATGGTATACTCATGGCATATGAGATGTGGACTGAACAAGATAAACCCTCAAAGAGAGAATCAGCTTTCAAGACATCAAAAAAAGATAAATCTAAGATTCAAGAATCAAGTGATAGTTCCAGTGATGATGAAGATGACAACGGAGCTCTTTTCATTTGCAAGCCAAAAAGGGAAATAGGTAAATATCAAGAAAAATTACCTTTTAAATGTTTTAATTATGTAAAGATTGGACATTTTTTAGCTGAATTCCCAAATAAGGGTAATCATGATGATGAAGAAGGAAATTCTACATACAAGAATAATTTCAAAGGTAAATTCAAGAAGGGATTCAAGAAGAAGAGCCTATATTCTAAAGATCATAGCTTAGCTAAAGATAGTGGAGTTGGTGATTTAGAAGAAGAAGAAGAGATTCTATTCATGGCCATACATGAAGATGCCTTTGCAAGCAAAATTATATATGATCAAGAGTAAGAAGAGGATGAAGCCAAAGTGAATCTGGAAGGAGAACTCATTTGTGCCTTAGAAGAGTTAGAAGCTGTTGCGAAGAAGAATCAAAGATTAAAGCACCAGATCAAGAAAAATGAAAAGGATTCAAAGGAATAATTGATGATCTAACAACACACTTGGAAGAAGCCAAGAAGAATGAAGAAGGTCTAACATCATAGTTTTAAAAAGTAAGAAAATAATGTGAAAGGTATGTTATTGAAATTGCCTCTTTAAAAGAAGACTTTGAGAAAGCAGTCAATGATAAAGTAGTTAGTGATTCAAAATTTGAGGATAGCACTACCATATTAAATAAGATATTAAAAATTCAATGGGAAAATTCAAATAAGATATTTATTGGATTTGAAAATAAAAAGAGCTATGTTGAAGATCTTACAAAAGAGAAAACAAAAAGAGAAGAAGTGAAGAATACAGAGGACACTTCAAACAAAGAAGGCTGGAGGGAACAAAGCTACAAAAGGCAATCAGGTCAGAGATATATAGATAGGTCTTATTATTATGGTTACTATTTTTATTGTAATGGATATGGTAATAAGAAATTAGAATGTCAAAAAAGAGCTAATACTTTTAGAAATAAGGAGAAGGAAAGTTATGTAGAGTCAAGTAGAAGTTACAACTCTTTTGCTCCTTTATCAAGCTTTGGTGAAGAGGCCATAATATGTTAAAAATGTAATAAATTTGGACACATAGCTTGGTACTATAGAAGCATGTTTGAGTTAGTCAAGAAGGACCAGAGTTTTAATGTTCCATTCATCAAGAAGAAGGTTTAGACATATTCATGGTAGAAGAAACAACCTGAAGAGTTTATGTTGATATAGACAGCTTTGCATGCAAGAAATGAAGATCAGCCATGGTTCATTGATATCAGATGTTCAAAGCATATGATAGGAGATAAGAGTAAGTTCATAAATCTAAATAATATCAATGGTGGCACCATGAAATTTAGAGATAAAACCACTGCCAGGATAGCTAGAAAAGGTACTATGAGTTTGGATAATGGTAGAACCAAGACTAAGAATGTTTTGTATGTAAAAGGTCTTAAGCATAATCTGTTGAGTGTGAGTCAAATATGTGATCAAGGATATACATTAAAGTTTTATATAGAAGGTTTTGTTATTAGAAGAAAAGATTCAAATTAGTTGATTGTAGATGCTCAAAGGGCAGGCAATAATTTATATATATTATTAGATATCTTCTCAAAGGCACGATCAAAGAACACATTCAAAGATTTGCAAGAGGATTTGGGAGTAATTTCTATTACTTCATGCCATTAAGGTTCAAAATTAGTCGAGGGGGAGCTAAGTGTTAGCTCTAGGTAAGCCCTTTGCCATTGATGTCAAAGGGGGAGAATAAAAGGTATAAGTACATGTGAAGAAATAGGTACAAGGAATAGGTACAAGTTGTTATAGTAAGTGGGAGTTATTGTAGGTTTTTTAGATGACAGTGTGTGTAAGATTTAGGATGTGGTAGTTTTAGGATTGAGATTGCTATTAATGACAAAGGGGGATATTGTTGGAAATATTCTCATTGATGTCAAAGGTCTAGAATTATTGGTGATAAAGGCCCCATTGCATTTAATTATGTTTGTAATAGTTATATCTTGGCTAATGTGTGTTAATATTTATTTAATATTAATGAATATATTTTTGGTTGCATATAAGATAAAAGAAGGGTCCATGTAGAAGTCAAAGAGCCATGGGGTAAAGACAAAAGAAGAATGGGATGCATTTTCCCATGAAGAGTCATCTTGGGGAATTCCAAGAGTCATCAACTGAAGACAAAATAGGAAGGGCATAATTTCTCATGAAGGGACACTTTGAGGAATACAAAAAGTCATCAAGATAAGGACAAAAGAGGAAATGATGTTTTTGCTTATGAAGGGTCACCACATGACTTTTAAAATGCTAGGATATGAAGGGTCATGCAAGTTTGGTGCCATTTTCCATTAGGATTGAAGGGTCACAAAGGGGGAAGGCCAAAAGTCATTTGGAAAGCTATAAATAAAGGCTTGAGAAGCCATTTGTAAAGAGTGAGATAGAGTAGTATTTGTAATTGTAATATCTAGCTTAGAAGATCAAAGGTGAGAGAAGAGAATGATTTGTATTTGATATATCTAGCTTAGAAGAGCAAAGGTCAGAGAGGAAAGAGATATTGTAATGAACTATCATTTTTTGAGATAGCAACATTGAGAGATAGTTGTGTGGTATACACAAAGGGGTTAGTGCTCATGTGGGTTGGTGCTCATGAATTGTTGTTGTGTTGGTGATTAGCAAAGGGGTTGATTCTCTTATGGGTTGGTGCTCATGAGTTGTTGTTGTGTTGATGCTTAGTAAAGGTGTTGGTGCTCCTATGGGTTAGTGCTCATGAATTGTTGTTGTGTTGGTGCTTAGTAAAGGGTTTGGTGCTCCTATGGGTTGGTGCTCACAAATAATTATTGTGTTGGTGCTTAGTAAAGGGGTTGGTGCTCCTAAAATTAGGTGCTTGTGAATATTATAGTTTGAGTTGGTACTCATTCATATACTTGAGATTTTCTCTATGGTTTTTCCCACGTTAGGTTTCCACATTAAATTTGGTGTCTCTCTCTATCTTGTGTGGTGTTTATTACTTCATTTTTATTGCATATCTTGAATGTATGTTAAAGTGGAATTTGATTAAGGAAAATTTTATAAGATATATGATATATTGATTCACCCCCCACTCTTAGTATATCATATGCTTAACAGGAAGCTAAGAACTCATTATATGCATAAATATTCTTTAAAGAATAGTAATCACAGTCATGAAACAATATTGCAACCCCATAAAATAGGCCTTGTAAGTTATAAATATTTAAACCATAGGTCAAGACTAAGATTTAATGGTTATGGGACTTCATCATTGATAATCATGACTATATGACTATGTCATATGCTTAATGGTGCTTAAATTAAACTCTAATGGTGACATATGCCCTTCAAAATATTTGCTCTGGTTTTACCCTGATCATATTTTATCTCCATTTAAAGTTTCCTAGCTTCAAATTTTAATGTCGACCATTGATCTTGATCTAGGATTCCTAAATTATGCAACATATCATCTTTTCATTCATTTCATGGGTCCCATTTTCAGTTTGTATTTGGTTAACACACTTATGCCACATGGTGGCTTTACATGCATCTTTAGCTCATTAACCATTTGACATTGATCCACATCATCGATCTAATTTTTCATGGTTTAAATGCATATCATTGATTTACTCAAGAGTTTATTAAAATCATGACACTTGGTAGCTCCACATTTATCCTCAATATTCATTAACTTTTTGACCTCTCACTCACCATCAATCCACATTTGCATGATGGATCATACACTATTGATTTGTTTGGACCCACTATATTTTTTATCACTCATATGCTATCAATCTTGATCTAAGCACCTAAGATCTTACCGTTTGTCATCTCCACATTCAACCTTAGGATTCTTTTCAATATTTGAATTCAAATAGCTACTTCTCATGGCTTTAACTTGACTTCCCCATGCATGTCTCACTCTATTAGTTCAACTTTGTAGGCTTATATCTTTAGACAGAAAACTTATCAAGATACCAAATTTGTAGAGGATGATATTAGCATAAAAAACATCATCTCTATGTGATCCTTTGGCTTTGATATACCTTTCAAGTGTACTTATTAAATACACCACTAGACTAACTTTTTCATTGTTGCATGAAGTGTTGTGATGATTTGGTTTACTCTAATCTTGTGCAAGTCATTTTTATCCCTTAAAAACTTTGATGAACTAATGAGACTTTGATAAAACCTGCTTCATGCTCCCTGAATGCCAAGACACCATGGAAACCTATTGAATCCTTTTTCTACAATTCTAGACCTATTTCAATGTTTTTTTCTCAAATATCAATAAACTACACTTTAAGATTGCTTAAAGTGTTTCAAAATCTTTTCAAATTTCATATTATCTTATCCTTTCACTATTTGATCATTCCCTTAATAAGAAATCTACTTAGCTGATCTATCTAGGTAAAAGCTTTGTATGTGGGTCAAAATTAGCCAACATTTTTGGTAACATCTTAGGATTGCATGCCTACTATACACTAGATTAGTGGCCTTTTTTGATCCATTTGGCATATGAAGTAAATTCCTTATTTTTTACCTAATATTAAATTGAAAAAAGGATAACCTTCTCTAGAAAAACTTCCTCTTAGAACAACAAGGACCAAAAGGGAAAAAAAAACAATAGTTGTGTCTAAGGCACTTATTTAAATGGAAACATATAATTGAAAATAATGTGCATAAGGCACTTAGAGGAAAACATGAAAATCTAATTTAATGTGTAAAATAATATATAATGGTTGTAAACTTATTCTAATATCAAGACTTTAAATGAATTCCATTGACTGGGATGGTTAATACCTCTCCATCCAATTGGGCAAGCTAAAAAGCATTATGTTGTTTGCTCCCATGGATAAAATAAGGACCACTCTACAAGATATCAAAATTGGTTTCATTGTCTAGCTTAGCCTTATTTGAATCCCATCTTAGGACTAAGTCCCCTTATTTGAATAGCCTTGCTATGTCTCTCTTATCAAAATATTTCTTGACTTGAGCTTGATGTGACTCTAGTGTCTTCATTGCAAAGTCCCTAGTTTCTTCTAGCTCTATGAGCTTTATCATCCTCATGCTCATAGGCTCACTCTCCATCAACTCAAGCTAATGGGCTAACTACAAGGTAGATAGTTCAAGATAAATGGATAATTTGGCTTCCCTCCCATATACAAGAACATATGGTGAATTACCAATGGCAAATTTTGAATCCACTCTATCAACCCATAAGGTTGTCCTTAGCTTTGTGTGTCATATTGTTTGATTCTCCTCTATAGTCCTCTTGATAATCCTTATCAAGTTCTTTTTTGTAGACTCTGGGTAGTAATTTGAGGATGTACTAATGTAGATTCCTAGTTGAAGTACCCATTCACTTATCTTCATGCCAACAAATACTAAGGCATTATCTAAAATTATTATGGATGGTACACCAAACCTGGTCACTATATTATCATATAAATCTAACACTACTATTTCATTGGCTTCTTTTATGGAAATTACTTCCACCCACATAGTAAAGTAGTGTAGTCATATATAATAAAAAAATTGGTAACTTGAGTGTGGTTAATGACACCCAATCCATAGGTCCATCTTGCTTGCTTTCATGACCCTCATATGCATGTTTTCACTTATTATTGGTCATCTATGGCCTCCCAAACTAAACTTTTGTAGACCTAGATTGCTCTTTCCATGCTTAATATATCCCCAAAGTATCGTTAGTCATGGAAAATAATGCCCATACTTGAACTACAACATTGAAACCCAAGGTGTCATATTTCTATCACTATTATCCAAGTGCATTTTGGCTTATAACAATCACATTATTACAAATCCTTATCCTAATTCATGTCATCCTAACACGAATTCATTTAACCCATGATCATTAAATCCCCTATAAAAGGCTATTTAAAGTCCATTTATAAGGGTTTAAACTCATTTACAAGAGAGAAGCAAGAATACAAGCAAGACCACTCAAGCACTTTTCCCTATTCTCTACATACAACCATCCAATAGTATTTCAAGCTTATTCAAACCTTTATACCAATCCCTAGTCATTCCAAGTACACCTAGTTTTTCATTTAATTGCATTTTCATCACACTATTACACCAAGCACTTTAATGGGATAACTACATATAATTTTATCACTCTTTGGAGTATTGGTATGTAGGCAATGTGCCCACACATGGGGTGTGAAGTGCATCTAACACATTCTTTACACACTAAACCCTATTCTTTCTTCTTCAAATTTTACATTTAATTTCAAGCATAAAGAGGACCTAGAGTATTGAAGACTAAATCAAGTACACAATGAGCTCCATGGACTTTCAAGCTTTGATCTTTCATAGGTAGGGTCACATAGACCTGATGCACAAAACCTAGAAAGCTTAGATCATTAGGGTAATAGTGTCAAGATAGGACTACAATGCTAGAACCCAAAGTATCCCACTTTTGTAACTCCTATCCAATCAAGAAATGAACTCTAGATTGCTATTTTTGATAGCTTCCCAAGCTTGGACCTAGATTTCTAGACCCTATCTCAGTTGAAATAATATAAAATCAGATAAGTTTAATTTTCTCTCTCATTACTATTTTTAGAAAAGCCCTAACTACAGTAAAATTTCACAAATTAGTAGCCTAATTATTTTACATTATTTATTAATTTTATCTACTCATACCCATTTATTATTTAGGAATTAAACATCTAATTTCCAAAAAATAATAAATTATTTGGTGAACCTGACTTACTTTAAATTTTGCATTAAAACCCTAGAAACCCTAGGGTAAATTCATAGCTAATTTTTCCCATTAATTTATTAAATTTTTTTCTTAAATATTAAAATCATAAATTCCTCTCAAATTTTAAAATTTTATAGTAAATTTTAAAATAAATTTATTTCAAACCCTAGTTGCATCAACTAGCTCCCAATAATTTTCTAGTAATTTTCCAATCATTTTCTAAATTTTTAGTTGCATATTAAAATCAAAAAATCCCTTCAAATTTTCAAAAATCCATAGTAATATATATATATATGTATATATATATATATATATATATATATATATATATATAACCCTGGTTCCATCTACTAGGTCTCATTAAATTAAACACTTTCCCATAAATTTTTGAATTTTTTCTTGAATACTTAACTCAAAATTTCAATTTCAATTTCAAAAATTCATAGTATTTTGTAAATTTTTTTTTTTTAAATCCCTAGTTGTATATACCTACTCCTATTTTGCTTCTTGAGATATCATGTTACATGTTTGCATACTTCATATCCTTTTCATGCAATTTCTAGTTAACTATACTTAGGATTTTAAATTTCCTATATTTAGTATTTTCCTTTTCTAGCACTTTGCCTATAACAAATTATTGCAAAAAATTCAAACACTTCTCAAACTGTTTTCCTACTTTAACAATGACCCAATACACTAGATTTGATGAAACTAATAAGAGATAACTTCAAAAAATCTTAACTAAAAACATTGACATGCTTAAAATATTACAAGAGGAACAACAAAGAACAAACAGTGGTCAATCTTCTCAAAAAATAGAGCAACCAGTTGAAAATCATACTATAGGGATAACTATGTCTCAACAACCCCCTACAGTAACCTAGTCTAACTCTATGCCACTAGTTATAGCTAGTACATCCCTATCTCTTGATGTGGTAGAGTTTGTACAAGAAATAAGATATCTTCAATATAAGGTGTTACATCTTGAGGAAGGTGCCAATAGACCTAGGTAGGCTTTGGACTCTTTTGCTCTTCTCCATACACCATTGTCATGTTACATTACTTCTAAACCCTTTCCATAAGGCTTTGTTCAACCTAAGCTTACTCTTTATGATGGAAAAGGTGATCTAGAGACACATTTGAGATCTTTTCATGCAGCATGCTTGGATTATGTACCAAATAAATGGCTACCTACCAAGATATTTCCATGGAGTCGAAAGGATTATGCTTTACAATGGTTATATAGTCTACAAAATCAAACACTCAATACATTCAATCATTTATCTAACATGTTTTTATCACATTTAGTATCAACATTGGTGACAAGGTCTCTTATGCACAAATTGTACAACATAAATAGAAATCAAATGAGCATCTCATAGAATATGTGCTTTGATATAAGACCATCTTGGCTAAGATGACTAGCCCCATTATAAATCAAGAGTTATAGGATCTCTTCAAATAGAGCCTTCTACTAGCATAGCATGAATCTATTATTTTCAAAACATTATCTTCCTTCACTAAATTGTGTCATACACTAAAGGAAAGAAAAGTAAAACTCATTTCAATGGGCAAACTCAAATATACAAGCATACCAAAAAAAAACAAACAAGAGTAATAGCAAAGTCCCATACAAGGTCAAATTAAATGATAATAAGAATTAAAATTAACCAATAATCAATGTGGCTTTAGAGTCCTCTTAGTGTGTGGTTTTATCAACACCTCCTCGATGTGCATTTACCAATCTACTAGTTTCTCTAGCCAAAGTTTTATAGTAGTTATTAGAATGTAGCATCATCACTCTCCCTCCTATTTAGGAAGTTCACCTAGTAAATCCTCTTCCATGAGGATATGATTATCATTTATTTTGTAATTTTCATAGGGCACCAGGCCACACTACAAACAAATGCATTAGTTTGAGACATAAGATACAGGACTTGATAGATGACAACCTAATTGACCTTGGCACTTCAGTTGATCCTCTATAGGCAAAGCCAACATAGGATAAATCTTTGAAAATATTCTCATATCACTTTCCATAGCATTCTAAACAATAGAAATGGGACACATCAGGTGTTCACCACACATAATATGCACATCCTCCACCAGTTACATACCAGGCACCTTCAGTTGAGTCACATCTTTTAAGCAGTATGATAGGTGTGTATGAGTCTATGGTTTCAACTAGACCTTTGATATCCTTCTCATATTACGAGATTTCTTAGGATAATTTAGATTATAATGCACTCTTTATGAGAGCACATATTCATAATCATCCCATTCATAGTGTTCTCATCGATAATGGTTCTAGTGTCAACATGTGCACCATTACATTCTTGTAGCATTTGGGATATTCAGAGCAAGATATCACTCAAATAGATATAGTTATCAATGTATTTATTGGGCACATACATATTTTATTGGGTGAGATTGTACTTCCTTTATAGACTGGTCCAACACATGTGACCACACATTTGACCATAGTTCCTAGTGCAAGATTTTTTGATATGTTGCATAGTCACCCATGGATTTAATAAATTCAAGAAGTACCATCTACAATTCATAGATGCATAAAATTCATTCATGTTAATTAGGTTATTATAGCTAGTGGAGTTCCCTATGATTTACCACTCCCCACTTCAAATCCATCTCCTTTTACAGTCACGAGTTTTAGCTTCACTAGTTTTAATTTCCCCACCAGTTATAGTTCTTCCTCTGGTATAGATTCAAACATAGTTGAGGTATCCATAACCAGTATAGAGGGTTCATACACCTCCTCATATTTAGGTTTCTAGACAGCTTCTAGTTATAATATTCATACCCAGAGTAGTTCAATTGAAATCTCATGCATTTACACATAAAACACACTTTTAGAGAACTCTTCCTACTTCTAGATGGGTCCCTAAGAGTCCCTTAGTTGCATCCACTTCTTAGAGTTATAAGTGAATCCCCCATTTAGTTTCCATTTCATAGATATTAGAATAGTTATAATGCATATAGCTTTCAGAGTTACAGTCTTATCCTTTCCATTATGCTTCATGATCATGCACGATACCTTTATTCGATACAAGACACGATGATAGGGAATCTCATCTGAGACTCATCAGTAAATATCATTTCTTCTTAGTATTTTTTATACATATATTATTTCAAAAATACAAAAACAATACAAAAAATTCCAAAAAACATTCAAATATATCTAAAACATAAAAACATTTCAAATTTATGCATCATCCATGATTTACACTACTACTACTATGTTAGACTTATATTTATTATTCTATGCTATTATTTATTGATTTATCTACATTTACCATGCTTCAATTGATCTTATTTGAGTGTGTGTAGTGACATCCAAATCCTTGATTGCTTCACTCCTACTTCTACATTCAAGACACACATAAATATACATACCCACTAGGGGCATCTTCTATATGACTACACCATCCAAGTTATCTCATTCATGCACCACATACTCTAGTTATCATGTTAACATACATTAATTACTAAGATTACATAGATTACCATATCAACACTCATTAGTATCTTGCACTTGTGTATTTCTTAGCATATACCTAGTCTTTTACTAACATGTCTTGAATAATTTCACTCTTTCTTTGATTAGTTAGATGTGATTCTATCTTTCCAGTTATTACATGCTTTCTATTCTTGATTAACATAGCTTGTTGGATTGCATTTCTAGTTCTTGTTTGTCTCCTATATGTGCCTTAGGACATTTTTCAATGTCCTTCTCTTATATTCATGTATGTGCCTTAGGACATTTTCCAATGTCCTTTGCCTATACTCCTCTATGAATTTGGATTCCACGCCAACTTTCTTGTTTCAATTGTATGTGTATGTGGTATTTGAACATGTATTTTATGTTTGTTTTCTATTTTGAGTGACATATGCCCATCTTCCTTTATTTTTTGGGCCCTTATCTACTCTTTTATGCTTCTTGCTTCTTGATTTATATGCTTGTTACCTCATTACTTTTCCTATTTATAATTCCATGATCCATATCATACATTTCTTTGATTTCTTGGATGCCATGATGGACATCATGCTCCATCCCTCCTTGCTAACAACTAATAACTAACAAATAACACTTTTGATTCTAGTTCAGTACTTTGCACATGATATTACATTGTTACATATATCTAAGCATACCCTTATTGATTAAACAATCTCTCAATACAAAAATCAATATATCTTGTCAATTATCATTGCTATATCATATATCTATGTATTATAACATAATTGTAGGGCTCTTTCTTATGAGGGTAGTTAATGTAATATCTTCATTCCTACCCTCAAAAGAGGGGGTAATAAATAGGGGTTTTATCACAAATATTATACCTCCTTATGGTCGAAAAAGTAGTTTGTAGAACACTTAAAATAGAATCCAAACATCAGACCAAGATGAATAGACCTGACAAATAACAAAGAATCTAGAATAGTTACTAGATTTGGCCTTTGATAATAACACCAAAGTTGGACTATAGTGTTAGATAATAATGTGTCCTATTTTTGGCACTCTTATCCAAATAGTATAAAAATTAGTTTTTCTAGAAAAAGATAGAAAAGTGAGTTCATTCACAAGTTTGCTAGCTTAGTACAATCTAGATTCAGCATGTTTCAGTATAATTTTTGCTCGAAGAATCTAGATATAGGGGGAATCATGCATAGCATGTTGGCTCTCACTTATAATTTTAGATTAGGTAGTTAATATAGCTTCTAGATCAAATATCTAGACACTAATTATTGGGGGCTATGTGCGCAAAATATTGAGCCTCCCCTTTTTTTGAGTTCAGTTTATTTTCCAATTATTTATCAGTAGTTATATGCCTAATCCATCTACAAGTGGTTGGCATCCTTTCTAAAGTTTGGATTTCATACAATCTTAAATTCTCAAGTACCTAAGTTCCTAAGTTGGTTTCCACATAATCCTATTGCACTAGTTTTGAAGTGGTTTTCATACAATCCTAATCTCCATATTTCAAAATGGCTAAAAATGTCCTAGTTTCTAGTATACATTCGGCTATCCATGCCAACATTGTCAGATCATAGTGAATTCATGAGATTAAAGAGCCATATCATATAACATCTATTCCATATCATTATTACTTCATATCTTCACTTCATAGGGCAATGATGGAGCCAAAGGACTAGCTAGCCTTTGTATTCTTGAGTCACCTATTCAGAGGGATTGGACACATAGTCTAAACATTGATTTACACACGCATGATTCATTAGCTTTACTTAGTAGGTGATGATGGAGCCAAAGGGCATACCTTTACATTATTGAGATACTTCTAAGGAATTAATCACTTATCTCTATTCATGATATTACTTTTGGTATAGCACACACTTAGCACAATCCAACATCACAACAAGTTTTGTATTGGTTCAAGTACCTACTGAGGTGTATTCATTCCTTTCTCTTCATTATTTTCTTACCCAAATTTTATAGATTCTTATTTTAGATATAGTGTATTTGGTAAGGATTGATCTACTCTATGTTTTTCATTACAAATTCACACTTCACACCATGCTCTCTCTATACACATCACACATCTTCATGACCTTCACCTTTGTAGATAAGTTTAGGCATGCTTTCTATTTTTCCTTTATCCTAGTATTTTGCTTTGATACATCATTATAATAAAGGGGTGGGTAAATTTAGTCATATAAAATGAGAAATTTGGTAATTTGACTATGGCTAATGACACCCAATCTATAGGTCTATCTTGCTTGCTCTCTAACCCTCATAGGCATGTTTTCACTAATTCCCAATCATCCATGGCCTCACAAATTGAACCATTTTAGACCCAAATTACTCTTTCCATGCTAAATTCATCCCCCTAGGTCCCATTAGCCATGGATAATAGTAACTAAACTTGGACTACAATGCTGAAACCTAGGGTGTCCTATTTTTGGCACTATTATCCATGTGCATTTTGGCTTCTAATGGTCACATTATTCCAAATCCTTATCCTAATTCATGTCAACCTAATGTGAATTAAATTAACCCATGATCATTAAATCCATTATAAAAGTCAATTTAGAAGGGTTCACACTCATTTACAAGAGAGAAGCAAGAATATAAGCAAGACCACTCAAGCACATTTCCCTATTCTCCGTATACATCCATTCAATAGTATTTCAAGCTTATTCAAACATTTATACTCATCCCTAATCATTCCAAGTACACCCAATTTTTCATTTACTTTCATTTTCATCACACTAATGCACCAAGCACTTTAATGGGAGATCTACATATAGTTTTATCCCTCCTTAGAATATTGGTATGTAGGTAACATGCCCACACATGGGGTGTGAAGTCCATCTAGTGTATTTCGTACATACTGACCCCTCCTCTCTTTTCTCCAAATTTTACATTCAAGTTTAAGCATAAAGAGGACCTAAGGTATTTAATACTAAATCAGGTAGACAATGAGCTCCATGGACTTTTAATCTTTGATATTTCATAGGTAGATTCACATAGACCTAATGCACAAAACCCAAAAAGCTTAGATTATTAGGAAACCAATGCCAAGATAGGACTACATCACTAGAACCTAGGGTGTCCCACTTTTGGTGCTCTTATCCAATCAATAAATGAACTCCAAATTCTTATTTGTGATAGTCTCCCATGCCTACACATAGATTTCCAAACCCTATCTCTATCAAAACAACACAAAATTAGATAAGTTTAATTTTCTCTCTCACTACTATTTTTAGAAAAGCCTTAACTACAGTTAAATTTCACAAATTAGTATCCTAATTGTTGTACATTATTTACTAATTTTATCTACTCAATCTCATTTATTATTTAGGAAGTAAACATCTATTTTCTCAAAAATAATAAATTAAGTAGTCAGTAGTAGTGCTCACCCATTTGTGTCCTCCACTATAAGGTGGATTGATCACTCTTATGAAGTGCAAACCCTACAACATGAAGGGTTGTTTTACCTAAATTTGGTTGATTATGAAGGCTACCAATCTTTGTTTTCTTGTAAAGAGAGCACACTTTTTACACTTTTTACACTTTTTGCCCCATGCATATGCATCCTTGAAAAGGCTAGGCCAGTATTAACTATATCTCATCACTTTTGTTGTTATATTCCTTGGAGTAAAATGGCCTCCTGGAGGCCCATCATGAAATTGATCTAATAGCCTTGATACTTGATCATCATCTATGCATATAATAAGTACTCCATTAAGGTCATTTATAAGTATAATCACATCAACTAATGTATAAGGTATGGACTAAAGTTTAAAATAACTTCACTTTAATCTATCCATACCTTGGGGGCATTCCCCTATAATCAATAAATGTGTCATATCTTGGAGCCAACTAGTGTGAGGTGGAAGTGTACATGTTTGAGAGTTGTCTTGAGTAATCAAGACAACTTATTTATCTACATGATGGTCATCAACCAAATACTCACATAATATTTTTCCTCTTATCAGCTTAGTGACCCTAATATCCACATCATACTCCATGACCTTGGTAATCTAGCCAGCCCTCTTCTCATTCAAGTTCGTGTTGAGGAGAAAATATTTCACTCTAAAATGACACACCATATGATGAATCCTACTATTGGAGAGCATTGGTTTAAACTTCTTGAGTCTTTTCAAAGCTAAAATATCTTGTTTTCCTAAAAAAATGTATCTTACCTCATATCCTTCTAGCACTTGACTAAAAAATTCAATTGGTTGCTCAAGTCCATCACTCTTTTGCATCAACATAACTGAGATATTATCAACATTGGCAAAGGTGTACAATATGAAATCCATTGAGAAGTTAGGATTCATGAGTGAGGGTGCTTTATAAATGGATTACTTGATAGCCTTGAATGTTGTTTTACCTTAATTTAACTAAGTAAAAACTTGGTTTTTATTTAACATGGAAGTGATAGGCTTGACCAAGTTGGCAAAACTAGGTATAAACTTTTTCACAAAGTTTATTTTCCCATGGAAGCTCTAGAGTCCTTTCTTATGCTTTGGTAAAGATAAGGCCAAGATGGAACTTATTCTATTAGGGCTAATAGCTAACCCTTGTTTGGAGAAAATATATCCCAATAGTTTACTCTCATTAATAACAAACACACATTTCTTGGGATTTAAAGAGATCCCTTATTCTTTAAATCTTTCAAATATCAATTTTAGGTGATCTAGGTGCTCACTAGCCTTCTTAGAGAAAACTATGATATCATACAAGTATACCAACACCATCTAATTTAATAAACCCTATAAATCATGTCCATTACTCTTTGACATGTATCTCTAACCTTTGACAACCCAAAAGGCATCTTATGATAAGCATATGTGCCCCATTTTGTGGTGAAGGTAGTCTTATATTGATCTTCTTCTTTTACCAGTACTTGGTTATATCTTGAATACCCATCCAAAGGGAAAAGCATTCTAAAATAGAAACTATTTTGAGTTACTCTATGGATGGTAATGGGTAATGATCTTTCAAAGAGACTCTATTCAAGTCTATGAATTCAACACACAATCTGATCTCCCCATTCTTCTTCCTTATGGGCACTAAGTTATCTACCCATGAGGAGTGATTGATGGGAAAGATGATCTTGGATTCAATCAATTTATTCATTTCTTTCCTCATAAGCTCTTTAATTTTGGGGTTGATAGCATTTTCTTCTACCTGATAGGATTGGCATTAGCCTCTAATTCTATGGTGTGTTAGGCTAGCTTGGGATCAAAGCCTCTCAAGTCACTATATTCCCAAGTAAAGATGTATGTATATTATTTACAAATCTCAATGAAATTATGTCTTTCATTCTTAGTGGTTACCTTTCCAAGATTTGGGAGCTTGTCTTTGAGGATTAAAACTCTTTCATCTTATTAGTTTACATTGTTGCCTTGTCTTTTCTTATATGACCTCCCTCACAGAAAAGACCTCTAAAGGTGACCAACCCTTTAGAAATATTGTTATTTATTAGCTAAAATATTTGTTCCTCATATTAATGTTTAATTTTTTCTTAGTTTAATGAGAAAAACTCTACTTCCTATTGCAAGAAATAAGCAATCTGCTTGTCATTATCGAAGACTTTCTAGTGAACATTATTGTCTAGCATTCATGGTCTTACTACCAATTTGACATGTGGTTTCACTTTAGACTTTTTAAATTAATTTGGGAGGTTAAATTAAGCTTCCATAGCTTCCAACCTATCAACATGATGATTTTTATTCCTTGGCACTAGTTGGATGTTAAAGGCCTCAAAGTCCTTAATTAAGTCCCATACCTTATTTTTTTAGGATCTCATCAAGGGATTATTTGTGATATTTTAGCCTCTAACCTAACTCATAATCAACTCACTATCCCCATAAACTTTCAATTGCTTGATCCCTCTCTTACTATCCCATTTAATGCCATGTATAAGACCCTCATATTTTATTGCATTGCAAGATCAACTGAATTGAAACTTGTAAGAAGAGAAATACTTGTTATTTGAAGGAGATACTAGAATTACACCTGTACTTGCTTTGTTCCTACCTTTTCAACCATAAAATAACAATTTCCATAAACCACTAACATATTATTAAGGTCTAGTGAGGGATGGCATAGATTCAGTCTCCTCATGTAAATAGTAGACACCCATGTCCCTTTCCTCAACACCTTACAAAGGGTCAATTACCTGATTGTCACTCCATAACTCATCCAAGAACATGTCAGGTATCTCCTCAATATGATTGTTTATTTCTTAAATAAATAAGTGGTCATCCTCATCAAAGATGGTGTAGTTAATGTTTATGTTATCTAGCCCATAAGGTTCGATGTGGAATTATGCAATGGACTCAACTTTTATGGATACCTCAGTTCCATACCTTGTTCTAAAATCCATGTATGACCAATCTACTACTAGATAACCTCCAATATTTATTGTGAATACTCTAGATAAGCATAGTGAAAAATGAGGAGGCACATCTAGAATCGAGAGCCACTAAAATATTGGGATAAGCATGCAGGGACAAGTTTAGACTTTTGATAATGCCAGTTGGTTTGGTGTAATATCCATAAAGTTGTATAACTCCCTTAAATTAGGGTTTATACTTCAAACCAAGATGATAATCTGTAGACTTTGGTCTGACTAAAGTTATTTATCCACTGTATACCATGAAATTATGTACTAAGGAGGCACCAATGATCACATAAATGTATAAGGGAGGAGGCTTGATCACCTTATTTAATTACCCTTCATTATGTCCTTTGGTTGCATTGGTGAGACCTACATTATCTTTTTTTGGTGGCTTATCTACAACATTGATCTTTACTAAACCTTCTTGAAGGATGTCTACTTGATTAAGCATGGACAACATTTCCCACCTTTGAACACTCATATTGATTTTTTCATTTGTTTAAAAATATTGATGGGTGAACCACTAAATTTTGATTATGCTTTGGGAGCCACAAATGTACCTTAAACTTATGAGTTTTGAGGCACAAAGGTAATCCCTTGGTTTTGTTTTATTGGAGATATTGAGACCTTTAGAGTAGAAGTAGGTTCCTTTGGCTTTGATAGTAAATGATTAATGGTAGGAAGCTATTTGGTTACTTCCTAGTTACCATCCATGTTCCTTATTTTGAACATTATATTAACAACTACTAGAATATATGCTTGGCATCCAACTGACTATTGATTGAGTGCATAACATTATTCTTGATCATAGTTAACCATGGTAGCATCCAATTGAATTTGTCCCTCATTAAACCCTTAGCCTTATGGGGGCTCTTATGGTTTTGTCATCATAGGTATGTCTATAATTTAAGCCATAAGAGCTTGATTATGCCCATAGTTAGCAGCCTACTACCATTAATCATTAGAAGCCTAATTGAGGTCAGTGTTTGGGACAATGGATTGACCAAAAGATTGATTCTAAGACATAGTCCCTTTAGTTTCTTAAGAAAAATTATTTTATATAGGTAATAGGGTATTAGATGGACTTGTATTATTTAGATTGTAATTGCTTTTCCTAACATAGTTAGGTTTCCCTTATCCTTGGCCTTGACTTTGGAAGCTTCCTTTATAGGGTGGCATGTTTACTTGATAAAATTATTTTTTAGGCTGATATGCATCTTGATGAGGTCTATTGGATTGGGCTCGCATCTTGTTCACATTTACCAATTCATTTTCCAAGGATTGGAATATGCTCTTAAGCTTTTGAAAATTCTTATGTTATTGGGAACCACTAGATTGACTAGGAGAATACTTTTCTTGCTTTGGTGTTGGTATGTCATCAAGCATTAGCATAAGAGGAATGGAATCAAGGGGAGGAATAGAAATAAGAGGTGTCTAGATTTTAGGGAATAAATGCATTAATGGTCTAGGAGTAAGCTTGTCAGCCTATACTAGACAATTTTATTCCTTGATTGCCACCTCATAAGTATTTGGTAATGTGTTTCTCCCATAGACTAAATCATGATTATAATGTCACTATTTAGAGCTTTAGGTATTAAAAGAAAGCAAAGTTAGGAGTAGGTCTAATAGAGACTAGAATCCTATCCCATGTCTTTTGAAACCTTATGTTGAAATCTTGCATAACTTCATGAGGATCCCTCTTGATTGTGGTTAGTTATTCTACAAGTGACAAATGGTAACTTTTATCTTAAAATATCTTACACAATACATCTCCTAATTGGTCCCTTGATGTGATGGAGTTAGTAGTGAGGCTTATTTACTGGTCCATGACTTTTCCCTTAAAAGATATGGCTAATAACCTAATAACCACATTTTCCTCATTGACATTGTGATATTGTAAAAATTGAATACATCTATGAGGTGCTCAGAAGGGTTGTAGATTGGTCTCTTATGAAATAAGGGACACTTTTAAGATCTACTATTGGAATAGTGTCATATTACTAAAGGTATACAGGAATTTAACCATTGAAAGCCACAAAAGGAAAAGTTCAAGGGGCTACCATGTCAATGAAATGAGATAACAAATATCTTCTTATAGAGATAGACTTTAAAGTTGATTTAAAAGTAAATATTCCTTTATATGGATGTGTATTATAAAATATTAACCTTTTTATTGAGTTTAAAGGCAATTCAATAAATTTAAAAGAAATACCTCTAAAAGCTGATATTGTATTCACCTTTGGCATGAAAGATAGCTATTACTCTACACCACAATGTTTATTATTACTTGGAGTGGCTATATATTGTTGTATAAAAGCTATAACTACTGTAAATTGATCAAACCAACATCAAGCTTGATCAATATTCTTTTAAAGTGTGTTCCACTGGGTGCAATCGAAACTATTATAGAAATTTATTCTCCACCCTTGGAGAGTGTTCTTCAATATCTCTCCAACTAAGATACATAATGGGAAAAACCTTAGTCTATGGATATCCTATAGTGAGGTTGAACTTGTGGAGAAGGCTAACTTCCTCTTTATGGATCACCTAAACTAATGTTATTTCTAGGAAAAGGGTTAGAAAATGGGAAATAGGGATCCTAAGAAAGATAAAAAGGTGATATGCCAAATTTAAATGAGACACTCATATTCTTAAACCCATACTAGATCAACATAAGATAATGTTAGCTCACACAATCTCATAGACCAGATAATTACATAAGTATTTCATGAACTAGGATCACCAAGCAATCAATGAAGTAAAGAGGAATTCTAAGACTCACACTAAGCATCCATGAATGCAAATAAACACACAAGTTCAAAACTATAAATTAGCTTATAAACACCTTAAAAGAGGCAAGTAGAAGGACAATGTCTTGGGAATAATGTCCTTCACAAGATCATTATGTAAAAACATACTAGAACACTAATCAAAGGTAAGAGATAGGTAAAAATCATCTTATTACATCAAGAAGTAGTTATTACAAATTTTTATAGGATTTATCCTTGTCAAATGAGATTCTTTTACTCTTTAAAATTAGAGAGTTCTTGAGGGAGTTGAAAATCTAAGAGAGAGTTACAATATGAAATAAAATAAGAGATATAGGAGAAAGGGGAAGAGAGAGAGAGCACGCCATCATAGATAAATTAATGAGTTTCCACTATTATTCAATGAATTATCAACCAATTTTTGATCTAATTAGAACTAATTCATCATAGAGAGATCAACCTTCACTTGTCCCAATTTCCTTCAAACTCTTTCATTAAATGAGAAACATACTAGAATACAAGAATGTAATTATGATGATGAGTCATAATCCTAATAAAAAAACCTTAGATCCCCCCTAAAAATCTATTAAATGTTCCAACTTCTTTCTCCAACCACTAGATCTCCACCTTGGGATTCTATGTCATCTTCCACTTGACTTGATTATGAGGATAAAATCACATTGCATACTATTAATATGCACTTTATCACCTTGTCACATTTCACACTACCAACAACACTCTTTTCTCTCATGATCACACACTTCTCTCTCATGGAAACACTCATGAAAACACTCTTTCTTTCATGAATGACCTCACTCATGACAACTCTTCCATGAACCTAATCACTACCAACTAAATTTACCTACTTGTCATCAATCTCATCTACCATGATTACACTCTCTCTTATAGAAACAACACTTACTATGTTGGCATTAAGAACTCATCCTACACATACCTCAAAGCTTACTTGACCATGCACCTTTACAAGAACCTTTGACATTAATGACAACATCAATTCTCAACATTTTTTGATAGGATGAAAAGCATAGGCAAGTTTAGGAATTAACCATCTAATGACTTCCAACTTACCTTAGAATTTTTTTATGCCTGATTAATCTATAAGATGGATAATTTCTAAGATTAATCAATTCTTAGTAGGTTCAATATTGATCCCAAACTAGGAGATGATATACCCTAGGATTTTCCCATTGGTGACTCCAAACACACATGTTTCTAGATTAAGAGTAACATAATATTTGATTGAGTTAATAATGTGTGTAATAGTTCTAAGTGGTCTACACATCTTCTTACTTTCCACATAAGATCATCTAAATAGATCTCCATTATCTTATTAATAATATCATGTAATATGTGGGTCATGGCCCTTTAATAAGTTACCCTTGTGTTTTTGACACCAAATGACATAAAAACATAATAAAAGGTTTCCCATGGTGTAATAAAGGGAGCCTTACTTTGACCCTTGTTAGAAATGTAGGATTGATTGTATCTTAAGAATATATCCATGAGTGATAGTAAATTATATTTTATAGTAGTGTCAACAATGATGTCAATGAATTGGATAGGCAAGTCATATTTTAGACATGTTTTGTTGATATCTCAGAAGTCTATACATATCCTACTTTTACCATTTTTCTTAAAGATGAGGATAATCTTGTACATCCACTCAGAATATTCTATTGGCTTCGTAAATATGACTTTTAAAAGTTTGAGGACTTCTTATTTTACAATCAATGTTACCTTATGACTTATGGTCTTGAGATTTTGTTTGATTGGTTTTATGTTTTGCATTATAACTAGGTTGTGTATAACCACATCAGGGTTGGTGCCTACATGTCAGTGTAAGAGAAAGTGAAATATTTTAAGATTTATATGAGGATCTACTTATAAACTTCTACCTACTATTCAAAAGTGAAGACACTAGCTTGGGAATTTTAAGTCTCTCCTCCATCCCAATGTTAATTTCAATTGTCTATTTGATGGGGGGAATTTCCCTCTTTAAATACATTAAAGGATAGGGGAAGATCAGGATCTTCACCCTCTATATTAAAAATGTCATGATAATCATCAAATGATAGATAATACTCAACATGGTAATAAGAATCATAGTATTCAATCCCAAAGGCCGATGTCGGATAAAATTTAAGTGATAAATTTCTCTTGAAGTGGAGTAATGGGAGGTCATTATAAGCTCACAATAGCTCAAGAATGTATTAATAATTCTTGATGAAATCAATGAATAATAGACCATGTTTCCCTAATATGGGTGGCAATTTACTTATTAGGGGTTTTGCAGACAAGTGGTTCATATTGATTAAAATTGTGAAATCAGACTAAGGTATGGCAAGATAATGGTAAAAGCATGAAAAGTGAGTATTCATTGAGTTATCAAGCTAGTTACCTTCCCTAAGGATTAATTATATAGAAATGAAGTCAAAATCTTTATTGATATCATGCACATTGGTATTGTATAGGTAAATATGTTTGGCCTTAGTTTGATAGACCTCATAAACTTGGTTTGCAACCAACTATGAGTCACCTTGGATCCTTAAGTTTTAAATGCCCAAACATTTTTCAATGAGAATGTCAATAAATAGAGCCTCATATTTAACCCCATTATCCTTATACTCATAATCTAGTTCAAAACCTAAAATACATGACTCACCCTTCACAATAAATGAGAATGACTCCTCCCCTAGTGCTTAGGCAACACTTGGCCCATCATAGTAAAGGACCCATTGATCGTGTATAGTGTGGGGATAGTAAGTTAGTGAAGTTTATTTGTATTTTAATATCTAAACTATATGGATGTTTAAAATTTTAAGAAACCCCTCTTGGGTTTCTCGATCTTGAGACTCTAAATAATAGGAGCTTGTCCCCTTTGCAGGGTAAATGGAAGGTATTTGTAAAATCAAAGGTTTACACTTTTGGTTAGGATGAAGTAATGGAAGTACTTCTAGAAACCCAAAAGATTGTTTTCTAAGCTTTGGGTTAAGTTAAGTAAGCACTTCTAGAAATTCAAAAGGTAATTTAATATGCCTTCTCTTTGGTGTAGGAAGAATGTCGACAAAGTTAAGATCTTGTTTTATCATGGGGAATATGAAAATGTAATTATTGGCCAAATTTGTCCTAAATAAGAAACTTTTGACTGGATGTGGTTTGAAGCTAAGTGGGGTCTTGGTTAAGAATAAATCCAATTGGAGGAGGAAAAAACAACCTTCATGTAGATCACTAGTTGGTTGCAAGCTTTTGAAACACATTAAGCAAGCTTAAAGTGTGAACTTGATGATTTTAAGGAGCCAGACCATCATGACATGTCATGCAGGAATGAATAGATCAATCTGATTACACATTTAATAAATGCATTCATGAGGTTAACCAAAGACAAATGAATGCATGGACATGATTTTCATCCCATAAATATCCTTTATAAATTTTATATTTTTATGATTTTTCTATCTCAAGATATAAGCATTCAAAGATGAACTAGTATAGTGGGACATACATGGGGATGTCAAGTTAAAGCTATGACAAATAACCATTTGAATATAAATTTCCAAGGATGAATGCATGGCTAACAATTTTCAAGATCTCAAGTTCCCATAGAAAGATCTAACGGTACATGGTGACTAAAAAATCTAGTGGGTCCAAAAATATCAATAGAACATGTTCAAGCATACAAAAGTAGATCAATGATGAATAAAATGTTAACAAGCTAATGAATCTTGAAGATAAATGTGTAGTTGCTAAGTGTCATAATTGTGGTGATTATTGGGTAAATTAGAGGTACATGATTAAATCATGTTAAATAAGATCGATGGTGCACATATGATCAAAGGGTCAACCAAACTCAAGATAAATGTGAGGCTACCATGTGGTTAAAGCATAGGAACCAGTTATGACTAGCTATAGTTCCCATAGAATGAATTGGGATCTAACAATTGGATCACTATGAGAAACCCAAATTGAGATCAATGGTTAATATCAAAATTTGAAGCCAGGAGACTTTAAGTAGAGGTTAAATATGGTTCAGGTTAAACCAAGAGTAAATGTTTCAAAGGGATATATCTATATTAGAGCTCAATAAAATGCCATCAAGAAAACATAGCCATATAATCAAGATTTTGAATAATGATTCTCTATTGCCATTAAAGATCAGATATAGGATAGGTTTGTTTAAACCTAATATAGTCTAGAATAAAGTTATGCAAACTATGGATCTTCATCGATATAATGAATCTATGAAAACCAATAAATTAGATTGGTTTTCAATTTATAATAAAGAACTATGCTCAAAATTTATAGTAAGGGAAGATATATGGTTATGGAGAATTTTCTCATCATTTGACATAGTATTATCTTTGATAAACAAGTACTAACATCTATAAAAATAGACATAGTTATGGCTCCATCAAGTTCAAGATATGAGGATTTTATCCTCATAATAAAGTTAAGTATAAGATGGTGTAGAGTCCTAGGATGGAAATTAGGTGGTTGGATAAAGTAGTTGGATTATTTAATATATTTTTATGGACTTTAGGATTTTCCTTCGTCTCAAGATCATGACTTATCACCTTTAATAAACTCTTATCTTCTATCATGTTGTTCAACCAATAAGAAGATTTGGAAGATATTGGGATAAATGAAAGATAGCTTGTCAATAGAGAATTGGTGCTGATTTGATCAAAATATGGTGGATAATTTGTAAAATGTGGCATCTCATTTAAGGATCTTGGGTGGCATTCTTCCTCTCTCTTCTCATTTACCATATATTACCCATTTTTTCTCCTTTTAAAAAAAAGAGAATGCTCATTTTTGGGAGTATTAAGGGAATCTTTGAGATATCTTGGAAAGATATGCTCATTTTGATAAGACTAGACCCTATCAATTTTTTTTAATAACTACCCCTTACAGTAATAAAGACTTTCTTTACCAATATCTTGCCTATAACTAATGTTTAGAAAGCGTCTGCATCATCGCATTGTGAAGGATAATATTACATGCCATTGTCCTTAATTATGGCCTTTTTAAGGCATTTTCAAGTTTTTTTTAGGTATTTAATCATGTTATTTATACTATTAATGTAGGCTTAGTGTGGGTCTTAGAATACCTCCTTGTTTCCATTCATTTCTTCTTGAACCTACTCTATTAAATACTTATGCAATCAGCTAGTTTGTGAGGTTGTGTGAGCTAGAATTATCTTGTGATAATCTAGTATGGGTTTAATCTTATGGGATTATTCCATTTTTATTTGATGAATCTCATTTTTAGATATATTAAGAGCTCTATTTCCTCCTTTATTACCCTTTTATAAGTATAATCATTAGTTTAGGTGATCCGTCAAAAGGAAATTGACCTTCTCTAGAGGTTTAACCTTATTATAAGATACCCACAACCTGGGGTCATTCCCATATTATGATTGAGATTGGAATAGCCTAAATAAATCTTACACAAGGGTGAAAATTCATGTCACAATAGTTTCTGGCATGTTTGGTGGGACTAGTTGTTCACAGAGTGAAGAGTTTTGGTGTTCTCTTCACCTATTTAGCTTTTAAAGTCATGTGTGCAAACATAAATGGAAAATTAGAGCATCTATCAACTAGTATAATAAGCCTAAGTTCCTAATCATCATTATTTGGTATGCATAATCAACCATATTTTGATCAGTATGCTTATTCTCTACCTTAGCATCACACTTATTAGGAAAATAATGTTTATGTGTTCCCCCCAAGTGGCCCTCAAATAGCCTATCAGCCCTATCATGGCCTCTACCCTCCTCTCACCCCTATATATGACCAAGTTCAGCTTCCTTTTCATTTAAATCAATATTCTAATTCCTCTTATCAAGATCAGGCTTATCATGTTACATCCTTGTCAGGAGTCAAGCAAGCATTATCAAATTATATTGAATTGATAAGGGATATTGGTAAGGGTTTAAAATTTTCTCCAATCATTCCTATCCATGTTATACAATAGTCAAGGAGTGATATTTAGTTTTTCATGAATATATGTTTAGTTTTTTAGGGTGTAAAATGGTCATCTTGTAAGAATGAGGACATAGCAATGATGAGAAGCATGGTCAAAAACATTGAAAGTGTGTTAATATCTTATTAAAATCAGCAAGATCATTTGGATCATTCTTACATGTCCTCTCCCCTCTAAGATCCTCAAGTTCAACCTTCAAGAGCTCCTAATCATCCCCCTAGTTAGCCTTGTCAATGTCCATTCTTGTCAAAAATTAGAGAGGCAAAAGTAGCCCAAGGTAAAACAATCATGAAAATTAATGAGGGGGTTTAATTTGGAAAAGAATTACCTATTCATGCCATGGAGGGGATAATGATCTTCTTGCATGAGTTTTGTAATGTGTGGGCATCTATTAAATAAGCTAACTATCCACATGTTGAGAAGAAATAAATGAAAAAGTGGATATTATCCATTAAAAAAGAGTTTGAGTAGTGGGAGAAAGAATATGTCAAACCTAAACCAATCAGTTTTCCCTCTCCTATCCCTATGCCCATTCCCATTCAAGATCATGAATTCATCCCATCATGGATCTTCTCCAACACATTTAACCCTGGATATATCATGCCCTCATTTGTGAGACCACCCTCTCTTTTAACCATTCAAAAGGAATATAAAGGTGTATGTTTCCTACTCATTTCCATCATGGAAGTTGGTCTAGAGAGGCATAAATAAGGAAGAGGTGTTGGTTGTGGAATTCTAATCACTATTTCAATATCCACCAGAGAAACCATTCAAAGTCCCTAATTATAAAGACACTCTCCTAAGCTATAAGTGGGGTGAACTTCTTCACCCTCCCACCATCCCCCTCTTAAAGAAAGAGCTAGTTTTATAAAGGATAAAGGAGGATCTTATAGTCTCAAGTGAGCCTCAAGGGGAAAATGCAAGTGTCTATGATGAGGAGATCATGATAGGTATCCCACTTCATTTTAAGGGGGGAAAATCAAGGTTGGAATAGCCTTCTTGTCATGGCTTTGATACTAATGAACTAGATTTTGATAAGGACAACCCTCAAGTTGAAAATAGGGTAGACCTTAAATATACTACCAAAATTAAATTATACATAGATAAGAAGATGATCAGAACCAGGAACCAGAGGTTGGTTTACTTTAGGATGAGTTGTCAAATGAAGGTACCCCTAATAGTTGGAGTAAGAGGAAAATAGACCAGAACTTGAGCAAGACAAGTGTAATGTTTTGGACCTTGTATGGTCAAATCAACCCTCATTTATGGTTAAAAATCAAGATTAAATATTAAGTTAGGTTGGTGAAGAAGACATCTCAAGTGCTCAAGTGATGCAATTTGATGAACATACCAGTGAAGAGCATCAGAATCATGATGAGTTAGACCTTTTTTTTAATGATGAGCCTCCCCTCTCTTTAGAGGAAGAAGACCAATCTAGCTATAATATATTGAGTCTTGGTGAGGTTGAGATATACATCCTTTATAATGACCAAGATGAGGCTACCTTTTGGGATGAACTTGAAAATTTATATTCAAGTTTGGATGACACACCTATACCTTCAGGTAAAAAAGTTCAATAAGCAACTGATCAAAATGTGTATATTGAAAAACATAATCCTAATGAGTGATTAGAGGTTGAAATTTCAGATTTAGTTACATTGGAGGACTTTTTTAAGATCTTGGTATCGAGCTATGTTCCTCTCCAGGAAGACTATGATCTGATTATGCCTGAGGAACATAATGATGGGGCATCAAAATGCAAGAGATAGGTAAAATCTAATTACTCAATGTTTGTATTGACAAGAGGATCTCTTATCAGGTACCTAGATTCATTAGAGGATTACAATAATAATGCATCACATGTTATGCTTCATTTAGATCACAAAATTGAGCCATCAAAAGAGAAGGTTGCAAGAGCTTCAATAATTTATACTACATTGGAGACATGTTTCTCCCATTTCATCCATTAGAGAGTGAGCTAAAATATCTATCAATAAATCATCTTAACCCACCTCCATCATCTTTCAAAATCAAGGTATCTTTCATCCTTGTACATTACAAATGAGTGATGATCAATGTTTCCCATTTGACCTAGGGGAAATATTTATAAGACACAACCTTGTATATATTAGAGTAGCTTTTATTTTTCCTCTAAGTGCCTTGTGCACATATTCTCTATTTTTTGTTTTCTTTCCTCTAAGTGCCTTCAACACATTTTTTAGTTTTGTTTCTTTTATCCTTATTTCTTTAAGAAGAAGTTTCCAAGGAAGGGAATCCATGTATCATTTAATGACAACTAAGAGAAAAGACTTGTGACCTTGTATGCCCAATATATTAAACAAGGAAAATGGTTTAGGTTCTTAAACATAGTAGGCATACTTACAAGTTGATTCACCAAATATGTTGGCCAAATTTGGCCCACATAAGAAACTTTTGAGTAGATGTGGTTTAAAGTTGAGTAGGGTCCTAATTGAGAAGCAATCCAATAGGATGAACACATAGCCTTCATGCAAATTACTTGTTAGTTGTAAGCTTTTGAAACACTTTAAACAAGCTTAATGTTTGAACTTGGTGATTTTAAGGAGCCATACCATCATGATATGTCATGTAAGAATGAATAGATTAGTCTAGTTACACATTTGATAAATGCACTTGGGAGGTTGACCAGAGCCAAAGGAATGCATGGACATGATTATTTTGGTCCCATAAATATCCTCACAAATTTCATATCTTTATGAGTTTTCTATCTCAAGATATAATCATTCAAAGATGAACTATCATAGTGGAACATATACTGGGATGTCATGTTAAAGATATGACAAATAGCCATTTGTTTTCAAATGTTCCAAGGATGAATGCATGGTTGACAAGTGTAAAGATCTCAGGTGCCTATATGAATATCTAATGGTGCATGATAACTGACAAATCTAGTGGGTCTAAGTAGATCAATGGATCACATCTAAGCATACAAAAGTAGATTGATGATGAGAAAAAGGTTAAAAAGTTAGTGAATTTTGAAGATAAATGTGCAGTTATCAAGTGTCATGACCATGGTAACTTCCAAGTAAATCAATGGTACATGTTTTAACCATCATATATAAGATCAACAATGTGCATAAGGTCAAAGGGTCAACTAAACTTAGGATAAATGTGAGGCCACCACATGGTGAAAGCACAAGAACCAACTAGGACTTGTTGTAGGGTCTATAAAACAAATAGGGAGATGACAATTGGAACAATATGAGAATCCTAGATTGATATTGATGGTTGTTATCAAAATTTGAAGCCAATAAACTTTAATTATAGGGTGAATATAGTTTAGGTTGAACCAAGAGCAAATGTTTCAAAGGGATATATCACCATTAGATCTCAGTCGAATACCATCAAGTAGATGTAGACATACAATAAAGAGTGTGAATAATGAGTCTTTATTTACATTAAAGCTCAGATGTAGGATGTGTTTGTTTAAACCTAATATAGTCTAGAATAAAACTATGTAATCTATAAATCTTCATCAATATAATGACTATATAAAAACTAGTAAATTGGATTAGTTTTCAATCTATAATAAATACCTATGCTCAGATTTTATAATAGGAGAAAATATATGGTTATGGAAAAAATTCTCATCCTTTTACATAGTCTTGTCTTTAACAAATAGGTACCGACAACCATAAAAATAGACATAGTCATGGATCTGTCAGGTTCAATATATGAGGATTTTATCCTCATAGTCAAGTCAAATAGAAGATGGTGTAGAGTCCTAATATGCAAATCTAGTGGTTGGAGAAAGTAGTTGGAGAATTTAATATATTTTTAGGGACTACATGTTTTTCCTTCATAGTAAGATCGTGACTCATCACCTTTGGTAAAATCTTGTCCTCTAGCGTGTTGTTCAACCAATGAGAAGATTTAGAGGTTAATAGGATAAATAAAAGATAGCTTTTCAATAGATAATTGGTGTTAATTCAATCAAAATACTTTGGAGCATTCATAAAAGGTGGAATCTCATTTAATGATCTAGGGTGTTGTGCTCCCTCTATCTTCTCCTTTTCTCTATATTAACCCTTCTTTCTCATTTATAAAAATAAGAAGATGCTCATTTTTAAGAGTATTAAGGGATTCTCTGAGATATCTTGGCAAGATATGTTCCTTTTGATAAGTCTATACCCTATCAAAAAATTTTAAGAACTACCTCATGAAGTAATAAAGACTTTATTTACCTATCTCTTGCATGTAACTAGTGTTTAGAAAGATTGTGCATGATGGCATTGTGAAGGAGAATCTTACATGTCATTATCCTTCTTTCTAGCCTCTTTTAATATGTTTTCAAGTTATTTCTAGGTCTAGACTCATTTTATTTATACCATTAATGTATGATCAGTATGGGTCTTAGAATCCCTCCTTATTTCCATTCATTTCTTCTTAAACCTAGTCTATAAAATACTTATGCAATCAACTAGTCTATGAGGTTCTGTGAGCCATCATTATCTTGTGTTGATCTAGTATGGGTTTAAGCTTATGGGAGTCTTCCATTTTTATTTATTGTATCACCATTTTATCTTTCTTAAGAACCCTATTTCCCCCTTATAACCATTTTCCAAGTATAATCATTATTTTATGTGATCCATCAAAAAAAATCCAACCTTTTATATAGGTTCAACCCTATTATAGGATACCCATAGCTAGGGGTTGTTCCATTATTATGATTGGGAGTGGAAGAGATTGTATAACTCTTCCACAAGGGTTAAATATCATGTCACAATAGTAATTAGTATCTCATTTAGGTATAGGAGGTACATATACATAGTTATGAAACTTTTAGAACTATTAATAATACATGGGCAATATTGTTTGTTCCATTGTTATAAGTGAAAAATATTACAAGTATTCAATGAGTTTTTTTGGGGGGTTATCCCTCATCATGAGGGGAATAGGGGGTCCCCATTTTATAAATATATGGATAATCATGGTTTCTAATATTAATTTCTATAATACCTACCATCATATTATGAATCCTCTCTTTGAACACTAGAATGACCTTGGGAGAAGGAATGTTTGGGTTGCTAATGTAGGAATAACTGATGATTGTATTTTCCAACTATAGATAAAAACTAATATAAATAAATAAATGCACAATGGAAAATTTAATGTAGGTATCCCAATATGGTCACTAATGTATGATTGTATTTTTCATTTATGAATCAAAACTACTATAAATAACAAGTTTAACCCAAAAGCATAATAACATCAAAAAGAGAGAAATATAAGAACAATAAAAAATTTAGGAATAAATCCTTACCATCACCTTACTCCTAGTATCTTACCTTTAAGATCTTCCAACCAATTATCCAATGCTATTTGACTTTTATTTGGATTTCTTGATAATGGATTCAAGATGGCTTGAATGGCTTATTTGGATTCTTGAGTAGATTGCAAGAGAGTGCGAGTGCTTTAGATGGATATTATATGGATAAAAGGAAGGATTATGAGATTTATAATTAGACTATCCATGCTCCAATCATGACTATTTATAGGTTTATGGAGGATGTTTTATAGGAATTCTTAATTAATTTAGAATTATCTAGTTTAGAGTGTTCTAGAATTTTAGGGATAGTTCTCTAGATCTAGAGAGTTCTATATTATATTAATAGAAAATAGAGATTATATGGATATTTAATGAGGTTTAATGCTTATAGGGATGTAGGAAATGATATAAGGTAGGTTGGATAGGGTGGTAGTTGGAATAAATATGAATTTTTAATTGGCAAGTTGGCTAGTGGCTATTTAATGAGATAGAATTAGTAGTTAAGTAGGTTGTTAGTAGGATGATGAGGATATTAATAAATCATGGGGGTGTATAAAGGTTATTAATATGTAATAAATATTTTATTGGAAATATAATTTAATTAATTAGTTAGGATTATCATTATAAGATAAATTAGCAGGATAAGTATGAATAATTAGAGCGAGTAGATTTAGGTGCATACATAATGTGCATAAAATGTCAACACAGACTTAATAGTAATATAATTATCATAATTTTAATTTTGATTAAAAATTTACTAAAATTAATATAATCGTCAAACTCAAAAATTAATTATGTAAATAACAAGCTAAAATAAGATAAGGGAAGAGATTAACATAGAAAAATAAAAAAAGAGTTTGGTTCTATATGTCTCCTTTCATAATTCAAAAAGAGATATCCCTTATCATGGTACAAGAGTTATTATTAAATAGTCACATAGGCATGTGGATTTAAAATTAAAACTCAAATGTAAATTCAAATTCACTTCCATGTGGCAATTACAATAATCTTTGACATGGATGGCCCACTTGAGGCTTGTTTAGAATGAGACCTGTTCAATTACATCATGAAGATAGTTATAAATATGTTTGACTAAATCAAGAATAAATGACCACAAGGAATTCATTTGGGATTATGTTGAGATCATCCATTGACAATATTTTATGTAGTTAGGACCATGTCTCTTTAAGGTGAATATTTTATGTTTTACACTTTGTGTTTGATCCTCATGCGTAGATAAAGTTGATTATTAGCACCTCATTCATAATTCATTTGGTTTAAGATTTTATTTTATGAATGAAATTGGACACATGGTTCTTTCTTGGTCTCTAATAGTTTTGAAAATTATATGGGGTGTCAATTTCAAGTTCATACCTCATTGGTTGCATAGAAATCATGTCTTTCATTCTGATGGGTTCCCTATCACATGTTCTCTTTTGGTTTCTCTTTATTTTTCCATTACTTCACACTTATCCTCTAATTATTTGTTTACTTATATCATATACATATCCAAATAACCTTTTAAATTTATCTAGGCATTTCGGATTTTATTCTCTTCGCTACCATGCATCATATTCTCAGTCCTTTGAGATTTTCCCTTTGTCACCATAAATGGTCTTGCCTTTAGGATCACAGGCTCCAATATTTTTCCACATGTTGTCAACCCACTCACCCACTCACTTGGGGATTTTAAATCTCTATTGGCTTACATGAAAAAATTTAGGAGAGTGAGGCAGTAAGATTATGCCATGTGGCATCATCTTGTTAACCCACTAGCCCAAAGGAATTACACTGGTATGGATATCTCTTAGAGGGTGAGGTAGTAATATTATGCCATGTGGAATCATCTAGCTAACCAAATATCCCAAATCTTTGTTGATGTCATTGCCCTACTAGGAAACTTTGAAGAAAATCAAATAGGTGTCGAAAGGAATTTTAAATGGGTAGGGACCCTGAGGAGATCGAAACATGGCACCAAGAGTCATCTTGTAGAATTAACCAAGTCTTTTAAATATGAAAAAAAGTACCATGTGGCCCCATGATTATTTTTTCAAATTGACTAACTGTTGAAAGCCCCTTTACACTAGTTAGAACCTTTAGGTGTCATATGAAGATGACACATAGCTTTGAGATACATTAAGACACCTATGTGCATAATATGTGAAATCAAAATTAGTGATTTAGTTCTAAAAACTAGACACATATTTAAAAATAAATGGTTACGAACATTAAAATTAAAATGACTAAGTTTGAAGATGTAAAAATGACTAAGTATAAAAAAAACAATGTGCACACTTAGTCATTTTATTCAATTTAAAAAAATAGTCCATTTACATGAAAAATAACTAAGTCAAGAGGTAAAATGTTATAAGAATTTAGTCATTCTAAATTTAAAGGAAACAATAATGTAAAAAATCACTCATAAAAATGAGAAATAAACCCTACAATAGCTAGATAATTTACACAAACCGAAGGTGAAATAGCCTAAAAAGAAGTTATAAAATGTGTTTTAAAACATAAGCAAACAAGTAGAATAAGACTTATCATATTGATGCTAGTTTAGATTTTAAAATTGAAGAATCCTAATATGTGAATTCCCATGTTGAGTGTTTTAAAATGTAAATTTAAGTTTTTTGGCTTGCCTATAATAATGAAGCACATTCACATTTAAATCTTCACATATGGCAAAATAGACTCCCAAAAAGGTCAATTCAAACAATAAACCACCAAAGTATTGGAAATTATAAGAAAAAACTCCAAATGAAAATAGGGTCCCCATTTTAAGACCAAAAATAGGGCATGTTGTTTTAGAGAACAATAAATGGTAACTCTTACTGGGAAATACTCTGAGTATTTTGAGAATCCAAAATCTCTATTTCACAAGAAGAAAAATCATTAGCTACAAATAATTACTTAGCACAAACCAAAATCCAATAGGCACTAAATTTTATAATAAAAAGTGACATACTAAGATATAATTTTGTAAAAACCATCTATATGTGTGATCAAGTGATTTATTCCTTTCTTTATCATTCACACATAGTGATGCATATTTGAATAAGGTTAGAATTGTTGAAGTAAAATATTTTAAAATATAGTTTGGGGGGAAGTATTTTATGTTTTTCTTCACTTCTAGCCAGGCATTCATAACCCTGATAGAGATACTTATGGTCCCTTTAAAAGGATTTGCTCCACTACCAACCAAACTAAAAATCCTATGGTGGAGGATGTCAAGATCACCCTTTTGAGGAGAATTTTAGATCTTACATTTTAACTTGATTATTTTGAAATGAGACTTTGTAATTAATCAAAAGAGGGTTAAGGACTAAACCACATGTGAAAGGAAATCAATAAGTCCATGACAACTTAAAACAAACCAAAATTAGATCAATGCTACATTTTCTCCATATATTTCATTAATCACATCAAATGGCTTTAAATAACAAAATACCCATTCTAAAGGAATAAGTTTTGTTAAGAATCATCAACCTTTAGAATTTAGGGAATGATCAAATCAATAATAGTTATTACACATAGAATTTTCAAGTAAAATTTGCAATTAGGCTCTTTCAGTTCCTTTTCTATTATTATTACAACCCTTCATTTCATTTTTGTGATTATAAAGGGGACCACAAGGCCAAAAATAGCTTGAACAAAGCCAATGAAGAGGAAAAATAAATGAATCAAAACCTAAATGAACAAATAAGGGATTAGAAATCAAAATCAAAATCAAAAGAGAATATATTTATAGGGGTTTCTAAGCTACTTAATATTGGAAGTAACGATCAAGGAATTATCCATTGATAGATATTGGGACATCCTCACCAGTAAGACACCTTAAGTAGAATACATTCTCACTCAAGATTTTAGATATTTGGTGGGGATTGACCCATAATGCATCAAATTTCACATGTTTTCCCTTTTATTCATGAGCCATATCCCAATAAAGGACTATTTTTGAGATCTATAAGGCCTTCACTTTGGATCTTTTATCAAACCAATGTTTGACTACCTCTTGATGTTTACTAAAAGTACAAAAAGTCTATTTTTATTCTAATTGCATGAGGCTCAAGAGGTGGGCCTCTATTCGGTCATTAGTTCCAAGGTACTCATTAGTGAACAACAAGTTAGGTATCCTTATATTGGTTGGGAAGATATGATCTTGGCAATATACTAGGTTATAGGGATAGGTCTCTAAAGCAAATTTCCTAGTTCTATCTAACCACAAAGAAAATTTAAGCATATTATGCCAATCCCTTGGGTTTATTTTTAAATTTTTATTAGTTATACTCAACAAACTCTTAATTATTTATTTATCTAACCCATTATCCTATGGATAATAATTAGAATAAAAATTAAGATTTACCTAATGATCATAAGCCCATTAAATGAATTACAAGGAGGAAAAACTAGGGCCATTATCACATACCAATATAGTGATCATACTAAACATTGTAGCAATGTGTTCCTCTAAGAGTTTAATGATTATGTTTATGGTGATATTATATAAAGGTTAGGATTTATCCCAATGATTATAGTAATCTATCACTGTCATAATAAATTTTTATCTAGTAGAGTAATTAACATTGATGTCCCCCAAAAATTCTAGTCCCCACTTATCAAAGTGTCGAGCATCAATGACCGCTAGTAGTGACATTACTGGAGTGCATTCACAAGATGCAATGACTTGGAAAGCATGGAAATTCCTCACATGTAGGTGAGTGTCCTTGAAAATATGTGGCCCGTAGTAACTTGCCCTTAGTATTTGATGATTTGTACATCTAATTAGACCATGCTCAATTCCATATTTCTCATGGAAGTCTCTAAGTACTGTCGTTACTTACTCCTTATTCAAGTATCTCAAATTTATGCCTGTATGGTTACTTATATAGATAATTCTATCTTTGATCAAGGAATGGTTTTTTATCAAGCACAGTGTTATTTGTCACATGAAATTAAGGTGCCTAGGACACTCATTATTCAATAGATATCCAACAATATATATATGTACTAATTATTATTTATGATGTCATGTAATGAGTATTATTAACAAATGATGTAGGGATCCACCTCTATGATGATTTTATAGAGTCCTTGTCCTCAAATTATCTTCATTATCTATAACTCAAGGTCAAAATCCTAGAGTATGGTCATCCATTTACCATGAATTTAACCTAATTCATTTTGCATTAGAAATGCCTCAACAGTTGGATCAGGTACCACAACAAACCCCTTTCTTCATAGAATGTATTTCTTAAACTTCTTAACAACCTTAACCAAGGTAAAGGCTTATTTTTCTAGTGTATAATATCTAAGATTAACATTCATGAGTAGTATTTTCATGAAATGCATTTATCTTTCATCTCCAAACTCTTTATTTTATGTTAATACTACTTCCATAGTGTTGTGATTCAAATGAGTAAAGGTAAAAGGGTTGTATATACTCTTGGTTGATGAGCACTGGCATGTTAGTAATAGTAGTCTTGATTTAGTAAAAATCCACCTTCACCTCAATATTCCAATTTTCCTTAGCATCCTTATTCATCATGTTATTAAGTGGTTTGATTATCTCAACAAACTTGAGATGAATTTTCTCCTAAAGTTAATCTTGTAGAAGAAACTCTTCATCTCCTTCTAGTGATGGGATGGGGGATTTTCAAGATTGCCTCCACTATGTTAGGGTTTATGGAAATTCCACTCTTAGAGATAATTTGGCCCATAAATTTACCTTTAGTCACTTTGAATATACATTTCTTGGGATTCAAATAAATCCCATGATCTATACACCTCTATAGCACTTTCCTCAGATCTTTTACATTAAATGATCTCTTATTAGAGAAGACTATAAGGTCATCCATGAAAACAACTATGTTCTTGCCCATTACATAATTGAAGTTAATATTTAATGGCCCTTTGAAAATTAGGACCTATTTTGATTAGGAGAAAATTCATTATTTTATATGCATAGGTGCCCCACTTCGTGGTGAAAGTTATCTTGATCCTATATTCATTATTGAGTACCAATTCAATGAAGGCAATGGATAGTTATCCTTTTTAGAAGCCCTATTGAGGTTACAAAAATTAAAACATATTCTGATATCCCCATTCTCTTTCCTCACTATTACTAGGCTTGAAACCCATGTATAATGTCTCACTGAGAAGATGATCCCTAATGCCAGTAGTTTTTTCACTTCTTTAAAAATTAAGGGCTCTAGCAGTGGATTTACAAGTTGTTGTATCTACCTAAATGGCATGATTCTAGGCTTGGGGGGATAAAATACCATATAATGGAGGTGTTGAAGACCTTGATATCCTCATAACTCCATGTTATCATCTTGTTTAATTCATTGAGATTTTGAACTAAAACTCACTTCTTTTGTATGGTGCAAGTGATTCCTAACATCACATTCTTCAATTCATTTACAATACCCATGTTGCATTGATCATGCATCATACCTTTGACTTAGGTGGACTTTTTTTCATTTTCATGATAGTCCATTTTGAATAACCTCTCAAGTGAGATCATGCCTTTTGGTATGCTATTTTTTTCAATTTCATCATCTTGTTGTCTTCCAATTCAAAGTCTTCTCAACCATCCTCATCAATCATTTTATCTATAAACACTCAAGCATTGGTAATGAATTCTATCACATGTTGGTAATCATTAAGTATTTATAAATTATTGATGTTATCAGATAATAAATAGGTATAGACTAGATCTACTGAGAATATTCTCAATATTTAATGGCCAATGGGTTCTAAGGTACTCACAGTGGTAGCTAATGCATTTTCTACATAATTCTTCTATCTAGGCAATGTTTGAATGCCAAATCCATCAAAGTCTTTGATTAAGTTCCAAACTCAATTGTGATACCTAGATAAACATTTTTCATTAAAAGAATATTATCTTTTGACTTATGTAACTACTAATTTAGAGTCACCTAATACTTTGATATTCTTCACTTTCTTTCCAAGGGAAAATAAAAGACCATGAACCAATGATTCATAATCAACTACATTATTAGTGTAATCAAATTAGAGATATAAGGTATCCATATAATACTTTCCTCTTGGATTGATAAATTCCACCCTAGTACCCCATCCATTTTTAGACTTTGAACATCAAATTTCAATGTTCACAAGTTTGGGACTATAGTTAGCACTAGTGTCTTGGGGAGTAGTAGTGTTGTTGTAGTATTTACCTCCTAATGAATAGTCAACTCTAAACTACCATCCATAGTTATGAAATGGATTGAAATATTAGTGGTCAACATAAATTTTCTTCTCTCTCATTGTATTCACCATGTCCTAGAACACCACAGGTAGGATCAATATAAGGGAAGAATACTGACTCCACTACTTCTTAGAAATATTCTTCATCTAATATATTATATTATTAAACCTATGGGGTTTGTTGTACAATAAGTGTGTTAATAAAGAGGGAATTATGCCTCTTTTATTCTTTATTAAGCACATACTCTCTTGATTCAAATTCCTTAGAGAGGATCTCATTTATTCTATTATTCTCAGTGATCATATTGGCCACCTTGGGTTCCGAATCCATTATTATTTGGTTGGGAAAACCATGCCAAGGTACATACATGTGGTTCAAATCAATTTATATGTAGCTATTCAGAGCCCTTGATCAATCTCAACTGAATAAATGCCACAAACATCTATGATATCCACCACTTGGATATGTATGTATTATTGAATCCTTGGATCAGAAGCCAATTGCATTTGAATATTGTTCAACTATACAACTACCTCTAACTCCATTTTTTCTTGTTGAAAATCCTTATGATTTGAATTTATAGGTATTAGGTCCAACTATTGATAGATGGCATAAGTCATGACATTCTCTAAATCACCTAAAAAAACCACATAGTTATGTAAGGTTTTACCAAATATAATAACTATTATGAAGAAAGGGTAAGTTTTAGTCATGTCCTTATAAAGAGCAACATGTGCCTAAGAAAAATTAGAAGGTTATTTCCCTTTATTAATAGATAACTCTTTCAAAATTAATTCCCCTTGATTATAAATTTAAAGCAACTTAAACATATTTATATTTTCATTAGTTTTATTAAGATATTCTAAGATATCATAATCAAATTTAGACTTCTTTGGTTATTTATTATCTAGGGCATATGTAGTATTAGGTGGATAAGAGGTAGGAGGTATATTGGGTGAAGGGTTATTATTACCTAAATTCACATCAAGTGGAACCTTAGTGTTATTGGTAGAGTAGAGGAAGTCAATGGAGTGGTTGACTTACTCATGAGTTGGTAATTATTCCCTCTCTATAATTGTCTAAAATCATGGACTTATTATAGATTGTCTTTGTACTCATTTTCATCTTCAAAGGGAAATTATTAAGTGTCTAACATAAAGGCCATGTCCAAGTTCTCTCCATTTAGGTTTTGGTTATCTTTGGGAGTAGGCACAATATCCATATTATCTACCTCCTTATAGAATATGTTTAAAGTAGCCAATAATTCTACATAGTTGGTTTCTACATGGTATATGGTATTGTGCAATTTGTACCAAGTGTTTAAGGTTAGGTCTGTAAAATTCACATAATGTAAAGAATTGTTGTTTTTATTTCCACTATCAAGAGGACTAAGCACATTCCCATTATTAGGCCTATAATTACATTGCTAATTGGTTCTTTGGAAATTAAGATTCCTACCCTAAGACTGGTTACTATTATTTTAGTTAGAATTATGGGGTCCTTATCTATGAAAGTTGGTCATATCATTATAGAGTTTCTTAAATAATTATTTCAAATTGATTAGCTCAAAATCAATCTAGTACTAGATTAGTGAGCCAATTGAGGTTATGATATAATTTTAGGTATCTAAGTGTGAGTATTACCAACATGGATTTGTGTATTTAATTAGGATGGAAGGGTTTGTTAAGTGATACTAGATGGGACATAACCACAAGTGCTTGGCATAGCTACAATTCTATTATGTATCAATGGAAGTAACTATTAGTTGTTTAACTAGGGGAATACATGGTTAGGAGGATCATAAGGCAAACCATTGGGATGATAATTCATTAGAATCATGTTATAAATTAGATTAGGATTTGCATACAGGGCTCGTGGATAGGATTCATCATTAGAGTGTGTTGTTATAGGGATTGATTGATCATTGGTATTTGGTTGTATGCACCCAGATAACCTAATAAAGGAAAAGGACCTAGTCCATAACCTTGTGGCACCATCTATTGCTCAATATTAATAAATTAATTATAATCTAAATATAATGATATCATAGCTACTGGGGCCCTCCTAAGGAACATAAACATCATTTAATCTTGAGCCCTAAGGTAGGCCTATATGGTAGTTACTTTAGCTTGAATAGAAAAGTCCTTCAAAAGTTGATACAAATTGTGAAATTGAGCATTAAACATACTCATGAGTTCATTTAATTCCATTTTGGAAGCTAAAAATTGATGATATAAGATTGTAAGGTCAGTTGGGTTTTCTAAAGTGGTTTAGAAATACACTTTCTATCTCAACCTATGTAGTAATAGATATAATGGGTATCCCAAGATACCAGGCATATGTTTATTCCTCCAAAGAGTATGAAAATAGTCTATAGGAAACACCCTCATGTTTGACATGGGTTTTAATTAAGGCATCCTTGAAGGCTTGGCTATTTTCCTCAACTATTTAGAAACCTCTTACTATGAGCTTGGAACATAACTTATCAAGAGTTTTGGGTAAATTATGAGCCATGCTTGGGGCATTCAAAAGATAATAAAATCCTTGTCCAAACCAAGCTATGTTATCCATTGGTAAATATTGAATGATTATATATGGGTTAACAAAAAGGGTAGATGTAGTCATGGGTGAACTACCAATAGACGAGATGGGTTTAACTTTTTGTTTCCCTTTCTTATCTCTTTTTTTGGTATTTAACAGTCAGTGAGTTTTAAGATCTCTAATTTATCCCAACAAACTTCAATCTAGTGGTAATCCTTATATTTAGAACTTAAGAAGGTTTGGCTTAGTGGGATGGAAGGGTTCTAAAGTATCTTTGCACAAGCTTTTAACTAATGAATGCAAATCAACTTTTGTCCATCATTCTAGCGCCAGAACATGTTGATTCATGTTTTGACATACATCCAACAATTATCTAGGGATTTTTAATCCCTCCCTCTCCTAAAAAGAGGGATTTATTGGAAAACTAAAACCTTCCCCAAGGTCTTGGTATGTAGGGTAACTCAATCAGTTGATGCACATGATTCCACATCAAGGGTCTTGGTATTGATTTAAATATAAATAATTAACTCTAAATAAGATATTTTACAAAGGTCATGACTCTAGGATTTAGTTCCCTTCACTATTTTTCTCCTCTCATTAGTTTATCATGTCTATGAATGTAACAATGTAACAACAGTGATAAACTTATGAGGAAATTTGTATAAAAGCAATTACGATAAATAATTAGATTCAAATTTTTATATTCCTAAGATTAAACTGATCATAAAGAAAGAATAAAATATTAGAGTCAAAGAGATAAATGCTTAATACAAACACAAGTGAAGCTATATTTATCTAACTTGAATTCCCATTTAAATTGATATTCAATTGATCTAGACTTAGAATAAATTTGACTAAATATGATGCAATAGTCTAGAAGAGAGAATAGTTATAAGAAAAAATGGAATTTCTACCATAATAATTCATAGATAATGTCCATACATAATATAATCTAGTTATCAAAATTTTAATTTTGATTAACAATGTACTTAAATTTATACAATCATCAAACTCAAAAAGTAATTATGCAAATAACAAGTTAAAACAAGAGAAGGGAAGATATTATCCTATAAAAATAGAAAAATAATCTAGTTCTATATGTCTCCTTTCACAATTCATAAATATATAGCCCTTATCATGGTATAAGAGCTATTCTTAAATAGGCACGTAGTCCTATGGATTTCTAATGTAAACTCAAACATAGATTCAAATTCAAATTCACTTCCATGAGGCAGTTATAGGAATCTTCAATGTGGTTATCCCATTTGAGGCTCATTTGGAATGAGTCCCATTCGATTACATCAAGAGGATAGTTGTAAACATGTTGGACCAAATCAAAAACAAATACCCATAAGGAATTCAGTTAGGATTATATTGAGATTATTTGTTGCTAATGTTTTGTGTAGTTAGGACCATGTCTTTCTAAGGCATATATTTTTTATTTTATGCTTCATGTTTAGTCCTCATGCATAGATAAAATTTATTATTCATGCCTCATTCATAATTTAGTTGGGTCAAGATTTGATTATGCAAATAAAATTGGATAAATAGTTCTTTCTTGATCTCATAGTTTTGACATCTAAATTAGCCATCAATTTCAATTTCATGTCTCACTAGCTACATAGCCAATGTGTCCTTAATTCTTATGGTTTCCCTATCATGTGGCTCTCTTTTAGGTTCTCTCTATTTTCCCCTTATTATGTACTCAACCTTGACTTCTTTATTTCCTTCTATCATATTCACAACTACATGGCCTCTTTTGATTTTCTTGGGCACTCTAGATTTTAGTCACTTTATTGTCATGTGTCATCTTCTTGACCCTCCAAACTATGCCATTTATCACCACAAATGGTCTTACCCATAGGGTCATGGGATGTCACCACATGTTGTCATCATACTCAACTACTCACTTAAGCCTCTGACATCACTCTTGGCCTACATGGAAATCTCTAGGAGAGTAGGGAAATGGGATTGTGCCATGTGGCATCCTCCTATTAACCTAATAGCCTAGAATAATTGCACTAGTATGAATATATTTGGGAGAGTGGGGTAGTGGGATTGTTCCATATGGCATCATCTTGGTAACCTATTATCCTGGAGCTTTGGTGACATCATTTTCCCACTAGGGAATATTGAATAAAATTGATTAAGTGTTGAAAGGAATTTTAAATGGGCTTGGGACCCCAAATATATCAAAAAGTGGCATCAATATTCATCCTAAAAATTGACTAAGTCTTTCACATAAGCATAAAAGTTCCACGTGCTCCTAAAATGCTTTTATAAAATTATCTAAGCATCAAAATCCCCTTTCGAATTGGCTAAAACCTTTGGGTGTTATGGGAAGATGAAACGTGGCTCTAGGAAGCATCAAAACACCTAAAATCATAATATATGATAGTATAGTTAGCAATTTAGTTCAAAAATAATGTCCACATATTTGAAAATTAATAGTTATGAACATTTGAATTAAAATGACTAAGTTTGAAGCTATAAAATGACTAAGTATAGAACAAATCAATACAAAAACTTAGACATTTTATTTGATTTAAAAAAAAATTATCTATTTGCATGAAAAATTACTAAATTAAGAGTCAAAATTTTATATTCATTTAGTCATTATGAAGTGAAATAAAATAGGAATGGACAAAATCACTCAAGAAAATGAGTAATCAACTCTACAATAGTTAGATAATTTGCACAAATGCAAGGTGAAATAGCCTGAAAAGAAACTATAAAATGTGTTTTACAACACAAGTAAATAAGTAGACTAAGATTTATCAGATTGATGCAAATTTAGATTTTAAAATTTAAGTAGCCTAAGATGTGAATTCCCATGTTGAGTGTTTTAAAATGTAGAGTTAACTTGGTAGGATTGACTAGAACAATGAAGTACACTCACATTTAAATATTCACATTTGGAAGAATGGACTCCCAATAAGGTCAATTCAAATAATAAACCACAAAACTTTTTGAAAGGATAAGACTAAAACCCAAAGCCAAAGAGGGTCCCCATTTTCAAACTAAAAATAGGGCATGTTATTTTAGACAACAACATAATGGAGTTTTTTTTAATATGAAAACTAAATTCTATGTTGGATGAAAGTGTATGAAATTTTTCCTAAAATATTCTTAAAAAATTATTTCTATATTGTATTCCAATGAAAATAAATCCACTGGGAGAAATGCTAACAAAAGAATCTATCTACTATGTTTTTTATGGAAAATATAGGAAAAGGAAGAGAATTCTTTCTCCTATCAAAATTGTCTTTTTCCAAATTAAAGATTTGAGATAATACAAGAATGAATATTAATATAATCTACTATACTATAATAAAACAAATAAATCTAAGCTAATAACCTATAATTTTATCCTAATGTAGACCATCTAGAATAAAGGATTTTGTTGCATTGTGGTCCTCAATATGTTGTCTCATTTTGCTTAAATTAATATTTGAAGAACCCTACAATAAAGAGGATGAATAGATGGATGTCATAAATAGGAGAATAAGAGAAGAGACAAAACTCCAAATAAGGAAAAAATGATTGTGTTTAGTTGAAAAAAACCATTTAAAAAGATTGGGTTACAAGAATAATGGCTCTCTATATCCAAAATTGTGTATTCAAACACCAAAGTAATCAAAGCAGAGATGAAAAGTAAAAATAATAGGTTGTGGATATAAATGTTTCAAAACTCTTAAGTTTAAAATGTAAATTTTTGGATCCAAAATCAAGATAAATTTGGCTTACTTGTAGAATAGTAATGGATCTTGCATGAAGGTGTTTAACTAAGTTAAACTTGGAATGGACTCCAAATAATTGAAAATAAAAGAGGGAGTGAGTTGGGTTCTATTGGACACAAACTTAAGATGGATAAATAAAGATATTTGACAATAATCATTTTAAATGTGTCAAATAATGATTCACGGGAGCTAAATTTAGAAGACAAAGTAATAATGACATAACCACACCTATTTACAAGGGTGATTACATAACCATCACTTATGAGGATGAAACAACCAGTATAAATTCCATAATTTCCCCTATTTTAATATGAAACCACCCTGTTAGGATAGAAATACCATGGTAGTTTACACAATTGGCATGATGAACTAATCATAAATGTGACATTTCTATAACCTAATAGGGTAGTTTTATCACCTAAAGGGGTAGTTATATCACCAATGAGAAAGGGGTGGAAACAAGTTGAGGGAAGGTACAAAGGTAAACAAAAGGGATTATTTTTATACCTAAGAGGGGGAAGAAAAAGAGGAGGAAATTTTAGAGAGTTTTTATTTAAGCATTATTAAGATATCACTACATCATCACTAGACCTATTGTATCAATAATATCATATCATGAAAAAATTAGGTGCATACAAAAACATGCAAATCATTGCATGCATAAGATAATTGTCTACATGGAAATAATGTGTTCACATATCATAGAGAATAGATCACATAATACACAAAGATATGTATTTATAATAATATTTAAATAGTACCACTCATAAAAATATGTTACAACCATCATCTACTACCATATGTTCACCTTTTTTATATGTGTTATCAAACTACTTCCAAATTTCCATCATTTTTCCAACTTTCAACTTCATCATCACCTAAATTTCAATCATGCGATGCTTTTCTAAATAACTTACTCATTTTATTTTGTTTAGTTTTATAAAGTTAATAAATATAGTATTATTATAATATAATATAATATTATATATTAAATGGAAATCACATGGAAAGATAGAAAAGTTAAATTTAGAAATGGATAGGAAGGCCCTAAAATGAGGCAAAATCAAGAATAATATGGATGTCTTGATGCAAATGGAGACAAAAAATGGCTTAAGTCTATAGGGTCTACTTAGGGACCCCCAAATCGGGTGAAAAGAGAACTCAAGCCACTTTTTAGCCCAAAAAAAATGGAAGATATTAGGCATAAATAGTAGTAGGTAAAAGACCTAAAAATATTTCAAGATAAACTAAGTGTTAACCCCTTTATAAATTTAAGAGGGCCTCTATTTGATAATCCCATACAAGTTCATGGATATATCTAACTATAAAAATGGAGAATACCATGATAGGTAAGTTTTTGGGAACCCATTTCAATATTGATATATTTAGGGAATGGGTGAATAGGAAATGGAAATCGAATGGCCATTTTGATATTTATACATTGTTTGATGGTTTTCTCCTCATTTTATTCTCAATTAAAGAATACTATTCCAACACTTTGTTTGGAGGTCCTTGGTTTTTATAAAACAATTCTCTTCTTAAAAAATGGAAACTAGGCTTTAATCCACATAAATAAAGTACAAAGGAATTTATAATTTTGGTTAAACTCATAGGATTTCCCTTAGAATACTAGGAAGAAGAGGTTATATCATGGATAGATAAATCCATTGTTTAACTATTAGATTTTGATCATGTCACCAAAATGAGGAGAATATTGGTTTGTGATGTGTTTTGTGTAAATTATCCATGTGATGTGGTTCTACGTTTATCTATTAAGTTGGCATCAAAATATAGAGATTTGGTCCAAGAGATTGATTATATAGGATGCATGTATTTTGTTCTATGTGAATAAATATGGGGCATAAATCCAAAAGATTCCCTAATTTTAAGAAATGGAAGCAGGTTTGAAGGAGAAAATAGGAAATAGAGTCCCTATCCAAAATAAATAAGTATAGTAATAAATTAGAAATTATAGGAAAGGAAAAGGACAATCCAAGATAGAAGCAAGAAGATGGAATAAGAGTGCAAGAGAAGGAGGAATCTATCTTAGTTCTCTCCCTTGGATCATATAACTCCCCCTACTTAAAAATAAGTTCCAATATTTTGTATCAAAATGAGAAAAAGATAGTGTAAAAAAATGTATCCTCTTATTCAAGGAAGAAGATTAAGGCAAAGTATAAATCTCAAGGATAAAATATCTATAAGAAGGTGGGGTAGTTTCAAAATAATCCAAGGAAGAATAATATATGGATTTTGATCAAATGGTCCTATGCTCTCTACCTTATATCCAAAACCCAATAGTAAACTCACCTAACATAATTCAAAAGTTTAGTGGTAGAAAAAAAAATAATAAAAAGAATATTGATGTGGGAGTGGACTCTAGGAAAGGAAGACCAAATATATCTAAAATAGGGAAACAACCAAGGACATGGGTAATGTATTTCAATGTTCCTTAGAGGTAAACAGGATCCAAATCTCTTCTATGTTAAATAAATGAAGATAAATTCATTTAACATTATAGGGTTTAATAACTCAAATAAACACAGAAATGTGAAAATCTCCACAAAACTCATTGTCCTAGTATTTTGATGATACAAGAGACCAAGATGTTATAAATTTACCTCTTAATTATTAAGAGTAAGGTTTGGAATAAATATTTGTGTTTATTTGAATTCTTTAGGATATTTAGGTGGGATAGTAGTGATTTGGAAACCTTAAGAAGTGGAGGGAGATATCTTGTTTAAAAATAGTAACCATATGGCCATCTTATTTACTAATAAAGAATATAATAATGGGTGGATAATTTCAAATATCTATGCTTGAAAATTCTAAGTAGGGAGAATAAATTTTTTGGATGATCTCAAGACTTTTAGAAACTCTTTAAAATATTTCAAATGGATTGTAGTTGGATATTTAAATACCTCTCTTTCCCCCTTAGAAAATAAAGGAGGATTTCAAGAATTTTATGAAAACATGGTAGAATTTCTAGATTCATTACTAATAATGGGTTGGTTAATATGGATCATAAAGGATCTAAATTTACATGGTATAATATAAGGCCAGATAATAAATTAATTCAAGTAAATTTCAATAGATTTTTGTTTTCTATAGAGTGGTTTTTAAATGTGAAATACAACCTATCTTCACTCCCAAGGATTGGTTCTAACCACAATCCTCTAGTTATTAACGTGAAACTAAAAATTAAGAGAACCAACAACCCTTCCTATTTGATAAAAAGTGGATTTAACACCTAGACCTAAAAGAAAGAATAAAGGAGTGGTGGAATGAAGAGGTTTGGGTACTACAATGTATAATGGTCAAAAAATTGGAAAATTTTAAGTTCAAATTAAAACTTGGAACTTGGATATCTTTGGAAACATTTTTTTTAGAAAAGGAAACTATTTAATGAACTAAAATTTATTGAAAGTGATATCTAAAGCAATTGATCAAGAAATTTTATTTAAAAAAATAGTTGATTAACAAGTTTCACTCTATTGAAGCTAAAGAGGAAACCTTTTAGAGTTAAAATTCCTAGAGTCTGTAGTCGAAAGAGGGAGATAAAATCTCTATTTTTTTCCACATATCTACTCTTAATAATAGAAAATCAAATACAATCATGAATTTTTTAAGGAATTATGGTTAAAAGTTCTCATAATTAGAGAAAATTAATGAATAAATAGTTTATTTCTTAAATAATCTCCTATCTAAGAGATCCATCCTAGTCTATAGAAGGATCACTATGTATACACATAATATTTTTAAACTTTTATCAAATACTGATGTTTTCTCTCTTAAAAAAACCCATGGAATCTTAATCACTCTGAGTGCATGCCTTAAGGGGTACATTGAGAAAGGGGTGGGTAGACCATTCATGCTTTGGAATATTGTTATCCCTCTACTACCGCTTTATATCAACACAACCTTCTCCTAAAAACACTCCCCTAAGCTTTCCCTCCTCTTCTACACCCTCCTCTAGTTATTTTTTGCCTTCTTTAGCCCTTCCCTAAGCCTAAACCCATTTTCAATAGTTTACATTATATTCTACCCCATTGACCATGTACTCTAGTTGATAAAACCTATTTAGGGTCTAGGTTGGCCCCTGTCTGACCTAAACCAAAACCTAATTTGTTTTTTCAATAAAGATATAGATTTGATTGGGTCAACCCTATCAACTAAACTTTTAGAAAGGTTTAGGTTTAGATTCAAATATATATACACATTATTTTTATTATTTATTTAGGAAGAGAAGAAGAATAATATTATATTTCACATCTAATTATCCACCATTCTACTTGAAAAGCATAGCTAAGGGTTTCAATAGATTATTTAGAGGTATGGATCTTGTCTTATGGAGAAGTCTTTTGGATGCATAGATAGGTTATGTATCCTAGAGAGAACTTATCCTTGTTATCCTTATATACCACAAAAAAATCTTGTGAAGAGCCTTGTCCAAGGGAAAGATTAAGGCTCGGTGGGTTCATCTTCAAAGCTAGGTATTCCTAATATTGGTCCTCCTTTGTAAGAGTAGATAAATTATCATTTTTACTTCTATGTCATGCATTAGGATTTCATATACATTAAAATGAGTATATATCTCCTATTCATATTTAATTTTTATGTTTATTACCCCCACTTACTGCCACATGATCTGGTGAGCACTAGAGTAGATTTTAATTTACTTATCATTTAATTTTGTGAATATGAAAACATAGGAATGAGTTAGGGTTATTGAATAGTTTTGTTTGATTGGAGGATTTGGATCCCTCCCTAGTTATTTTATTGTGGTAATATATCCCTTGGTTAGTTCTAGAAGATCCATCTTGGTCATGACTTTGAATATCTAATGTATCAACAATCGAAAGTGTAAGTAAGAATTATCTTCTCTGAGTTAGGATTGATTAATAGATCAGTTGTATTTCCCTTTGCATACAGAAGCTATTTTGAGTTAGTTTCCTAATAACCTAAATAAAATTTAGAATTATTCTCTTATTTATAATCCTCTTTTAGAGGAATTTAAGTTTTTTCATTTCTTATGGAAGTGTATAAATCCCCAAGCCTTGAGAGTTTTTCCCTAGCCTTTTTACAACACTTCTAGGATATTATTTAATGGGATGTGTTAGAATCAGTGGATAGTTTTACACACTCAAGTAACATTCTAAAGTAAATAAATAACATTTTAAAAACTTTCATTCATGAAAATGTAGGGGATAAGTAATTAAAATATTTTAGACCAATAAATATTTGTAACACCATTTATAAGATATTATCCTAACTTATAACATTGGGACTTTAGGTTTTGTTACCAAAACTTATATCCTTTCATCAAGGATATATTTTCATTGGAAGATAAATTAACAATAGTATTTTTATGTTCCATGAATCCATGCATTATATAGATAAGTCAAAAAGAGTAGGGATGTTACTTAATTTAAACATGAAGGTAGCATATGATATGGTCTCTTAGAGCCTCCTTGGTAATGTTTTTAGATAGACTTAGATTTCAACCAAAGTTCTAAATGATGATTTCCTCTTACATCTCCATGACAAGGTTTTCAATGTTAGTGAATGGCTCCCCAATAGGGTTTTCTCTAGATAAAACAGGACTAAGGTGGAGGGATCCATTATATATGCATCTCTTCATTGTTAGGGATACATTTATGGTAATAAGCTTTGAGAAAGCAAGGATAAACATAGTTTTGAGAGTTCTGCTTATAGCTCCTAATACCAATATCTCCTATAAACAATTCATGGATGATAATTTCATTTTGGATGAGACACCTATATAAGAAGATAAAGTCATCATAAAAGTCCTCCTAGATTATGCTAAGGTCTCAAGTCAATATATCCACATGGGAAAAAAATCCATCTTATTCTCTAACTAGCAAGGCAACAATAATGTCATCTAATCTAGATTGTAAAATTCAATCCATTCTTTCAACCTATCTTGACATGCCCTTATGCAAAGTCATAATGGATCCTAATTGATTGAATTCCCTATTGAATAAATTTCATCATAACTTCGAAATGTGGAAGGGAAGACTCCTCACTCATGATAGAAAGATTCAATTACTTAAGATTTATCTTCAAGTCTTTTCATTTTACTCATGTAGTTATTTAAGGTTCTTATACAAATAGTGGAGAAGATAGACTAAATTCATAAAATATTCATCTAGTCTAGCGTAGAAGAGAAAAATAGAATCCCTCTTGTGTTTCAGGATAAGTTTTCTTACCTAAATATCATGGGGGCCTTGGATTAAATAAAATCAAGGTGATTAATAAATTCCTTCTTGCCAAAATGGGTTGGAGGTTATTAAACTAAAATAGCCTATCGACCAACATTATCAAATTTAACTTCTTGGGTTACATATAAGTTGACATTTTTATTATTATATAGTCCCCACCATAGGGTAATACTTTTAGGATAAATCTTATTTAAAATAGAAATTTGTTGGGTAAAGTTTGTAGATGGATTATTGATGATTAAAATAAGGTTTTGTTTTAGGATGTTGTTTGACTATTTAGCAAGCCATTAAGTGCCATTAAACATTGGGAGATGCTAATATCCAAATTTAAAATATCTGTGGAGAGAGTTAGAGATTACTAGGAAGTTAATGAATTGAGTAGGTCTTATAAAGATATTTATTTGGAATAGTAAAATCTATAAGTTTTGGTTTGTCTCTGCTTTCTTGATGAGAAACTTAAAGGTTATCATATTTTTCATTTCTTTAGAGATGGTGAATTAGTTTGGTCTACCTCTAAGGATGGTCCTTATACTATCAAATCAAGGTATTAATTGAACTTAATCAATATGTTGATGGTTTTCCTTAGAGTTCTATTTAGGATCGTGGCCTCATTCCCAAATTTAATCTCTTTTCCAATATCTCAACCTAGAACAATAGTTTCACCATAGATAACCTTATGAGTAAAGGGTATTATCTTATTAATACATGTGGCTTATGTGAAAATGATACTAAATGTATCCTTGATTGATTATTGTCTTTACCCTTTACTATCAAAAAAATTAACTTCCTTATTTTAAGTCCCTTGGGTTAGACTAAATTATATTTTTGACTTCTTCTACTAATGGTGACCTCGTCTTTATTCACCCATTGTTAATAAGTTGTGGAAAATTACTATCCCCAATTTTTATGAGGTATTTGGAGAGAAAGGAATCTAAATTTTTTTTTTAAACAAGAATAATAATGTTTTAAGGGTAGGCTCAAATATTATTTTTGCTATTATGTAAAACATATCAACCATTAAGAAGGATGACTATAGTAAAGTGTCAAAATTAAAGGAATACTTAATCCAAAATTGAGAGTTATGAATTCTAAAAGAGATTACCAAGGTTGACAAAAATGTTGATAGAAGATATATTAAATTGGATAGACCTCCCATCTCTTAGACTGATCTCAATTTATATGGATCTTTGAAAGAAAATCCATGAAGGTTAGGATGAGGAGTGATTAGAGATAATAATGGATTATTTCTATCATTTATGTAGGGTCACTTGGAATCTTAAAAAACCATTAATCATAAACAAGTGTTTCCTTGTGGGTAATTTATTTTTTTAAGGATTTAAACACAAAAATATTGGTTATTAAATGGCACTCTTTAAACATTATTAATTATCTCATAATATTTACTTCCCCAGGTTGTACCATTAATAACCTAGTGAATGATTCTTTAAGTTTGTTGTATAACTTTGAAGAGCTCTTCATCAGTTACACTTAAAATAAGGAAATACAAACATGGATTGGTTTGCTAATTTAGTTGTATATAATATATTATATCTTCTCAAATGGACTAATGTCATTGACCTACCCCCTTCTATCAAACATTTCTTAAATGAAGAACAAAATATTAATCCTACTATAATTTTACCTTTGTGATGGGTTTATGTTGATTCATGTTAATTTATATTTATAATCCTTGAGGGATGATATGACTTTTAATATTTAATATACTATAATTGAGGAGATATATGTGTAAATTATGTCTAGATTAGTGTTAAAATGAAATAATGACAAGCATCATGAAACAACTCATCGAAGATCACATGTTGAGAAGGGGGTAGTGTGGCATAATTTTTAATTAATTAGATATTATAAAATAAGTGTCTCTTCATACACTTTCATATCTCTCCAAATGATTTGATCTACTCACCTCACTCTACTCCTACTTGGCTTGTTCACTTTTCTTTTATCTACTAGAATTATGAAGAAGGAAAGCATTTAATGTTTACTGAAGAGGCCATGGGAAGCAAAAATATAAAACTAGAAGCATCCTCTATTCAAGGAGTGAATAGAGACACCATTATGTGGAATGTTTTTAATAAAGGTGAGCTAGGAAGTTTTATTAAATGAATCAAATGCCATGTTCCATGATTGTCCATCAAATTCATTAATACCTAGAAGGATTGGACTATTACCATGAGAAGGTAACTATAGAGGTGTCACAAAATAGTATTTATATGGTTACTATCATGTCAATATAAGGAATAAAAATATAAAAATATATGAGTAACGAAGGGCAGGCTGACATTTTGTTTCAAGAAAATGAAAGAATCCACAAGCTAGAAGATGGGATTCTTAGAACCACTTTGCCTAATCTTTGGAAGGGAGTCTAAATGCACATCATTAATTATGTAACCTTGAAATGAGCATATAAAAATATATATTTATTTCAATTATCATTTATGAATAATTTTATAAATAATATATTAATGAACATTCCCTTATTTTTACTCATGTCCTTGGAAAATTTTGTTCTAGACTTCCAAGTTGATAAAAATGGGATGTTTATCCATAAATATCTTATTTGTATACTCTTTTAAGAAGAGAAACCCACAATTATATACAATAAATTAACCCTCAACCTTATACTCCTCAGTCACTAAATAGGGGGAAGGATAACTCTCTCTTCACTCCTCTTAATAAGGGAGAACTAAGCCAGTTGGGTAAATACTAGTCCTTTAAACTAGATTCATCCTTAGGGAAGGACATTTTCCTTGAGCTTGGAAAATAAAATCAGAAGATTTCATCCTCTAAGAAAACTAAAGAGAACATCATAAAAACCCAAGATCATAATCTTGATCCTTTAGTTGATATTCATCCCTCTCACTTTATTGAAATCAATTTTGAGGATGAATATCCTTTATTTGGTGAATCCATACTTATCCCTAAAAGGATAGGGGATAATATGGTTGATGGAGACCATTTTTTTTAGATTGTTAATTTGGAGAAGGTACTCAACATGAAACTAGGGATCATGAAATGACTATTCATTGATGATATTAAACTAGTAATGATATCAAAGTGTTATAAATGAAAATTTAAATGGATAAGGAACTAATACGAAAGGGTCCCAATAGAATATCACCCAATTAGACCTTTTTAGGATATTTTCCATATAAGAGAGTACCTTTCCATTATTGGTATAATATGGGTGAGATTGGAGGAGGATTTTTAGATTATTAGAGGTAAATTAGATAAAGTGATTAATACTAACATATCCACCATTAATAATTATGCCATCAATATAAAAATGTTTCAAGAAGGATTCAAGAAGAGGAATGACTTTGATACACAAGATGCTCCTAGAAAAATAACAAGGGGGAAGAAGAAGAAGCAGAGGAGATAGAGGTGTATTTTAAAAATCATCTTCAAACTCTAAATGATGAATGGGAGGATCTATTAATACTAGATTATCTTGTAAGTCAATAGGTTTTATTTTGTTGTCATTGTGTCCTTGGTTCATTTTTTGATGTTTGGTTGATTGAAAGTTGATATCTTGTTGATTTTTTTGTTGTTATTGGGAAAATGTCTTTTTTACTATATTTTATTCATTCCTTATTTTTGGCATTATCTTTATTAATCTTTTCTCATTTTTTCAAGAGTATTGTCCCTTTATAATCCCATATTTTTACCAATTATTAAAAAAAATTATATTATAATATTAATATAATATATTATATCAATAATATTTATATTTTTTATTATATTTATAATATTAATATATTTATAATAAATAGCCTCATTAATGGGGAAAGAGTAATTTAAAAAATAATGGAAATGAAAGATAACTTCATTTGGAAGCCATCTCCACCATGCTTGTTTAAAGTAAATTTTGATGGTGTCATAGGGTAAACTAGGCACCTTTGATACTGTATTGTTTAAAATTATTCTGAATCTCTCATATGAGTGGCTTTTTTGAAGTTCATGGATGGAAACAAAAATGAATATAAAGCTTAGGCTTTGGTTTCAAGTATATAGGTATTCACTCAATATGTCATTAAA